>MU224805.1:1061209-1074512 GCA_018584345.1 Thuja plicata | reverse complement strand
TCATGATCAACTCACTCTACCCCCTACCCTTGGGAAAATGCTATAAATACAAGCCATTTCCTTTGTGTTTGGGATCCAAGAATTTCAAGAGAAAAAACATCCTTATTATAGGCATATGGAGAGCATTCGAGAGCTTTTGATCATATTTCAACATTTGCATAGCATTTAGTATATCATGTTTAGGAGCATTTGTTATTTTCTAACACATCTTGGAGCATTTTGAGCATTTTTAAGCTAGATTTGAGCATTGTTTATCATTTATTTCTCATTCTAGGATTTTCCTTGAGAGAGATTAAGCCTGGGAGCTCTCTTAACAAATCTTAGATAGAGAACCATGAGATGATATGGATTTTTAGCTTCAATTCTTAGATTAAATCATATTTCCTTTCCATAGAATTGTTGTTATTAGTCCTAATTTCATGAAGGTGTTAATCTTACACACACAACCATTATATCTCATGTTCCTTCCACTACCACTTCTACTTCTACTCTTGGTGTACTTCTCTAAAAAAGAAATTAGAGGAGACAAATGTCTTATTACAATTGACAAAAATTATTAATAATGCTCCAACATACCATAGTCCTCTTATATTTGATATTATGATATGTTCACTACCAAATGGTTTTGCAACGCCTTGTTTTGAGTTGTGCAATTGTAAAATAACCCTAAAATTCATTTCAAGATTTTAATGCCACAATTATCCTTATGATGATAAAATTTTGGCTAAGTCATTTCCTTACACATTTTGGATAGGAGTACATTTAATAGCTTTATTCTTTGACTCTTAATTCCATTGATGCTCTTGTTCAGCCAATTACAATCTTCCTTGGCTATTTCTAAATGAACATGAGTTTAAAAACTATTATTTCATATTTATTTAAGGGTGTATGCACGGAGATGATGTGCAAAAAAGTGGCCACCATAGGAAAAAAAGTCCAAAAAAACTAATAACCTGATTGATTTATGGCTTGGTAAATACCAGGCATGATTTTAAAAACTCGATCAGGTTTTTATTGTCTTAAAACCTCGATTGAGTTTCAAAAAACATAAGTTATATTTGTTTGGCCATGACAAGGACATTTCAGACCCTTTTTGTAGACTAAGAACAACGAGAGGAGCCTAATAATAATCAACAGTCAAATATAGTTGTTCCAATTTAGCATTTTCAACAAATTTCATCATGTTGCGTCGTTAGAAAGGTATGTTTTGCATTTTTTTCATTTTTGTTTGAATTTGAATTTAAATTTAATTTAGCAATTTCTTGATAGATTTTGTATCTTTTTATTAAATTCTTGGCAGGTTCTCAAAATATTGCCCCTCATAAAACACACAAGAAAAACAAGTCCCTAAACAACAACAACCCATTGACCTTGAAAACGTTGCCCCTCAATAACAACAAGAGGTCCAAAATGTTGCCCCTTAATTTTTGGCAAGTTGGATGTGCTTTCATCAATGTCAACCTATCAATGGGATTGATCAGAAGGATTGATTCTTTGATGCCAACATATCTATTGATAGTTTAGCCAATGGTGTAGGATGTTCAGAGGTTCGATGAGGTATGGTTATTGCCCATAAATAGTTACGCACATAGATGGTCTATACCTGGTGTATGCAAAGTTACATTAGTGTGCATGAATATTTGGATATGTTAGGAGGTCAACTGTTGCTACTGGCAGATGCTGTGACAAACATAGTTGACAAAGTGATAAAAATAGGTTCGGTGTGCACTCCCAGTTAGATATTTTTCTTTGCGCATCTAGGAGTGTGTTTGGGACATGTTGAGGTGTCCTCAATTCAAAGGGTTCATGATCTAGAGGTTTACATGGCATTAATGAGATGTTACAGGGTTTGTGATCCAGAGGTTTGCATAGCATGGTAGCCTTTATCTTGTTCTATTTCTTTGGGTATGAACTTATACTATGATCATATTTGGTTGGGTAAATTTATCCTAGGCATATTACCACTTCACCTCTCGACACGCTCGAACAGCTCAATGGCATACCCTACCGACAATGTCCCTTGAGTGCCCTAAGTGCATAAAATCGTCAAACTTTGATGAGATATTTCTCACAAATTGTGGCACTTGTGAATGAGCTACCTAAACCTATAGGGTCATGTTAGGCCCCTCTATAATAACCTATCTTGGATTTTAAGACTCGTACTAGTTTTCGTAGGGTAGTTATTTTTTTGTTCGTGCAAAAATTGTCATATGCATTCAATGCAAAGTTGCAAGGTAGCCTTTATCTCATATTGTTCATCGTGGGAATGAAACAATATTGTGATTGTATCTAGTTAGGTGGATTTAACCTAGGCATGGTCCCAGTTTTCCTCTTGACACACTCGAACGCTCACTGACATACCCTATCAGGGATGTCCCTTGTGTACCATACGTGCATAAAACCATCAAAATCTGATGGGCCGTTTCTTGAAAACTATCGCCATTTCTTTGAAATATTTAACTATTGCATGCATATGATATCAATTTAATTCATGTAGATCCCTTTGATGCATCAAGGCCCATTTTAAAGTATTATGTTTCTCATTAATTATATGACCACCATTTAGTGCATAGACATACCATGAGTAGATGTGTGCTTCACTGATGAAATTCAAGATCTTAAATTGGTAAGATGGTGATATAAGTTGAGGAAATTTGTGGTTATGGACACATAAGTTTCATACTTCCTTATGATTTTTCCAAGGTTAATAATAACATCTACATTGAACACATCATAAAGAGTAAAGCAAATTCTACATCCATGTACACATGGATGGTGTAATAAGTGGTAGCATTCTTACCTTGATATAAATAGTGATAATATAGGTGATGCAAAGGTTCTAAAACATAGATCTCAAGCTATATCTCAAGAGGATGTAAATATTGGTATTTAAGTCCAAATGCTAATTCATCTTTACATATTGTGAGATCCAATCACCCAAAGACCCAACATAATAGCTCCATTACATTTTGCATCATTAAAAGATCATAGCATCAACATTAAAAATGAACTAGAATACTACTCAATAATTTTCTCTATCCCATGATATGCTTCTAACTAGCCCCAAGATATGCTTCTAACAAGCCCCAAGTCTAACATATTAATAAATCATCTAACATCTTATAAATTCAAAATCAACATCAAATGAAAGCTAAATACTTTACTTCATAGCATTAGATAATGGATTTTGTCTAAAGAAATACTCAATATCAAATTTTATCTGTCCTAATTCATGCATCCCTGTCGTTTAAGTTTTGGTTTCTTAATACCAAAAGTGGATCTTCCCTGGTTTTGTTGGCTAACAATAATTTTTGGCCCCTAATTGTGGAGAAAGATGAAATATGTTGGATCATTTTATAGGCTTTGACTATGGCAAAGTGTGTTGTGTGTAGGTTTTAAAGGTGTTTCAATTATTATTATTATTATTATTATTATTTCACTTGTCTAGGCTTGTAAAACCTAAGTCATATTCTTTTCTAATTCACTTGTCTAGTAATTTGAGGTTAGTATTGTGGATAGACAACCATCCATTTTATTTGTAAGGGAGATATATGTATTATCTTGCATGTAGGATGTATCACTTGTAGTTGAAGCTCGAGGAGATACACATATTCATGAGACAAATGGGATAAATATGAATGTGACACTTTGACAATAATTTTCTCTCATATTAATTGATTCTCTTTCAAGTGTAAGATATTATGATTTATCAATTGATGCCCATGCTATTTTGACTAAGAGTTGGTAGTGACTACCTCCTAGATAAATCAATTGATTGTTGTTACAAGTCTTGGAAGACAATAACCTCTTGAATTTATAGGAATTTAAAGAAGAAGGGGAGATGATCCATTTCTTATAAATTGACCTTTTTTTATTCTATTTGATAATATTATGATTGTTACTTCCATACTTGACAGACATTAGAGGTTTCTTTGTAGGGAGTTTCTTAGAATATAATAAATGTACCAAACAAAAGATCGTTGATGCAAAGTAGCCTTCTATTAAACCAAATTTTAAGTTGACATGTTTCACAAGGTCCTTATCATAGTTCTAATATCATATTTATAAATTTGGTTATCAATACAAATAAAATATTATATTTTTCATACACCGTCAAAAGTGATAAGCTGCTCCAAAACTTTTCAATTTATCATTACATCAAATTTCAATTTATAAGTAGGAGATATTTTCCACATCAAGTCAAATAGTGATATTGCTATCAGGATTCAACTATAGACATGTGTTTTTGTCAAATTTTATAGTTACAAACCCCAGTAGACATGTGTAATGTTTAACAGACTAGATCAAATAAATGCGGTTTCATAGAATGCAATGATTGCAAGATATGCACAATGTATGAAAAATATGCGCAAAAGGGATAGTAGACATGTATGAAAAATGTGGAAGCATTTACAAGGAATGGGAACTATTTGACAAAATGCTTCAAAGAGATGTCATCTCATGGAATGCAATGATTGCAAGATATACACAAAATGGAGATCAAAGGAGTACAAAAACATCACTACAATGATGTCATCCTAAGATATGCAATCATTTTGACCACAAAAATCAAGAGTACAAAAATATTATTTTTAATCATTTTGACCACAAAATTAAGATATAAAAAATTCATTTATGCATTTATATTCAACATGTACAAAATTTGGCCTCTAAATATGTACAAATCAGCTCATGACCACTTATTTATATAAAAATTAGCATCTAAATATGCACATGACAACTCATTAATATGCACACACACACACACACATGGAATTTGGCCTCTAATATGCATAGATCAGCTCAAATGACCATTTATATATACAAAAAAGAGAATTTACAACATTTCACAAAAAATATATACAAAATTCTCAAAATCATTCTACCCTTCTATAAAATTATTCTTCGTTATAATGCTCCTAGAGAATAAAACCTTGTAGATGACCCAAAATTAATCAAGTGAACCTTCTGTATCAACTCTAACCCTTATTGTATCAAGTATTTCCTCGTGGTCAAATTCGTGAACTTTCAATAAATTCTTATTAAGAGGTCTACCACGACACCTAATCAATTGAATATTTGTTGCAACAATAAGGTTAGAGTAATGAAGAATATGTCTATGTGTCTCAAAGTCCTCAAACAACTACACATTATATTTTTTAATAGGGTACCTTTGAAGCCATGTCCCTATCACAACAACAAACCCTATTGTGTACTCAATACCCTCTCCATCAATGACTGTGGTTGTCAATTGTTTTTGGCCTCAATACAATGACATAAAAGGTAATCTATTCATTCCTCATTTTTGTCATCTCCAACAACTGCATACACATGGCTTGCATTTTATATAAGGACAAGTTAATACCAAAATCAATATAAAGTGTAATAAAATAAGTTAAAATTTCATTTTATCTAAGTAATAAATTGAAAAATTACCTGGTTCAACTAAGTCAGATACATGGTCAAAATCCATTGATGCTTCCATCTCTTCCAATTTTAGTGCTCTGGTAACTTGCTATGTATCAAGGGGTTTCAAACATCTACAAGAACATTGGTCAACCCATTCTTTTGATTCACATTCTTCCCACAAAAAAACCATACATGAAGAGAAAAAACATTTAATCTTTCTAGTATAAATAACTAATGACAATGCATTTGAACTTCTAAATGAATGCATGTCACTTGATCATGTAAGTGTACAATAATCTAGATAGTTTTCAATGTTAGATTCACGTATCAAACAAAAATATCTATAAACTATACACTTACCTACATTACCTGGTCCCATTGTCGAGTTACACCATTGCACAATCATTTATGCATCTATTAACACAACACCACCTTCGTACTTCAATTCCTCTCTAGAAAGGACTCTTTTAACACATGCTCCAACACCATCATGCTATCCTTTTCCATGTCGAGCCTCAATGAAATTCTAAAAATGTTGCAAACCACTTGTCACATGCATTGCAGTCAACCAGTAGAACATCCTTGCATTCTTGAATTCTGAGGTGCAATTATTTGACCATATTATGTGTTGGTTGTATCTTATATCTCTTTCCCTTAAATTGGCATAGAAAACTTTAAAAAATACTTGCACGAACTTTGACGAATGACTATGATCATCGTTGATATATAAGTGACACTCTCTTAGAACCTTTCTATCCTCGTCTATGATGTCATGTGCATGCATGAATGGTATGTGTACAAAAAATGTAACTTGTTTAGAATGGTAATACATAGGTTGCACTTCATTTTGAGTTTTTAGTGTATAATTCTCAGCAAAAATAATGATAGAGATAATGGTTCCAAGGGGAAAATTATCCTTACATAACTTGAATTACTCATCTAACCACTGAGCTCTATGTGTATGTGTTATGTACTCATAAACTAGTTTCTCTTGAAAAATCTTCATAAATTCAGCTACGCATATATCCTTTTTACTAACTCACACCCCTTCAATTGTTTTCCATCTTTAACTCCATATGTGATTGACTTATATTTTCCAAAAGAAACTAGTTTCTTACCAATTTCATGTGTGCTCTCTAGATGTAGGCATCTATTTTAATGTTGCAAACCACCAAATGTAGCACAAGAACCTTTCAAACACACCATCTTATAGTAAATGCAGTCATCATCTTATTTACATAGTACACTTAAAATAAATTCTCTTGGTGACTTAGGAGGTGATTGTAGACCACATTCCTACAAAACATCATTAGTGTTCAAAGTACAACATATATGATGATAAATATTATAATAGATGGAAAATTCATATGCACCCTATAACAACATGTAGTACGTGCATGATTAATCTTAACATAAAAATGTTTTTTCATTTCAAAAAACATTTGAATAATTCTTATTTGATGAAACCTTTGAAGAAATATTTTATAAAACTGTGTTTGAGTCATATCAAAAAAGTATTTGGATATGGCTCACAATTTGTATATCTGATTGTCCTTCTGACAAAATCTCTTTGGTTGGGAAAAACCCTTGTGTTTTCATGCCAAAAGTTTTCAATTAATGTTCTTAGTGCATCAAGAAAAACCTTTTCTTTGCGTGGGAGTCTACCTGAGAATTCCCAAAGAGAATTATTGTCAGGATCCTCAATTTTCTCTCGCGTCTCTAAGGCATTTCATAATTTTGTTCTACTTATTTTTAACAACTTACTTGTTTTGCTTATTAAATGAGCTTTTTTCATTTTATTTTCCAACAATCCTGAAGCTCTTTCCATTGTATAATTCTCAAGGAAACTTATTCACACTGATGAACATGGTATTATCCTCTTGCATAGCATTTATCATCTCATTGAAGCCAATGTCAAATCCATTAGGGATTGTGCTCAATATTTGAGATTTACTCCACCTCCTACAAGTGTTGAGACCTCTTTTCCTATCTCTACTTCCATTCCTAGTGTATCCACTTATGCTCCACCTATCATCAATACTTCAATTCAAAATCTCAATCCTACACATGTGAATCTTCCAAATTCTATTGCTCCTTCTATCCCTTCAAGTGTTGCCATCATCTGTGCCCACTTATCATAGTATTACTTTTTCATATTCAACCACTCCTTAAATTTACAAAAATGCTCCTAACATTTCTCATATTTCTCCTCCTACCATTCTTTCTACTGATTCTACCATTAATAGCTTTGCTCAAATTGTGTCTTCTTTGCAACAACAAATAGCTTCAATGACTCAAACCATGTTCAAAATTCCTACTTGTGATATTGTGAGTCCCTTGTCTATGGATATTATTCATGTTGTTATCTCACAATATATGGATATTCCTCATCTAGGGACTTATAATGGTAAGGGTGATCCCACGAATCATGTTAAAAAATTCCAAACCTTGTGTAGTGATTTCTCTCATGACCATAGGTTCATGGAAAATTTGTTTACTATAACCCTTCAAGACAAAGCCTTGCAATGGTATTGTTCCTTTCCTCCTTATTCAATTTATTCCTTCCAAAAACTTGCTAATGCTTTCATTGAACAATTTCAGAACAACATTGGTCCTAAAATATCTCTAACTGATTTAATGAATTATAAACAAGGTGTTAAAGAAAAAGTTAGTTATTTTAATGGTAGATGTAAGAATTTTCATACTCATATTTCTTATCCTATGCCTAATATTGATGTGCAACACATTTTTATTGTTAATTTACAAAGTAACATTAGATATACGATGCTTCTTTCTTAATTCTCTTCTTTTCCACAATTGTGTGCAGGTTTCATCATTATCAACTTCAAGCGAGTAAATTTGAGAGAACCACTCCAATGGCTCCTATTCCCATTGATAAGAGTGATGTCACATCCAATTTCAACAAGTTTTAGAAACCGAACAACTACATCAAAATCAACAAATCATCCAACAATGTTGATGACCAAGTGGAATCAACACCAAAGGTGTGGCTCCTTTGTCATCTATTTTTAAACCTGCTTTTAATTATACTAATTTTTTTGAATCTTTTCATAATGTGATGTTGAAGTTAATTAATTCTAATGTGTTAATAATTCCTCCTTTCAAACCATTGACATGTCTAAATCTCAATCCAAATACATTGATCCCAAATCTTTTTTCCAATATCATCGTCAACCTAGTCATGATACTAAATAATGTTTATGCTTGAAAATTGTTATCCAAGATCTTATGGATTCTAAGGCTATATCATTTGATGGTGAAAATGATCAAGGAAACAAATTTATAGCACCTCTTAACAAAAACTTGCAAATCTACACCAATCCTTTTCCATCTCATTCAACCAATACTATTGATCAAACTTCTTCTTCCCAATACATTGACTATGATGAAAAAATTCATGAAGCCAATCATGTTTTTAATCGAGTTTAGAAAGTCAAACCTAAACCTCTATCTCAAGCTTGCATTTCCTTTGACCCTACCGAGACAATTAAAGCACCTGATGGTCCTCTCTATATTGTCACAAACGTTAAGTGCCTTCCTACCCATGGTGACCTTGTTGATCCCACTTGCATGGTGAATGTGATAACTGAAGAACATCTTTATAATAAACAACTATAAAAATATTTTTATGATAAATTTGATGTTATGATTCAAACTTTAAATGGTTTTATTTATCCTTCCCATGGTTTGATCTCATTCCCTGTTGAAGTTGGTGGTAAAAATTTAGATGTTACCTTCACTGTCATTCCAACTTCTGATCAATTTCAAGTCAAACTTGGTCTTCATTGGCTTATCTCCATGCACGTCATGGGTTCTCCTATTCATAAATGTGTTAAATTTCCTCATAATGGAGAAATCATGACTGTTAACTATAGTATTTATCAACCTTTTGTGCCTTGCAACTCAGTTGACCTTGATTTCTTTTATCCTTTTATGCCTCAACCAACTCAAACCTGTCTTGACCATCTCTTTAGATCATACCAATCCTATAAGGCTCAAAATATTTGTGAACTTAGAAAACCTAAGTATGTTCTATCTCTTTTTCCTGGACGTGGACTTCTTCCTACACCACCTATACCTCCTCTTCCTATTTCTCATACACATACTTCTCAACCCATCTTTCAACCTAGTGTGGTTCCTTCAATTCTTCCTCATAGAGAAGAAAAGGACCCAATGTTTATTGATCCTATCCCAACTCAAATTTCTAACTAAACCATACGTAATTATCATGCTTGTGATCTTCATCACAAGCGTATTACTAGAGCTTGTAAAAGTTCTTCTCAAAACATTACTTCACCTCATTCACCTCCTCATGCTTCACTTTCCTTTGACCAACTCATGCAATGGAGGAAGTGAATTTAAACAAAATAAAAAAGAACAAAAATGAAAATGCAATTCATATCTTAGATTCTATTACAATTAATCTAGATGAAGAAGATACTCTTGATGATGATGATAAAAATGATATTCATTGTAGTGATTTTGATGACATCTATGAGACTATATATATTGATCATTATTTACCAGCTATGCTTTCACAATAATTATCTATCACTCCTAGTGATGAACACAATGACCTATCTTCACAACATGGTCCTTGTTTGGAACTATCCATTGTTCCATCTATTGTGATTGATGTTGCCCCTCTTGCGAGTTGGCCACCTTCCCTAAACACTATGGAACCAAATGGAGGGGCAGGCGATACACTTGGCTAGCTCCTCTTATGAGGTAATTTTTTTTTTCCCTATTTGTCATGATGCGCTTCCCCCGTGTGGTGCTGCTTGTTCCATATTTTGTTTATATTTCTTTAAATGAACCCATTTACTCTATTGACACAAGGTGATAGAGGAATCACAATTTTGTAAACATTCTTCTATTTGTATCTCACTTCTTCTATATGTTTTTATATATTATGTTGTTCATGTGCTTCTATTTGTAAATGTGCCTTTGTGTTGTCTTCTTGGGATGATGAAAAATGGTAGCAACCTATTCTTTTTGGTCTCTGTGATGTCGACCCAAAAATATTCTTCTTTTTAACTCTTACATGCCTTTCTTCCATCGTGCTTGTTGTTCTACTACCTTTGGGGGATGATGAAAATTCATTTTGATATAATTATGGTATACATGAGTATAATATGACCTACTAACCCCAGATTTGGTAGATCCCTTTTGTGCTCTCTCTTGTCATGTGCTCATTTCCCTTGATTTGTGCTTTCTTTGGGGAATTTCATAGTGGAAATGTTTCTTTTGGATGCATGTACACTCCATTAAAGAAATTGCTCCCGTTAAGGCAATTGCAATGACTTTAATATAGGGGCATACACTCCAATCTGTGTTCACATTTTACACACACACTAATTTGATGCTATAGTTTTCAATGGATCCTTATATTGATCCCCATTCTTCATTTGGTCCTTGGGCTAACTGTGCACTCTTGGTTCTTTTTCCTGACCATCCTTATTTGATCCCTAAGAAAGATTACCTTTCCTTAGGACTGATTGTTTTGTTGCTGGATCCATTATTGGAAGTACTTTCCTTTAAATATCGATCCTTGTTGATGGATTGAACCAACATAATACAATTTTCTAGACTATTCAATTTTATCTTTTGCAACATTTTCCTTGTATGGTTCACAATAAGATAGACTCTTATTGGGCTAGAAATCACACACTCTCTCTTCTCTCTCTCTTTCGAGTGATGCCTCTCTTATTTTGGTTTTGAATTTGATGAGGACTTAAGTCACTTTGGGTCTTGATGTATCTTTGTCTCCTTAACCTTAATGAGATCATCTTATGCATTTGATCTACTTTATTGTGAGCATGATCTTTTCTCATACTCCCGCTAAAGTGGGGGATAAATGTAATGTCCTAAAAAGTTAGAACCTATTATTGGTGGATTTAGGACCTATTAGACCCCATTTTAGTGATTTCAAGATTCAAATGTCTTTATGCTTGATTTACTGCATCTTTCATTTTCTCTCCCCAAAACTTTTCACACTTTCTAAGACTCGGATCTGCTTTGAAATTAAAAATGCTAGGACTAGGTCGAACTAAGTTGGCCTTGTCCTGGAATAGGTTGACCCAATTTGATTTTGTCATAGGGCATTGCATTTAAGTGGGCTCTGGGCCCAATGTAGAGGTTTTTCTTCCTAATCTTTATTTTTTGTTGGCCAGACAATATTGAATCCGGAAATTAGTTTAAAAGGACATCAAAGCTCTCATTTTGGTATCCAAGATTATCAAGATTATCCAAGACTATTATGTTCAAGCAATTCATTGGCGATTTCAAGAGAAAGTGAAATCAATTTAATTTTGTATTTGGATTCAAGATTTGAAGGAAATAATCTAATTCAAGATCTCCAAGAAAAGGCAATCTTCTCTCATTGATGCAAATTTCTCTCCCATGATGGCCAAGTAGAGGAATTCTCAAGCAAGCAAGAAGATCCATTCCTCTTCTCCATTCAAGATTTAAAGCATACATTCATTTCAAGATCTAGGATTTTCAAGTCTAGATCCATTGCATTTGTGAAGGAATCCTTGATTCTACAAAACATTCTAAAACTTTCAAGCATTTTCATGGATTTGACTGATTTCTACATCCATCCATGAGGGTTTTTTATGCAAGGTAAATCTGACATTTATCTTGTTTACATTAATTTACTTATGCAATTTCTATTTCATTTCAAGTTTGTTTCCTATATAGGGGCTTGAACAAGGCAAGCCCCTTTACACTACCTTTTTCCCCTTCTTGTGTGCAGGAACAAATTTTAAGAGTTTTGGATCTGGATTTCAAGAGTTACAGAACCAGTGGTAGATCCTTCAAAGATTTCATCAGAGTCAGAGTCTCTAGGACTAGGTTGACTTTCTTGGACAAGGCTGCCTTTGTTTGATATAGTATTTTTGATCCATAATTTTCACAGTCAGAAGTTATAGGTGTCAAAGTGCTAGATCTAGAACTATTTATAATTCTGACAGTTCTATGACAATCAAAACTAGATATAAAGTTCACTCCTCTTATCGTAAGCTTTAAGGTTAGTTCATTCTTCCTCTTTTCATCTTGAAATTACTTTTATAAATCAGATCTGATATCATATCTTGCTTGTTTTCATTTCATAGTATCAATTCTTTTCATAGATTCACATATCAATATTATATATCATATACACTTTGACATTAAAGGAACCCATCCCCAAGTCACCACTCCATCCTCAAATCTAGATCTTGCATTATTACCCCTTCATGCTTTTGGGCTATGCTAATCTGATTTGGGTTTGAGGGTGATCCTTTGGGGGTGTTCCTAATGTATCATACCCCCATCCATTTGATTTGGTGAGTGATCTTTCTTCATGGAATTTCTCACCATTTCATATGATACAAGTAACATGATATTTTATTTAGACAATACATTATGTTCTAAGATTACCATGCTTACATCATCAAATATAATTGTAATATTACTTGCCCCTGCATTTAAATCCCAACAATATTGTTGGTTAACATTTTTTCCTCTCTTAATATTTTCAATCTTTGACTCTCTATATACCCAAGGTGAGAGAACAAAACGATGTCCACCAACAAATGGGTCAGTGTATGTCTTCGATCACTGCCCTCTGAATTGATAGGTACATCTCCCTAATTGTGTATGATATTCAATGAATTTGTTTTTTATACTGATCACCAGGTCATCTCTTGTGTGACTTAACCAAATTGCTTGTAGACACAAACAATTCAGGCAAGGATAAGATGGAGATAATCTACAACCCTCAGTAGAATGTTGATCATAGATCATCACATGATTTTAACATCTAAACTAAATCTATCCTACTCTTTTATGAAATGCAGGTTCTACTTGGTGAATAGAAGCAGACCTATAT
>MU224805.1:1040622-1052080 GCA_018584345.1 Thuja plicata | reverse complement strand
AGGATCGTTGAGACCTGTAGAATCGATCCATACCAGTCTTCAATCTCTGCCTGAGAAAGAACATCGATTGGAGCACAAATCTTTGCCGGGTTAGGATCTACAACCTACCCAAAATAATGAGACCTCAAAACAACCTGCCTGGCTAAGAGAAGGAAAGGAAATGACGGGGAAACCCGACAAAGATAGCCTACCTAAGAAAGACTTAGACCTAGACTCAGACTGACCAGACTGACTTGACATGACCATATGACTCCAATAATGCCAAAAAAAAGGGTGACTGAAGGTCAGACAACAAATATTTACATCTTATGAGAGAAAATCTTTTGATAAATTATACAAAGTGTAATCCAAAAGTTCTAGCTCATTAAATCTTATGATAATTTACCTTTTCCTAATGCTTATTGTGGTCATATACCATATTTTTTGGTCCTTATAGAGTCCTTTATTTAGCATTGATTGCTATGTTCACTTGGCGACAACATTAGGGGGAACACTGCCTCCTACCATTATATGTCCTTTATGAGTATATCTTAATATCTTCATATGTTTTGAAATATTGATATCCTTATATTCTTACATAGTTTTCATCTTTCCAAAGTTTACTCCATTTAATGTATCTTATCGGTTCTCCTACAAATTATTGGAGGAGGGAACATCTTGAACATGGTTAAAGTGACTGCCATATGATGAAGGCCAATTTTTTATGGCACCACACTACCTTTTTTAAACTCCAAAGTGATATCTATTAATGTGGCTACTTATAAGAAATATCCTTTTTTCACCCTAAGTTGAATATCTTGTTCTCTATTTTTCTAATTTTGGTCATAAAAATATATAATTATTTAAATGCCTGTCAAATGGTACTCCTTGAATTTTTCTTTCTTTTTTTAGATTTAATATAAAGTACTCATTAGAAGGGAGTTGATATCATTATTTATGTCATTTTTATGGTTTTCATGTTGACTAGTTGATTCTACTTAGACATACATCCTCAGAGTAATTCATATGCAAGTGTAGAGGCAAAATATAATGATGAAAATTAAACACCTTTCACATTTATACTTTATTTTAGGTTCACTTTAGCTTGATTATCATTAGGAAATGACATGTGTACAAGTGGTGTGATGTCTGCTAAGATTTAGTACATCACACAATCTTTACCCAATTTCATGTTTTCTCATTAGAACATCAAGAAAGCATAAGGGTCATATTTACTACAACAATGAAATGTGAGGTGGCCAAACATATTCAACATGAGGAGATTCTTCACAATCAGTTAAAAGCATAAAATGACCATTATGAACAAGTATTTCAATCTTAAGAGGTAATGATAAAGACCCTACTTCCTCAACCAGTCCTTTCAGCTACAATAAATCTGCCTAGCAATAAGGATGTTCCTAACTCCAAGATTCCAAGCTTTGAGCAAGGTATGTCTTTCGAGTCTCTTTTTGACATTTCAAACATCATGATGCCTCTCCCATTAGAAGACCATATTCAAGAAGCCCAATTAATTCATCTTGCAGGAGAGGATCCATCAGATTTGGTACATGGGGTTATGAAGATAGAAGTAATTGATTATTCTCAAGAATCCTCTGATTTAGTTGAGATCCCTTATTTTTGTAGTGATGAAAATACTGAGATTTACATCGTACCCATATCACCTGTAAGACAACAGGAGGAGAGTCAGGACGTTGATGTTTCAGTTGTTTATAAGGGCAACACAGAGGTAAGCAACTCTTCTCTTTTATATGAAATAGAAGCTCATGATGATGAAGCTATCTTTTGGGACAGTCTTGAAGTATTCATGAAAGAATTAGATGGTTGTCATTTATCTCCCCACAAAGAAAATTAGATACAACAACCTGTTGCACATGTGATATGTACTGAATCTCATGAATTTCCTTTATCATTTAGTAGAAAGGAGCTAGCAGAATTAAGAAGCTGTGATACACAAGAGCTTGATGGTGAATTGGATAGCATGCTAACCAAGGAGGGAAACATTCAAGAGGAATCTCAAGGGTCTCATATTGAGGCCAATTCAGTAAACATTAAAGAGGAAATTTCAATTTCTGATCATCAATTCATTAATATATTGTCCCAACTTATTTTTTTCCCATAAATTAGATACATCTGATCATGAAATTGATGTGGTGATTCAAGAGATACTCAACAGATTTCAGCCCAATAGCAAAAAGTCAAAATTTATTATTTCTACAGGCTGCCCAATCAGACATCTTTCCAAAATGGAGTTTGTGCCTGACTTTACAATCATTGATGAGCAGATCCAACATAATTATTCACCTCATATCTACATTGATTTTGATCAAATCCAAGAGGTATGTGATTTGGTCTATCATTTTCAAGACATGCTTCAAGAGTTTCAGATCTTTCAAGTTATATTGCATATAGTTTTAGTTGCCCATATGCATGCATCTCATCCATTGTTGGTGAGAAAAGGAAGCTACTTCAATCAGTCTATTAATGGATGTATCTGAGGGTTCTTTGATGATTGATTAGCTTAGGGTAGATTAGAAGTTTTCAGTTTTAGTTTGTTTTCTCCAAGTGTGGTTGAGCACAATAGTTTCAATTTTCAGTTAGTTTGCTTTGCAGTTTAAAGGTTAGAATGAATGGAAACAACAAGATCAATCACACAATAAATGCATGAACATCATACCCATCACATGAGACATGGATAAATTTTGTTGTCCCATATCATAAGTATCAGGCTCAAACATTGATTATGCAACCTAGGTGGCTGTTCAAGCTCATTCTACCTTTATTTTCAGTTTTAGTTGTGTGGTAGAAGGAACTAAAGACAACGCTATTTTTACTTCACAATTCCTACATGAAAAAAAAACTTATCATACAAGGCATGGAATATTTTCCGCTACCCGATATCACAAGCATTTCATCCACATAGGAACACTAGAGTACAACATCGATATATCTGTGGTTTTGTTTCAGTTTAGTTTCAGTTTGCAGCAGTGTGTTTGTTTTTCAGATTGGAGGGGTTTTCAGTTTTTCAAGTCTAGAGAAAGACTCTGTGCCCAATGGATTATGCAAGGCTACTGGTCATATACTGTTTTGTAGGAAAACACCCCTGAGAGGTCGCCAAAATGTTACCATATATTCACTTTGTAGTTCTAAATGGTAGGACTGTTATCATCCCTGATATTTTTGGTGAAATAAGGTTATTTTGAGTTAAAAAGTTGACTGGTTTAAATGTTGATATTTGTTGTTACGTTTCTGGTTCATTTTAAAAATCTTGGAAAATCTGAAAGTTGCTGCCCTAAGTTGTCAAAGAGTGCAGATTTCTTTTACAAAGTACAGATGTTTGTTCAAAATCATGATTGAAATCGAAAAGACGCTTTGCTTATTTCAAATAAATGGAAGAACAACATTTAAAGTAATCCACACAAAGGATAATGCAAACATGCATGCTAAATAAAAAATGCAGGAAAATAGAAGAGCTGATTTTTCATTTTCATAAATGAAAAGAAGTCAACACAAGAGGGATAAGGGTTAGGCCCCCCATTTCCTGGTATTGTTGTTGTAGTTTTGAAGGTTGTTGTGTGTTGGTGGTCGTCATAGTTCTGGGCTCGCATCCGAGATTCGCCTGCAACAAAGAGGAGAGGAGAGAAGGGTCAGTTCATATGAACTGAGAAATGAAGGAACTAATGTCTTATCCTATCATGTTGATCTCTATTCACTGAAAAAAACACAACTTAACAATGCAAAGACATGTTAAGAATACATGAAAGAACTACATGGAAAAACAAGTGTTTTGTTAAATTGTTTGCTCAATGTGCAGGTACAAGTATGAAGACATTGTAGGTTGTTGAAGGAACATGCATGCATTACACACATGCAACCTTCCAGCTAAGATATGTAGAGGCGAAGACTGAAGAATGGAGGAGGCTATTGAGGGGGCATACATAAGTTCAGACATGGGACCTTCTGGCTGAATCGTGGAGCAGGTTTGAGGATCTATGTTGTTGAAGGGACGTGTTTCCTAAACATGAAACCTTCTGACATTTATTATTTTAGAGAAAAGAGCATCATAAGTAGCTTTGTGAGAAGTAAAGGATGTTATCTCAGAGATCATGGTTTCAAGGACTATTCATCAAATATTAGTAAGTAGTGTCTTAGAGGTATGTATACCAAGACAATAATAACAAAAAAGGACGACTACAGAACATTGCATCAGGAATGCATCCAACTGAAAATAATCAATGGAAAAAAGCACTTGTCACAGGTGGAATAGAAAAATCAAAATACAGAGACAACATTCATCACGTCAATGCTTTTCATGGGAATAGTATACCAGCAATGATGTGATTAACATATGACAGAAAAAGGAAAATAAGACATAAAACAACATCTATTTTTAGTAAAATCAGCAAAGATTTGCAATCCATAATCAGAGATCAAAATTGGAGAGTGGTCATCGAAGTCAATGACAGTGGTAATACTCAAAGAAAGAATTTATTTTGGTGTGAAAAAACAATATCAGCAACTATGATCAACATTATGAAAATAGAACAACTACATTAAATTATGTCATATGATTGAACAAGAAGTTGAAGTAATAAAGTAGCAGCCGTCTTTCAGCACGGTGCATTGATATATTTGTGATACCTTCATGGAAACTCACATTCTACAATGATACTCTGCTATCTCATATGACAATAATGTTTTTATATATGGCAGGTTTTAGGGAAATATGGCCAAAGAATTGTTCAAAAAAGGTGATTGGCATTAATTTATGTCAGAATGTTGCTTATAAATTAGGCACATAGAGTTCAAACATTTGTTTTAAAATGCAACCCAGGTGGCTAGCAACATTTTGGAAGGCTATCATGAAATGTGTAATCAAGAAATGACAATTGGAACATTCACAACAGCACGACATCACAGAGTCTGATTTCGACATACTGTAAAATGTAAATGAAAACACAGGAAAATAATTGTTCAGTAAAAACATTGAGATACCCAAACATCATTTTATTATCAAGATAAAGGTATATTTTCAGAACATGGAGGTTGAATGAAATGATAAATGCCCAGATTTGAAAAAGTAGAAGTACATCTTCAGATTTAAACAAGAAAACCCAAAATTTTAAAAGCAACAGATAGATCGCATTTTTCTACAATACATGGAGGTGGTGTTTTAAATTTAAAAGCTGCAGTCTAAATTTTATCCCAGCCACCAATGCAATTTCCAGCAAAATATTTTACATGATTCAATGAAGAATACAATGTTGTTATCACAGAACTCCATGGAGGCACCAATATACAGGCAGAGCAAATAATAAAGAGTTCACTTTCAGAAATTCTGAGAGAGATTAATGATGAAAGTCACCAAATACTAAAAGTGGCAACTAGAGGTTTTTTTTTATTCATGACGACAACCAAGTGGAATGTAAGAAATAGTAATCCATTTTCTAGATTTAACACATGGAGCTGCGAGCTGGTAGAAACACAAGAGATGCAGATTGAAAATATTGTGAAAATCCTTAGTTTCACGTTTCAAGGAGCAATATTAACACAAAGATTGATATAAGAAAATTACCCATTGAAATCAATAGACAACATCGAATTTTATTCTCCAATTTCAACATAGCAGCCATGGATCACAGAATAAGATAGGAAAAAAAGTGGTGGCCATGGCGGTAAAAGAGACCAGAGGGAAGTTTCCACAGAGAACAAATTAGCAGCAGCCTTGAGCATCCAACACTCATTGTAGCAATGACAGTCAAAGAATATCTCCAAACCCTCATGAAGCAGCAGGAGGAGAGAAAGCAATAGCAATACAAAAGCCAAATGATTCGAATGAATGACTTTACGGTTTTTACCCTATGTAACCCATGGTTACCTTTGCCTTAGTGTTTTTCCCTTGAGTAAGGTTTTTGAAGTCTTTGCTTTTATTTACCCATAGTTTCTTGTTTTTGCTCTTTCTATAGTTTTATCCCTTAGGATAATTTCACCTTGCGTTAGCTTTTAGCTTAGGTTCAAGCTCATAAACTAAATACTAAAGTTTTATTAAATATAAGGTTATGATTTAATAAATATAATTTCTTTTATGAAATAATATTTATTAATTCATAATCTTGTATCTAATAAAGTTTTAGTGTTTATTTTATAAATTTCAAAAGGGTTTTATTTGTTTAAAAATAATATAAGTATTATAATTGTAAAAAATATATAATCTAATGAATATTTTTGTCAAAATGTTCATTAAGTTATATACTTTTACAATTTCAATTTATATTATGTTTGAGTAAATGTTTTCCTTTTAAAGTTTAATTTATTTATTTATTATTTTAAGAATTATGTTTTGATATATTTAAATTAAAATAAATAGTGAAAACTATTATTTTAAGAGTTAAATATATCAAACTTATATTTTTCTTGAAATAATAGGTAAATAAATTAAAGTTTTTTTTAATTATTTGCTTATTAAATATAATTTAATAATATCTTAATATATCTAACTTTGAACATATAAACTATCAATCGTTCTAAAGTTAAAAATATTAAAATATTATTAAATTATAATTAATAAATAAATAACTTAGAGTCTTAAGGAGTTTTTCTTTGTTGCACTTTTTGTGGATAATAATAATAGTTTGTCAATATTATAAGACAGATATTATTAATTATTCAAGTGCAGTTAGGAATTCTTTTTAGGAGTTGACCTTAGGTGATGACATGCTTGTCTAAGGATGGACTATTAGTTGGCTGCCCATTCTCATGCTTATTTCAAGGGGGAGAGATTTTAATCACATTCAGTTATGTTTCTGTTAGGGCCTATTCACAACACTTTGAGGCCTAGTTTGAGGGGTTTTGGAGTTATCATTCAATTAGCATCAGGTGGGGAGATTGTTTCTGCAGTTTGGTCCCAGTTGCTTGCAGTTATATCCCTACTTTGGTGGGATTTGTCCTCATATCCGACCCCACTTTTTAAGCATGTTTGTGAGAGCTTTTGAGCAGTTAGAGGGTCAGTTTGATTTGATTTTCAGTGACACTTGGCTTGGAGGAGGTTTTTCAACAGTTATACTCCAGTTTCCATCAATTTGATGCCTCTTTTGGTGGGTTTTTTCCATGCATTCGACCCATTTTGGTTTCTTTGGGCTATATCTTGTACTTTTGCCTCATTATTCAGGACTTCCTTCTTTTTAATCTCTTTTTGCAAATTGCAGAAAGTAGGCATCATTGTAAGGGAGCAGTTTGTAGCAGATCCTTGGAGTTTTATATAGAATTTTGATACCTTTTCCAGCTATCTTTTGTGTAATAGTTGATTGTTTATGATTGTGTTACCATTGATTTTAAGTGATTAAACTGTGAAAATGTTAGCGTTTTCCTCTTTATTGTTGATTAAGGAGCCTTTCATAGAATCATTATTGCAGAATTTATCAAGTTGATAATTGTGTTTCACATATCTGTTTATCTCAAGGTTTTGCTACAACATCAAATTTTGGTGAATCACCTCAGTAGTGTAGTTTTGTTTTTCAAGTATATCCTTCTCCCCTTTTCCTCGTTAAGAAGTAGTTTAGGTGATCACAAGGAGGTAGGCAGCCTATGATCTGGAGATTCATTCTCATTCACGACAACGGGAACGTTTCCATGTTCCAACAGGATTGCGAGGTTTCACACTTTGCATCACGGGTGCAATCCTGATTGACAACAAGTAAACAACCAAAATCTAAATTTAAAACCATCCCTTTCATTACTCTTAATACCTTTATATACTATGAATAAAATACAAACATCTTACCTCTTATTTTCTATTATTCCACTTCAAGTAAACGCCATTTATTTAATTTTATATTTATTTTAATACAAGATTCCAAATAACTAATTATAGTTTTAAAGATAAATAATTTTGTTCTTTTTTCAATCTTAAGCTAAAAACGAGTGGACATCCGATTTTGTTAACTTTTAAAAACCTTAAACAAATATTTATTTCCTTACACATACTCTTTAGAACTCTTGTTGAACAAATATTTATTAGCTATCATGAAAGCAAAGTTATAGTTGTAAAGAGTATTTAGATAAAGGTAATCCACTCACAAACAATTTTTTAAGTCAAATTGCATAGTATGATGAAATTGCATTATTAATCTTTAAAATTTTAGATTATTATACCCTTATATACTATGAATAAAATACAAACATCTTACATCTTATTTTCCATTATTCCACTTCAAGTAAACACCATTTATTTAATTTTATATTTATTTTAATACAAGATTCCAAATAACTAATTATAGTTTTAAAGCTAAACAATTTTGTTCTTTTTTCAATCTTAAGCTAAAAACGAGTGGACATCCAATTTTTTTAACTTTTAAAAACCTTAAACAAATATTTATTTCCTTAAACATACTCTTTAAAACTCTTCTTGAACAAATATTTATTAGGTATCATGAAAGCAAAGTTATAGTTGTAAAGAGTATTTAGATAAACGTAATCCACTCGCAAACAATTTTTTTAAGTCAAATTGCATAATATAATGAAATTGCATTATTAATCTTTAAAATTTTAGATTATTATTAAAATGAGTATTTAAATGTTGAATTTATAGGAGTATGATTCAAATCAATTCATAATATAAAAATATGATAATATAAATATTGATTTTTAGAATTTAATTATGAATTATTTTATGTTATTTATTTTTCATTATTTAAGTGAGTAATATAATTTTAGTTATGTTGTTTTATTTGTTTATGTTTAATATATGTATTTGACGTACATATCAAGTATGTAAGTATTTAAATAGATTAACTAATAAAAAATGAGGAGATCAATTAACAATAATTATTTTTCCCACTTCACCTCATATAATAATGAGAATTTAATCATTGTTTCATTGTTAAATCAATCAATCTTAGTATATGAATTAAACAAAACTCTTTTTTGCAAATCTTATTATTATATTTCTGGTAATTTTTATTGCGTGTAGTAAATATGTTTTGATTATTATTATTATTTTATAATATTTTAGTACAAAAATGGATTCGCACTTAGGGTTATTTTGTAATAGAGTAAATTGTTAATTAAAGTATTTTTATGTGAATACAACCTACTTGAAAAGTGCATATGGGTTTGTTATTTTTTAGGATTTGCATTCTTGAGAAGAATATACTATTTACAAGCATGTGAAAGGTTGAGCGTGGGGTTTCTAATTTAACCCTTTTCTCTTCCCAATTCTTTTTTTGTAAGTAGAGTGTGGGACACTTCACTTCACCATACCTTGCTCATGTGAGTGCACATGGAAAGGCATAAACTTCATTTATGATTTGTAAGAGGTGGTTATGTATGTTTGAGAGGGAGACTATGTCCTTATCTAAAAATGGATGGCCATTAGGCCCAATTTGAGATTTCAATACTGGAGTTTTATTTATTTTGCATATAGTCTTGAAGAATTAGAGGCAATGTGATAACTTGTATTGTGGGGGTGGGAAGAAGAGGAATTAACCCGTTTGGTAGAAGAATTCCCTACCTTTTTGAATCAACCTTGTGGTGTAGGATTCTTCTCATATTTCATCCATATTTTTTTTTTCTTTCTTCTTGAGACATGAGAAAGAGAAAAATATTATTTATTTTGGTGGATAGGATTTTTTATTTACCTTAGTAGCATTTGTGGAAATTGCACATTTTTAAAATTATTTCCTTTTGCGAGTTGATCTTAAGAACCCTTTTATAAGGAGTGGGATTATGTTGAGTAGACCCCTCTTTCTCTCACTGTGCATTGACTTATTTATGGGTTGTAATTATTTTGTTTGTTCCTCAAGATTTTCATCATATGGTCTGAGTCAGATGGAGCCACAAATGAGGACCTCATCCTTGACATGAATGTGTTGCATAAATGCAAATAATCCAAACCTACAAACCCAATAGCCTAGCAAGGGAAATACCACAAGCACATTGAGGGTTTTGAGCATGAAGACATGGGCATGGATACCCACAAATTTAACACTAAGGTTCATGCATGCGAGAACATTGGTTCAACTAGTGCACAATACATGTAATCATAATCGTCCACTAAATGTTTGAATGTCGATGGAAACAAAAACATTGCAATGATTTAACTATCACACTATGTCATGAATGACCATGTTGTAATTATTTTAATGTATTATGATGTTCACATTGAAATTGTGAGTTCATTATATCTAACTAATTTTAGTTGATCTCTTGGTTCAAGGGATAGCTAAATCCTTGTATGGATTGATAATATCGTATTGACAAGGTGAAGAGCATTCTTCTTGTCGGTTTTCTTTGTAATTTTGTTTGAATCTATTCTTTACTTATGGAGTTATACATTTATAGATTTTTTTAAGATATTGTGATCATGTTATTGTGCAATTAGTTTGTGAGAAAATAGGATGCATAAATATGTAATTTTTAAAACATTTTCTTAATGTATAAATTATCTAAAACTTCTTGATCTGTAGAATTCATGCATAAAATATTAGAATCCCTCATTTCAAAGATAAATTATTATACTATAACAATGTTCCATAGGGATGCATCTCTCGCCCCTCCCCCATGAAAAAAAACTTGTATCCCCTATACAAGGATGTTTCTAAGACTTGGGGACTTGGGGGGAAATGTCCCCTCATAGAACCAATACAATAATTTTAACAGTTAGATAAAATACTAAGGTTCATAATCAGCGGATGTGAAAATGCTTTATAAAGTAGTGCAGAATCGACAATGTGAAATAAAGCAGTTTTTTTGCCCTAATAGTCATGAGGGTTTGACATCTAATTTTGTGCGGGATGATGGTGCTTTCTGCTCTAGGTAGTCGATCAACTGCATTTCTGACCAGTCCCAATGGGTAAATCACTAATGGCCTTCAACTTTGATGGAGAAACCATGCCCTTTTGCTGAATTTCATTCAGCCATGCCTCCTTATTCTGGTCCCTTGCAACATTATGGAAGGTATTTTACTTCGGTTAAAGATTTAAACAAACAGTTCTTTGTTTTCCATAGAACCATATATGCGCATTTTCCTTATCTTTTGGGCCCAAAGTATACACAGAATTTAGTTTCTAAAGAAGGATGTGCTGGTAGATTTCTTTTCTCTTCTAGGGTTTCCCCAAAAGTTATTCCCCAATCTTTACCAACCTATGAAAATGAATGGAAACCGACATATATGTAGAATGCACAAAGATTTAGAAGCTTTCAACATAGGAAGAATAAGCCTAATTTATATTGATGAAATGGTAAATTTTTACTCCCCACCTTTAACCATTTTGAGTCCCTCATGGAAAATAATGTAGAAGATAGGGATATCTATACCCCACCTCATCGCAGAAACACAGTTAAACCTAATAGTGCAAATATTATACCAAATCAACACCAAACCCTAAACTCCCAAATCTTAGAGAACTCTAATAAGGAAAATATCATCATTAAGGGAGAACACCGCTTTACAAAAGGATTTAGG
>MU224805.1:994935-1033049 GCA_018584345.1 Thuja plicata | reverse complement strand
ATGATCTAATAACGTGGAAAGGGATTTAAGGATTCATTGAGTCTTATTTAAGAAATATGGAAGCTTAGATAGGTATTAGGATAAGATGGCATAGGAGACGATATGAACTATCTCATAATTTCTTTAAACAAACAAATAAGGACGAACACTAAAACAATTATGATTATAGAATCTGTAGAGGAAACTTTAGAATCAGCATAACGAAATGGTAGGTATAATAATGATGGATAGTTAAGATGTATAAGCATGGAAGTATATTAGAATTACAGCTCTTAAGAAATAATAATTCCTCGAGCAATGATAGAAACTTAATAAACCTAATAACTATTCACAAAGGTGGAAAAGGAAATGATTGCATAAGATATGGTATTTCATTAGGAGATAACAGTTGTTAAACTCATAAATTAAAGGAATACCAAGAAGCCGTTTAACCTAAAGTAATAATTAGAAGAAATGATTAAAACAATAGGAACTTTAGCCTTTTGAAATCATGAAAGCACAAAAATACACAAACGTGAGTTACCATAAAATTACAGGATGGTAGAATCATTAATAGATTATATTTTAAAATCACATGGATGATTAAAAGGAAAAGAATATGACAGATACTAGATAAAAGCAATAAGGCAGAAAGGAAGGAGAGACAAAGAAAATATGCACTACTCAAAAAACATATAGAGGGAGATAATCTTCTCTGGTTTGTAGGATCTAATAGGATGTTTACCAATGTAAGAACCTTTCATTTTAAGTTGTCCCAGGATATGGAATTTTTGGGAAAAATTACGCTAGAAAGATGGAACAGAATCCTGTTACCCATGGATGATTTGGCGAGAAGGGAAATAGAAAGGATTATTGGAGACACATATTACGACTACAGCTTCACAATGCATACTAATGAGGACATTGTTGGAGTGTTTATATCATGCATGCTGAGAGCTGGATATACGAAGGAAGAAACTATAGCGCTTAGTAAAAAAGTCTTTCTGAGCAAAATACTGAAAGGATTGGAGAATGCTGTTAGCAGCATAAATTTCAATCATATGATCCCATATCTAGAAGACTATATGAATGCAGCAATTGGACAGTTGGAATTTGATGGCAGAATCAAACGTAGATCTTGTCTTATTATCAAAGATATAGATATCTTTGATGAGAACTGGGAACAGGTTAAGATAAATATTCATTTCTTGGTTATTTGGAAGCATGTGAAAGAAGAAACAGAGCCAAATTGGCTCATTTAGTATTTCAGGGTAGAAGGTTTTAGTATTCCTATGACGGTTGACAAGTTGGATATGGAGAAAATCCAAAACAACCCACCACTCCTTATCAAGAAAGGTTGGATGAGTCGAACTTCCAAAGCTAAAGATGGACAGATGGGTGAAGTAAACTCAGATGAGGAAATAATGATCATTAAGGAGTAAAAGAACCAGGTCAATCTTTGATGGTTTTTCTTTGGATTGCTAAAAGTGAAATTTGATAAATTTGCACCAGTATGCTTTCTTTAAATTTATAGGAAAGGTAGATAGTATGGATATAGTTAAGTATACATATGTACAGAGACTTTGGAAGGTATTTTATGAAGTAAATGAAATATGAAGTAAACAATGCTGTAATAGAGATAATGTTCGGGCATTAATATATATATATATATATATACACACACACACCTGTATATACTTATATATCATATACATATATACATTTGTAAATAAAGATCTTTCCTTTTAATATGGAATATCTATGGGTCTGTAAAGGATAGGAATCTTAGATGATTTTTTATTATTAAGCAACTTAAGATTTAGTTGTTAAGGGATGGGAAGATAAGGCTAGTAATACAAGGAATGGGAGGTATATATCTTCTGCCCTGATAAAATTTAGTATAGATTTTTAAAATTTGTAAGATAAGTGAAAGAATTATGAAAATAGAAGAGATCAGAAGGTAAGATGGAATAGGTACACAAGACTGGAATATATAAATATATATATAGATGCATATATATATATATATATATATATATATATATATATATGTATATTTATATACATACACATATATTTATGTCTGTATTTATAAACATAAGTAATATGGTTATGAATATAGGTATATATAGATGCTGCTATATATATATATATATATATATACTTTTATTATTTTTCAAAAAGTTTTTGTATAATGAGAATTAAAATGTTTATTTCAGCTTTCAAAGTTTTCACAATGTTGAAAGGATTCAAATGATATTTTCAGAAAGATAAAACAAATATAGGAAAAATAATAAATTACAGAAGAGGAACGGATAGAATTGCAAGAAGATATGATAGAAGTAGATTAGTGAAATTAGAAGAATTATAATGACAACAGTTACTGAGCTAATAATCAAATACATCTGTATTCTTATCTCATCCTTATTCTTAGATATATTTAGATAGGTCTTAATGTTATTGTCCTAAAGGTCTGTTTTCAGATTGCATTGGAGGACAGTCATGCGATAATATTATGTTTCTGGGTAGAATAAGTCTGATTTTAAAGTGATGAACTGTATTACAAGTTTCTTTGCTGAATGATTTAAAAAGTATGAGCAAACTAGAGTAGATTTTATGCATAGACAAGATAAATATGACATATATTATAAGGAGTATTGCCTTTTCAAATATAAATGGAATTTATATATGATGGAAAGCCATATGTATTTCCAGATATATTCAGACAGATCCTTTTAAATATTGTCTCAAAAGCAAGATTTCAAACTGTAAGGTTTTTGTATAAAGTAAAGCCATGCAGGAACATGTATGAAAAAGCACCAGAGTATACTGATAGCACATATGAAGATTGGAAAGGACCTGATTCAGAGGACACTGGTTTATAACAAGAGGACTGATCAGAAAAAATACTGCAATATGACAATAGGGAATTGATGGATGTATTGTAAAAGTGTATGTACTTATATATTTTCTCAAAAACAAATGGATAAGATCCATATTTTGTTTGTAAATGGGGGTATGCCCTCATAATTTTGATGTAAATTTGATCTGGACTTCAGTCCTGGGCTAGACTAGAGGTTTTCTTCTCCATTCTTTCCTACCAGTGCCCGCAGCGAATGGATTTTTGTAAATTTGTGATATATACTATTAATAAAATCTTGGCTACAACCTTTTACCGATAAAAAATAAAAAATAAAAAATAAAATAATAATAATTATAATTTTAACAGTTAGCTAAATTGAAATAGAGATGCATGAGATGATTGGATTTCATTAAAATCTATACATTTTTCTTGAAACACCATAGTTAAAAAATTCTACAATGTTGTAGACGCATTGAGCAGAGGAAGAAACTTGATGATAGAGATAAAGGTAGCTGAAATGTGATTTGAAAACTTGAAAAGAATGTATGAGGATGAACTATATTTTATGGATGTCTAGAAAGAAAGAAGAGAACTAGTAGTGATAGATAAAAAAAAGACAACTATATTATTTCATTTAAGATGGTTTTTTATTCAAGGGAAACCAACTGTGCATTTCTAGGAGTTCACTATAAGATAATTTAATTAGGAGGAAAAAGATTGGAAGATTTGCATTACACTTTGGTATAGAAAAGATAATAGCTTTGAAAATTATTTTTAGCCTCAAATTTACAAGGATGTATGGAAATTCATTTAGGAGTGTAGAACTTGTCAAGTTGTAAAATGGAGTTGGCAGAACATCAAATTATATCAATATTTGGTTGTACCAAAAAGACCTTAAAAGCACATGAGCTATATTTCTTATTAGGTTTATTAGGTACATAAAGAGGACATGATTTCATATTCATAGTAGTAGATTGCTTTTAAAAAAGGCCACATTCCATTCCTTGTAAGAAAACACATGATGTTGTGTATATTGTTGACATCTTCTTTAGGGAGATTGTGAGATTGCATGAATTACTAAGGAGGATTGTAGAGTTCCATTATCCATTTGCATTTGAATAGATAGTAAGCCTATCAACTCAAAAGTGACCTATATACTTGAGTAACCCTTCTTGGACATGCAATACATTTAATTTTCAACCTGAGGTTGTAAAATTGAAATGGGCCACCATGATATATGTATCATATCACTACTTAGACTGCTATCTAATCATTAAAAGAAAGCTTGAAAAAACAACTTTTTATTCTTCAATAAGACTGTAATTTACTTATCAATCAACATCTATTACCATATAATGAACTAAGTAATTTCTATTCTACACAATGATGAATACAAATAAAAGACATTAACACTACTTGAATTAGAAATAAACAAAAAATTCTACACTTGTAATTCAAACACTATATAGAGCTTGCAAAATTTTGAAACATTCCATTGCACATGTGCATTACTTCATGAATCTAGATGAAAGATTTGAGAACTATAAAGACATCATAACTTATAAGAAACAATCCTAATGGAACTATAAATCCAATCAATTGAAACATTTTTGTCAACTCCATACTTGTCATCAGAAGTAATAAATAAGTTTTCTTATCAAGCAACAAATAGGAATTGGAACAAGTCTTCAATGTCTTCATCATTCGACAAATCAAAAAGTCACTTAGACCCACAAAACTAATTCAACACTACATTGCCACTGGCTATAGGAATTTTAATAGTCTGAAGCTATAGGAACTGCAAGAGACCATCTTCCCCAATTGCTGCAAAAAATAGTTGGCAGACAGATAACCATATCCACAACATCCAATCATATTTTCATCACATTTAACTCTCTCTATATATCCATATAACCATATTTTAGATTAAAAATATAAGTATGATAATGTAGCATATAAGTCTTTAAAACACATCAAAACATAATGTCTTTGGTATCAAGGACATGACTTAAATCATTGAAATAGTCTAAATTAGGGTCATAAAACCATATAAAAAGAACTATAAAATTTCCCCATCAAGCATCATTTCTGGAAGGGATATCACATTCATAAGATATTTTTGGAGGACACCATGCAAGAATTTGAAGATAGATCTCAAATTAAACTCAAAATCCAAAGAATTTTGTCATGACCCCACAATAGTGGGTTGCACTCTCTGGCCAAACTTGATATTGAAATGAACATTTTAAGCTAATTTTTCAATTTCCGAAACCTATAGCTAATAAACCATTAAGAATTTGAAGTGACATTTTGTCTATAGAATCTAAAAATATATTTTTAAAAATACTGGAATCCAATTGTATTCATTTTTTTCTCTTTCAATAACTAGTTTTTAATAGTAAACACCATTTTGAAAGAGGGATGTGCATTCCATCATGTATAATTTTTTTCTACAAGGGATAACATTATGTTTCTTTCGAATACATAGGTTTGGAACACCCATATTTAATGGTTGCATTTGGTTTTATAATATTTTGTTGAATATTTTTTTAAATTAAGTTTTGAATTTGAACTAATTATAATTTAGACATAGGTGTAATAAATCATGCATAACTTGTTATGTATGTATCAAAATTATTATTTTTTGTTGGAAAGGCATCAATACCTAATACATATATATATTTTTCAGATTTGTTTAATTAATTTACTATTTTTTCATATGTGTAGAACATAGAAGTTGATGTTCAGTGAAAAAGCCATGTTTAGTAATACTAAAACAATTAATAATAAACTCAATATATATTAAAATTATAGTTGTTATAAATCTCATTTTGAGGAATACCATCCTTTAATTTGGTTTGTTAAGTTGATTTCATTTGAGTCTTCAGTTTGAGCTGTGAAGGGCAAAAATCAACATAAAGTTGCAAGAAGAGGGGGAGACATGCATAATTAGGTAGTTTGTTAGAACAATAATTCTTATGAAGGTGTCTAGTCCTAAATTGTAAGTACCTAACTTGTGCTCAATTTTAAGATAATTTTGTGCCTACTTTAGTGTAGTTTCTATGGTAGGAACTCATATGACACTAAAAGGGTACCTAAATTCAAATATGAGTCCTCCACCTCCTTCAATATTTATTAAACTTGAGGTTGGCCCTTTCTTCTATGCATGGTTTCTTATTTTCCTTCCAATCCCGTAATTCATTTCCTAACATAGGACCTATCCATTTATTTCTAACCTTTTTGACCTGCTCTAACCTCGAAATGAGTTGTCCTTTCTTTTCCCGCACTTACTCCATCTCCCTAGAACCCAAATCAAATATGGGACCATTCTTCTAGGGACAAATCAACATTGGAAACCTATCCCTAGGATAGATCACCATTGATGATGTGTCCCTAGGTAATTGGGAATAAATTTGGCCCAAATCACAATGCCAAGATTTGGGAGGGAAAATAGGACCCGTGGTTGGCCTTCTCAGGTTTAACTCCCCAAAATGATGTGAGATGTATATAAAACCCCCTTCCCTCCTCATTTGATCATTAATTCTCTATTGTAAGAATCCATTATCTATTTCAAGCATCCATTACGCGTTTGTGATTCCAAAATCAAGTCATCAAGAGCCATCATGTTCAAGCATTCAAGTCTTCATTCCTCTCAAGAAAGAAATGTGTCTTCTTCTATAGATCTAGCACCTTTCCCCATTTGGATGACAAGAAAATAAGTTTATATCAAGAAAGGAGATCAACATCCATCCATCAAGATTCATTCTTCTTCTCCCCAATTAATCATTGTGGAAAATTAAAACATCTATTCCATGAGGTTTTGTCTTGTATGATTTCCTTTTGGATTTTTGTGTTTAGGCAAAGCTATTACATAAACATATTTGATCACATCTAAAGAATTAATTGCATCAACAAGGTATGATATACTTTATTGTTTAGATATAGCCTCAGGTATGTGACAACAAACTTTTAATTTCATTTCATTTTAAGGTTGATTCTTAAATAGGGGGTTGACTAAGGAAAACCCCTTTCCCAACCTTTTCCCCATTTTTCTGTGTGTAGGAACAAGTTATGAAGACACCAGGTATTTTCTAGGCAGTACATGAACAATTATAGATTCCGTGAAAGTTTCATCTGAAAGTGCTGGGTATAGATCAAATTTCACCCTGTCCCCTGGGTTCGCCTTGTCCCTTCCATTTTTGACTGAATTTTCTGAGTAGGTCAATTCTGTCTTTTGATTTCTATTTCCACCAGTTTTAGCTCAATATCATTTCATATGAGTCTATTTTGATAAGATTTTTAGTACCTTCTCTATTAAATATATTGCATCATTTATTCATTCTTTCAATTTGATCATTTACAAATTCAAAGGAAGAATAAGTCTTATTCTCATTAAGAGCTTGAGTCAACCCTTGAGCCTAGTGGGGATATCCTTTCTTCCTAATGTGTAAATTGTGAAGTGGGGTGTAATTTACATCATAACATTTCTTCCAATTTCCCATTGTAAAAAAGGTGTGTTTGATCGAAGGGGTATACCTTCCTTTGAAAAAAATAATATTTGAATAGACCATCTCAATCCAACTCAAATATTTTTATAATGACCATGTTTGTTTGAACCCACCTTATATTAGTGGCCAACGTTCGTTCAAAACATTGGCTGGCCAAAAATTTTATTTTTTTATTTTAATTTATAATTGCATTTAAATATAAGTTTTTTTTTTTTCATTTTTTCAAAAAAATTGCAAGATTAATTCAAATTATTGTTATACAAGGTATATTGAAGAGAATTTTTTTGTAGAGGAATTTTCAAGGACCATATTTTCAAAAGAAGGAGATGAGGAATAGGACAAGGGTAAATAAGAGTGCACAAAAGCATTCATTTGCAAAGTTACAAATATCATGTGAAGAATGAATTGAAAGATATTATAGATCTAAAAAGCAAGTATACATCTTTAATTTTCTATTTAATATTATAGAACATGTAACATAGGATGTTACATCTCTCTCTCTCTCTCTCTCTCTCTCTCTCTCTCTCTCTCTCTCTCTCTCTCCCTATTTTTTAAAAACCTCTCTCTCTCTAAAGTCTTTTTAAAATATTTCATATGTCTATCTCTCTCTTTCATTAGTCTTAAGAGAATGTAATTAGGATAGTTTAAGGGGATACTCTCCCTCTCTGTACAATTACCCACCAAAGAACCCTCAAATCATAGGGTAAAACATGCATAAGATTACACAATTTTGTTTTTGTAAAGAATTACATTAAACATGCTTAAACAACAAGATCAACATGCTCAACAATGATATTAAATCAATTTGTCATTTTGAAACCTTGTACTAGAAAAAGTATAAACCACCTGAAAGGGTTGCAAGACACTCAATTATGGAACTAATATAGAACCAATTATTCCTTGATTTTCTTCCAGAGCTCAAATTTAGATCCAACAAGTTACTCTCTACAAAAAGACGATCAAGGACACACATCTAAACAAGGAGATGACTAAACCAAAACTAGGTTTGTTTTAAAGTAGCAACCAAAGTATTCCTATGATAATCACATAAAACTTGTTCATTTACTTGCATATCTCAACATGAGAAATCAACTAAAAAATAACACATAAATAGATCAAATTATCCCTACATTGATAAACATGAAAAATTCCAAGCATATAAGCTAAAGTAGGTGTAGAAGCCAAGGGAAAACCTTAGGTGTTAAAAGACAAGCGTAAACACTGATCTAGAGGCACAGATACCAAACAACACATGCATCAAGCTAGTCTAGTGAGCTCAAATGTATCAGGCTAGAGACTTGCATGCACTGATAGCGAGACATAGACATTGATTAGTGTAGACACTAGTGGACAACCCTAGACATTGATTCACTGAAGTCATCTAGAAAACTAAGTAAAATTTACAAAAAAATATGCCTACTGGAACATGAGGCCAAAATACACATTTTCCCATATCAGAGAGTACAAAACATATGTCATCAATAATAACATTACATGTTTTTATTACATTTGATATAATTATGAAACTGAGAAGAAAAGAAGTACAAAGGACAATGGTAAACTAGCCTTTGAAACTTATCTTGAACCTATATGCTAGTCCCTAATGGTGGTTTTTTGTGTCACCTCACCATGTGGTACTCAAGAGTCTACCCTACCATGGTTGTGGAGATAGTCATATGACCGAAATAATAATGCAATGCACACAAGGGTAAAGTAGGCTTACACACATCCCATACACATGCATACATAGCAACATAATGCCATACCATAGTAAAATTAAAAATCCATGAAGAGGGGTACACCATGGCATATAACCATATAGTTCACCACTCAAGAACACCCAATTCTTCTCTCATATAGATGAGAACAATGATAATACAACTTCAATTGCTACATGGGGGGCATGCCCCTCAAACAAGTTCTATTACTCCATGTTGGGCATACATTCTTAAGTCACCCATATACTCATGATATTACTCATGGCATGATTGAGGAATACTGTGACCATTATCTTATTATTATTTACCCCAATTTATTATTAAATTTCCACTAGTTAAAAAACTCCACAAATGTACTTGCCGAGCGTACCACTTATGTGTCGAGGAAATGAGTGGAAGCCACACTATACTCACACTATATAACCTAAACTTGGGCTCATGAAAAATCAACTAAAAAAACATCACAGTACAACAAGAATCTCAATAACATCGAATTTATCACTTTTACAATATTATTTTTCGACCATATTCATGACATGCTCAGTTTCCCTCAAGCAAAGAGAATGGATCTAGATGATCCCATAATAAAATTTCAACATAAAAGATTAATATTCTACATTAGAATAATATATTTTCATTATCAAAAACCATTTTTCAGAAAATTTCAAACTTGGCCAAAAACCAATCATGGAGGCCACAAACACTGATGGATCTCCAAAAAGCTAAAAAAATCAAACTTAAAATATTGAAATTCTAGAAAAATCCATTGGTTCCTACATACACAACAACACATAAATGAAATAAAAATTACATTTGATTCACACACAAATATTTGGGCAACATAACACCATAAAACCCTTATTTTCAAATTTCAAACATGGAAAAACTCAAAATTACCTCAAATTAGACAAAATGGAAACATGCTTGCAATCATCTAGCAATCCATTTTCAACTTAAAAACATAAATTAAAGTGAGGAAAAAAGAGGAATAATAATTCCTACTTCAAAACTTGGAGAAAACTTCAATCTTGAAGTAAAACACAAACACGACATGAAAGATAATGAGATTCGAACAACCGATTGCATTCACCCAACAGATTCTTTTGATCTAGCACCCAAAAAATTCTCCTCAAACAATCTCCCAATCCAAGAAAATTGATTTTCTAGGAAAGAGGGTTTTTGATAGCCAAAGAGAAAATTAAAATACCAAGAGTGTAGAATGAACTCCAAATTTCCCTTTTAATCTCAAATTTGAAAATAAATATAAAAATATAAAAATCCACTTAAAGACAAATATACAATTAAACATCCAAAACCACCCAAATAATTAAATTATTTGATTCTCATTAAATTAAATGCTCATACGACATATTTGTTGGTAAATATTAAACTTCCTTTAATTTTTTTTAAAAATCATTCAATTCAATTAAATCAGTAGTAATACTTTGCAAATGACCAACTATGCACAAACACGTCACTCATATTTTACAAGTATGAAAGAGGGTAACCAAACATTACCTAAATGGTAACCAGAGATATAAACATAGGTGACATAGAAATATTGTCCAAATTAGGAATGATAAATAGGTTAGACAATAATAATGGCCAAAATGACTATCTCCTACAACAACTGTCGGGGATGTGGGCGCACTAAGACATGTGAAGCCAAGAGGAGTCAATGCCTAATACATGTCATCACTAAAACATTTACACATAAATTTTATGATCATGCATACATAAAATAGCCAAAGCGCATATATATAAAAGAATAATTAAGATAACCTGGAAGGGGAACTTCAATATTGAATGCATTCTCGTATATTCTAATGATATGATTTCATCCCTTTCATATATAAATATCATTTAAAAGACATTAACAATAATATCCTTTAATTTAAATATATTAAATATCATTTCATTGCAACAATGAGCATATAACTAATCCCCAAACTATGTCAATACTAAAACATGATCGACAACTTATATTTTAACAAATCACTGGAACATCATCAGTGCATCATTGAATGAAACCACATCAAGATCATTTTTTTGGGTCGGTAATAGGTTATATTTTATTCATAAAAAGATGATTACATTCTATTCATATGGAGTCCTGTTTAGACTCATTTCTTGATAACTATTTATCCCCCTTTACATATTATCACTTTTCACTTCCCATCCTAAACCTCTATTTTCAAACTATGCTATTTTAAACCTAGCACATTTAAATTAATTGACACTATTACATTGCTTCAAAATTCAATAGAGGCAACCTATAGACTTCCAAAAAACCACTATTTGACATCTTCGGCACTGGTTTTGCTGCTTCTTTCAAAAATTACTAGACTCCATCATCCCTGCATGTGTCGCTCTGGCATCTTCCTTCTCCATGCTTAATCATTCCACAAAAATAACCCTTTCAGGTGCTGCCTTACGCCTTCCCTTCTCAAAATTCTAGTTTCTATATTACCATGTACAAAATTTTGGAGCTTTTTTCCTTATACATTTTCCATAGTCCTCCCTTTTCTGATCCTTACAGACCTCCTTTTCCTTGGAAACACCATGGGTATCACCACCCTCCTTTTGGCTTCTTGCATTTCTGTTAAAATAATAACAAAAATAAGGTGAGATAGGAAGTTGTTTAATTCAATGAGCATGGAGAACGAAGATTTACCATGAATTAATTTGAATACTAGGAGCATGTACCAAAGATCCAAACAATAAGGAGACAAGATTTTGAAGGGGGAAAAGTGTGAAAAAACCCCCATGATATAGAGAATGGGAAAAAATGCCTAAGAATGAGAGAGAGAGAGATAGAGAGAGAGAGAGAGAGCCAAGCTCATACAATAGTTCAAGAAGAAGGATTAACCTAATAACTAGTCTAAGGAGAGGAGGAGAGACATCTCTTTAATAGAGATGTGAGAAAGGAGTTGCATGGTAACTCCCATATCTATGTATGCCACATTTCAATAGTGTGTGAGACAAGTGTAGGATTCCTCATAAGGAGGAATAACTAAATAAGAAATTACAATAAAAGGAATTATCCTCACACTTGTACAAGAAGACAAACTAGGTGTAGGGATTCCATAAGAATCTCCTACTTACATTAGTACAAGTAAAGATTAAATTCTAATAGTTTCTCTAATGGCTTTTCCCAATTTTTGTCATGCTTTCTTCCTTTCCCTGGTGTATGCTTCTTTATTCACCCTTTTAGGCTAGTTCAAAAAAGGGATTATTCCTACTTCACTGCCCTCCTCATCACCCTTAAACATTTTTCTATAATCAAAGCCCACCCTAGGTGATCCCATTCCAGAAGGGATTCAATCCCTGTAGTTAAAGCCTCCTCGAAAAGGGAATTCATGACCCATTTTACATTATCTTCATGCTCACCAATTTATAAACCCCACGCCATAACCATAGCTTCTATATCCACCTGCAGCTTCCATCTGCGCTAGTTGTTTTGAAAGAGAGGGCCCAAATTTTCCTGCATTGTTGCAATGACCTTCTTCATTGGGAGAAGCAACATCTTCTTTAGTCTGATGTTCTCCAATGGGCCAAACAAACCTTTTTGTTGTTTCTTTATTTGGAAAGGTAAGTTTGGATCCATATCAAACAACCTTTCTTCACCTTTGTCAGCTGCATAAACCATAAAGAGTTACTGCAGATACCACTCCTTTCTGATTTTATAAGAAAATGACACCTTTTAGCCTTATCTCCATTCACTTCATTCTATCCTTTTTTACTTCATTTGTCTTGTCACACGCCTTTAGCGTCACTTTCCATTTATATCTCTAGCTTGATCACTGCCATTATGAATTTCATATTTAAAACATTCTATATTTACCTCCTTTAATCATTTGAATGCACTCTCTTACCTTTTTTTAACTGATCTTAGGCAATGATTTCCTTCATCATTTCAATGCACACCTTAAAAAATTTACATCACTCTGCATGATGCCTTAAATTTTATTAGGGAGAAGTGATATCCTATCACCTGCCAGCTCGTAGCTTTCAATATGTAACTTTTCCACTTCCTTCAATGACGTGGCCCATTTTTACATTATATCTACTTCTTTATTACCCTCTCTTCTTATGTGTGTTATTTTAAAATCATCAAAATGTTTTAACTCCTCCCTAATTATTTCAATATAATTTTGGAGTTGTTACACACTGATTGTTAGATTTGCTATGGCTTGTGTTATGATTAATGAATCCCCTTCCAGGTGGATTTTTTTTATTCCCTTGTTTCTGGCCACCATAATTGCAATCATTGCTACTTTGCATTCTGCCTCATTATTAGTCCCATCCTTCAATCTCATTGCTCCAATTAACACTTTTTCTCCTTTTGAGTCTCTAATTATAATGCCTTCCCTATATCTACTAGGGTTATTCTTCATTGCTCCATCAACGTTTTCCTTAAACCACCCATCTTCAAGGGTTTTCCATATGATTTTCTTGTCCTTCTTCTTCTTTGTTTTCACTACCAATGCCCCTGATAGTGATTTGAATCTTATTCCTGGCCAAAACTTCTAAATTTCCCTATCCCTCTTTGTGAAAGGAAATTTCAAGTCTTGTTTCCTTGTGGCTGAAACTCCCATTACTTCTTCAATTATATGATCAAGCCTATAGAGGCATCACATTATTGATTCAATTTCTCCCCTAAAAACCTTCCTATTATGTTCCTTCTAGATTTCCCACATCACTAGAGATGCAATAATTATCCATATACTAGATAAAGTTGATTTACTTAAAGGTCTTGGTCATCCATCCATTGTCCCTTTAATAGTTTGTTCTCTGGGTCCTACCCTTCCTAGTTTTGCCTACACACGATCCCAACATTTTTCTGCAAACTTACACTGCACTAATAAGTGATCTACTAATTCTTCATTTCTTTCACATAAGACACATCTAGTAGAGCCTACCACTCCCAGTCTTTTCCTTCTCTCTGTTGTTAAGATTCTTCCTTTTATGGCTAACCATGAAAAAACTCCCGCCTTTGGTACCACGCCTTATTGCCAACATAAATCTTGTGATACAAAATTTGTTTCCTCCATTCCTTCAATTAATCTTTAGCCCAACTTGACTAAATAGTTCCCTGATAGACAACCACACCGAATAAGTTTATCTTCCTTTCCTTTTATCTCTATTTTTTGACTTCCATAAATTGTTTGCATTGCATGTTTTTGTTGCTCTGATAGATTTTCCCCCTCCACACTCCTCCAACCCCAAGACTATCCCCTTCCTCTTTTAATGCCTTATGACCATCCCATGAGTCCTCCCAAAATCTAGCCTTTGTGCCATTCCTAATTTTCCATGATAGGTGGTTTGTTATTATCGGCCTGCATGCCAAGATAAAGTTCCAAATTGTAGAGCCTTTTGGAGGATTCCCAATTGTTAGAATTCTTTCACATTCCCGAGAATCCAAATATTTGGCTTGGAGAATTTGAGCCAAGTATTGATTTGGTTTCTTATACATGCTCTACACAATCTTTTCTCCTAAAGCTTTATTCATATAGTGACAATTTCTTATCCTTGCACCCCCTTTGGCTTTTGGCCTACATATTTTATCCCATGCTAAGAGAGGAATTGTGTCCTCTTCATTTTCCCCATTCCAAAATAATTTTCTCATTTTCTGCTCCAAAATTTTTTACACTTTCTTAGGAATGTCTAGGCACATCATCAAGTACACTGGTATTGTTGAGACTAGTGTTTGCAACATTAAAATTCTTCCAGCTGAAGATAACCATTTGCCTTTCCACCCTTCCTTTTTTTTAGGCATTTTTTAATCAGGTCTTTCCATAGATTATCTTTATTGCTCCCCTTAAAAAGGGGATCCCTAGATATTGATTGGGTAGTAATCCTTGTTTCATCCCCAGAATTCTATAGATTCTGCCCTGTGTATTTTGTGGGGTGTTAAATTAATAAATTTCTAATTTTCTCTAGTTAATGTGTTGGCCCGACACCTTCCCATAAATCCCTAATGTATCTTTTATTACTTTGGCTTCTTGTTTTGTAGCTTCACCCCCTAAAAAGGTGTCATCCAAAAATTTGAGATGTGTCATAGCCTCCACCCCTTATGTGATCTTAATACCCTTCCATGTTCCTCTGTTTATTTTTTCTTTAATCAATATACCTAAGACCTCTGCCATTATTATGAACAAAAATGGGGAAAGGGGATCACCATGTCTTATACCTTTCTCTTGAGAGAAAAATCCTCGAGGGCTTCCATTCACCAGCACTGAGAACATTGGTGACTCTATACATCATGTCACCCATTGAATCCAATTCTCCCCAAACCCAAACCCTTTCAAAACTTTTAACAAGAAACGTTTGTCAACTTCATCATATGCTTTTTTTTATATCAATTTTAACCATCATTTTTTATGCCTTGGACACTTGGACACTCTTATTGTGTGGATTGCCTCATGTGCTACAATAATCCCTTCAAATATTGATCTACCTAGAGAGAAACCACTTTGCTCCTCTGAAATGAGTTTGTGTAGAACATTCTTTAATCTGTTAGCAATCACTTTTGATATTACTTTATACAATGTGTTACATAAAGAAACAGGTCTAAAATCCTCAAAGGTAACTTGCTCATATTTTTTAGGAACCATAGCTATGAAAGTTGTGTTAATGTCTTTAAGTATAAATCTTCCAGTTCTTGATTCTTCCACCACCTCCCATAGATCATTACCTAAAATATGCCATAGCTTCTAGAAAAACATTGCTGGAAATCCACCTAGTCTTGGAGCTTTATCACCTCCTAAACCCTATAGTGCCCTTTGGACCTCTTCTATAGTTGTTGGTGCCATTAAGGTTCTATTCATTTCCTCTATAACTACTTGTGGGATTACAACCAAAACTTCCCGTGTCCTCCTTTCATCACTTTCATCTGCATTATTTTTCTTTGAGAATAAAGTAACAAATTCCTTATCCTCCAACTTCTCTCCCTAACTATTTTGGATGCTAAAAATCTTATTCCTTGATCTTCTAATATTCACTGAATTGTGGAAATTTTTTGTGTTTCTTTGTCCTTCTTTTAACCATGTCTCCCTGGATTTTTGTTTCCAGAAGATTTCCTCTTTCCTCAACCAACCTTCCAACTCCTTTCTCAGTCGGATTTCTTCTTGGAAGTCTACCTCTTGCATGTAATTTTCAATCACTTTTAAACTTAACATTTCGAGGTCTTCCTCTCTCTTATGTTTTTCCTCAAAAATGTTCCTAAAATTTAATCTGTTCCATATTTTGAGTTGCTCCTTAATGTATTGTAACTTTTTGAAAAAAAAGGCTTTGTTACCTGTTCTTCTTGGTGCATTTGCCCACCATCTATCAATCATCTCAGCGAAACCCTCTTCTTGGAACCACATCACTTCAAACTTTAAGGGGCATCTTTCTGGGGTATTGTCATCTTGAATCCTTAAGCATATTAGAAAATGGTCTGAGCCTTGGAAAGGTAGTATCTCTGCTTCACATGTCCATAGTGTGTTTGCCCAGTTACCGGCCAATAAAAATCTATCTAACTTTTATGCAATGTTTAAAAAACCTACTCTACTGTTGGTCCATGTGAATTCTCCCTTTTTGAAAGGAACTTCAATCAATCCACAATCATTAAAAAAATTACTAAAATCTTTTTGGCTTTCATTATTCCATCATTTCCCTCCTTTTTGTCTTCTGGTTTCAGGATAGCATTAAAGTATCCCCCCAAAATAACCATCTCCTCTTGCAATCCATTGATTATTACTACCAAACTTTCCCACATTCTCCTTTTATGCACCTTATTATTTGGGCCATAAATATTAAAGACTAAGATTTTGCAATTGAGTTTCTTTGAGTGCACTAATAGCCATTGCCAATTTTGTTCTGACTGCCTAATTTTTACCTCTATTGTTGCTTCATTCCATAGAGAACCTAGGCCCCTAAAGCTCCTTGTACATCTACCATTGCACATTTCCATCTTCCAAACCTTTTTTCAAAGAAATTTAGGTCTTCCTGCTTTATTTTAGTCTCCTACAATAAGATCAGATCTAGTTTTGTTTGTTCAAAACATCTTTTGATCAAACTTAATTTTTCAGAGGCATTGCAACCCCTGACATTCCACAATAAGAGTTTCATAACTCTTGGGAAAAGACATATCCTTCTCCTGATCTTAAAATTTTTTTTTGGTCAGAAGCACTGCCTGCCATGGCTAACTTTAGCTTGTTTTATTTAACACCCCTCTTTTTCTTTTCCCCAACTCTTGGTTTCAGAAGTTGAGACATGGTCTATTCCACTATTCTTGTTTCAACCACCCCCTGTGTTTCAAAAAAGACCAAATTATTTAGGCCTCCCTCCTCCTCATTATCTGCAAAGTCTGAATCCCATTCCTTTGATCCATCCTCACTCTCTCTAGTGCTTTCAAAAGAATGTGCAATATTTATGATTGGATAAATCTCTATGTCTTTGAAATGTAAATTGTCACCTTCATGTTCATAATAACCCCCCTGCTACCTATGTTGGTTTGCCTCATTTTCCATAGAGTGTAGGTCCCCTAACACCTCCTTGTTTACCTCTTTTTTATCTATGGGTTTTTCTATCTCCCTAAATTCTGCAGTCTCTGGAATCATCAGAGACATGAAATCTATTTCTCCCCTTTTCACCCTTTGCTCCTTTGGGGTTATATCTTTTGGTTTTGGGTTTCCCCAAAATTGTTTTAGGTCCCTCTGTGTGCTTTTTTCTTTATCTCTATCATCAGATAGTGTAAAAGGTGTTTCTTTTACCAACTATGTCGATAGTCTATCCTCTTCCACATATTGTATTATAGTCATACCCTGAATAGATTTCTCTCTAGCAGCTTTATAATCCTTCTGCTAGGGGTGGGGGGTGTTGAACTGACCTCGGTTCAAAAAATTAACTTAGTTATCCATGAAATCTACCGATCCCTTCCAATCACAAAGGCTTGCATGTTCTATTTGGTTTAAAATCTCATCTTCTCTTAATCATTTCCCTTTATTCGGAGATCCATTATGCATTTGTGTGGGTGTAATCTTGGTAGTTTCTCTTTCCCACACATCAATCATTTGCTTCCATGTTCCATGGTCAGTTCCTATTGTGATGAAATCTAGGATTGGGTCATTGCTTTGTATCTTTATTAGGATTCTTGGGTGTATTGATGCATCCTTTGTGCTAATCACTTCCTTCGCTGAGACAAAGGTGCCTATTTTATTTCCTACCTATTTTAGGGTTATTTCATCCCAATAATCCATTGGGAAATTGTGTAGGTTCATCCATACCAGGTATTCATTGATCTTTTCCTTTGTAGGGTCAAAAATTTCCACCCAATATTTTAGGTAAAATCCTCTTCCATTTATTAAATATGGCCCATTCTTGAGGATCCATTCCTTTCCATCTTTCTCAGCATTGATACCCATATAAAAGCCATTTGTTAAAGTGTTAAGTTTTAGATTGTTTCCCCATACCTCCCTACACCACCCCCGTGTGATGGAAACCGATGGCCATGGGCCCAACCATTTAAAGAAGAAATCCCTTTCTCTAAAAGATCCTATTGCATCTAACCAAAAAGGATTTGACATCTTAATCATAGACATGACCTCATACCTAATGTTTTCTTCCTCTACATGAGGTTGTTGGGGGTGTTCCTCTTGTTTTTCCTTCTCCTTAATCTACTTTGGTTTATAGAGCTTGTGTTCGATCTTTTTGAAATCAAAGTTTTGCCCAATCCTTGTGTAAACCAAAGCTTTACCAACTGTTCTGTGCTAGTTCTCCCATCTCCTTCCATTCCCATAAGATCTTCACACTGGGTATTGATAACCATTTTCCCCATTCTTCCAAATATTTGGGGTCTTCATACTCTAGCTTGTCTGATTTGAGTTATTAAAAGGTTAGATTCTATAAGCTTTCCCACTATAGAGTCTCCCTTGGTGAGCTTAGAATCCTACCCTAGCTTGTGTCTGCACCATACCTGTGCGTTCAAAACTTGCAGGTGACTGCTGCCTCCATACTTGCTCCTACCTCTCCCTCATTTTGAACTAAAATACCACATCAAGATCATTATAACCAAGATATCCTCATAATATAATCTAGACATCATTATATAATAGCAGGTCACATCATCATAGATTCATCACACATATATGATCATCATTGAAATTACAAGTATAAACTCTTATAGACATCTACAATGATATCAACCTGATCAAAAGAATATAATTACAACTATGTGCATTTCATGAATTCCAATACAAATGAATAATATACAAATAGTCACAGGTTAAATCATAACCTATTCTAATTTAGATAAAAAAAAGAAGAAAGGTTAGAATGCAAATACGAGAGGCACTATAGCCTACCCCCAAGGACTAATCTTACTCTTGGAAGCTTGCAAAAAGGTAGAGGAACAAATATCTCAACCATGAAGTATCCTCCCAAGTAGCTAAAGTATCATCATTCAGATCCCACTCGACCCTGATGTGCTCTATGTCTTGACCCCTAAGGGTTAGTCTTAGATACTACAGAATACAAATGTGCTCAAAATAAAGTTGTCAATTCTCTACCTGCAAACACCCAAATCAAGTACATGGGTCACATTAGTAATATACTATCTAAGAAAATAAATATGGAACACATAATGGCTACAAGATAACCTAGGAGGAAACACTAGGTGATAGGCAATAGGACCAATCCTCTCAAGGATCTTAGAACGTCCAACAAAATTTTGCACTAACTTAGAGACTCTCACATAATGGATGAGGCTCTTTTGTGGCCGAACTCTAAAAAAAATATGGTTACTCACTGAGAAGTGATTGTCCAATCTATGGGCATCAACATACTTATTATGCCAATCCTGAGTTGTAACCAAATGATATCTAATAAAAACAACTTTTTGATTCATATCCTTAACCATCTCAGGACCCAAAACAACACAATACTCCAAATGATCTAAACTCAAAGGTGTACAATACAATCATCCATAAAAGGTCTAAAATGCAGACATGCCAAGAGAACTATGGTACCCATTATTATAGCCAAACTCTACTAGGAACAACTAGTCTTCCCACCAAAATTGTTTATCCATGAAATACACATGAAATATATCCTTGAGAACCTGATTAACTCGCTCTATTTGACCATTAGTCTAGGGGTGGTTTGTAGAACTAAAATCGAGATGAGCACCCAAAGCATGCTATAAGGAAGTCCACAAGGGTAATGTGAACACTAGGCCTTAATCGAAAATAGTCTTGTGAGGTATCCCATGCAATAGAACTATATCCTCTATAAATACATATTCTATAGATGCAGTAGTATATGAAGATATCATAGAGGAGAAGCAAGCCACCTTGGACAAATTTAGATAGTAACCATAATAAGATCATTGCAACGTGATGGTATAGGTAATCCAACAAAAAATTTGATCGATATCATGTCCTACTTTCACTTGGGAAATGAATCTGGATGCAAAATACCCATCAAATGTTGATGTTCCACCTTCATAATCTATAACTAAAGACATATAGCCACAAAATCAGAAACATCACACCTCATCCTTACCCAATGATACAAGTGTCCAAGGTTGGCATGCATCTTCTTGATGTTAGGATGTGTTGAATAAGGAGCACAATGTGCCTCTAAAAATACCAAAGAATGAATATCACCCAAATCTGACACATAAATATGACTAAGGTGTCACAAAATTCCATCTAACTTTGAAGAATAGCTTTAAAAATACCCCTCAAGGGCCCTCCCAAACTATATCTCCACTCACCTCCTAATATCAAGTATCACCAAGAAGTACTTTAAGAATACGACTTGGAAAATCTCAATGAAAGGTCAACACTGAGATCTCATGTCTTTTCCTACTCAAGGCATCCTCAAAAAATTTATCCTTTCCCTTGATGTAATGAGCATAAAAATCATATTCCCAAAGGAATTCCATCCAACAAACTTATCATACAATAAGGTTCAGCTGAGTAAAGATAAACTAGAATGATGATTACTATGCACCTTAAACCGATATTCTAAGAGAAAATGTGTAGTGCCTCTCCCATTTTATTTATGCATAGCATCCTTATAGATTTGATTTTGACTGTATGTATGATTCTGTGTGGATGGATCAGATATTTGGTGATGCCTTGTTTTGGATTTGGATGCTTTATTGTTTCTCCTTTGTGATTGTTTGAGCTGACCTAGTGATTCGATGACTATTTTTGTATCATGGTTTTATGTCGGAATTGTGAGATGCACCCAGTTCAGTTTACTCTTGTGCTCATTCTGAGATATTTATTGTGGTTGTGATGGTATTTGGATTTTGATGTGATTTGATGGTGTCACCGACGTTTGTTCCAGTGGCTACTGGATTTTGATTATATCATGATGTTATTCCGTGAGTACCCATGTGATGTGATTAGTGGTTGTACTATGTGATGTATTTGATTATTGTACCTTATCTTGGTTACTGTAGCATTGATGGTTCATATATTAGATTATTATATTGTTAGTGTTTTGATCATATCTACATAATGATGATGTGAGATATTATGTTATGATGATTATCATAGATATCTGATTATTGTGCCTTTTCTGCTATGGATATATTTGTTATTTACTTTCAAATATTTATGCTCTGAATATCTATGAAATGGTTTCTTTAAATATTTTTTTATTTAAATACAATGTTAATTTAATGATATTATGTTTACCATCTTACTGTGCAATTTCTATGCATTTTTCCCTTTGTGTTGGATGAAGCAAGACAAATTCATAGTTACTCATTCGTGAGATCCACATGATGTACCGCTCTCCTTCACTATGTTACCATGTATCATGTTTGTTTTGGCTATATATATATAGTGAGAAACTACACTTGATGTTTGTGTGTTTTAGTGAATAGGTACCAGGCACATTCATCCTAAGATGCAGGATTTGAGTGTGTGCCTATGTCCCCAACGATGACACCGAGAGATAGTAGCTTTTGCCTTGCATAGTGAGCCAATGTCGTCCCTGTATGGATGACATATTTGATATTATTAGGATTATACCCTCTGGTACGTGTGGGTAAATCTAGATTCATTATGCATTTGTGAGAGACCAGTGATGTGTTTGTGCATTTAGAGTTCCTACAACTATTGCAGATGATTTAGAATTAAATGCTGATTTTATGTGCCTGGGGTTTTAATGTTTTATTGTTGGCTAATTTTTCATAATCGTTTTCCATTTTTATTGGAATAGATTTGATTTAATTTGGTAAATTCAATAGTTCGTGGGAATTATTTAAGTGATTTGTTTTAATTTTCCCTTTAGGGATTTTTGGGCAAAGTGCTTAGAATTTAGAAAAAGAGTTATTTTAAATCACTTTTTTTCACTTTGAGTTTGGGGAAGAATTTGGGATTTGCACCAAATTTTTTTGGAGAAATTTAATCTTCTACTCATTGTGATTGACTAGGTTGTCAGTTTCTGGTGAGTAGTAGCTCATTGGAATAGTGTTGTGAATGCCTCCATTTGTATGGAGCTACTTCAAGATTCAACTTGGAATTTATTTTATTCCTCATATTTACAAGTTTCTCCTCTGGTTGTGAGGTAGGGCCTCTATTATTTAATCCATTCTCAGTTATTTAAGTTGTTTCTTATTTGTAAATGCTTTGTGGGATGAGAGTTAGTACTCCCCCATAATCTGGTAGTTTTATGTTGCCCACTTGACTCGCTACGAGTAACCAGGGTTTTGCATTTTGGTTTTTATGCCGTTATGCTGGTTATTTTTCTGTGTTTATCTAGAACTGAAATTTTATTAGATTAGTGTTCTTTTGGATTCCTAAGGGAAAATTGGTTTTAATTCTTGAAGCCTTATTTCAAGTTTGATTTTTGGGAATTTTGGGGTTGCATCATTTTGTGTTCCACCTAGAACTTGTTTGCCGCCATGTTTGGCATGATTGAGTTATTGGAGGTTGTAGTACTCCAACTTTGTGATGGGATTATTGAATCAGAACATATATTGAGGGAATTATAGATATTTGATATCACAACCCAAACTTACCCATTTTACATTAAAATGGAGATTTTTGTACTTTGCTAGATTTTGCTGGAATTTGAGTATTTTGTGCTTTTGGGCATTTTGAGCCTTCATCATGTTATAAAGAGATGATCAATGTATTCCATGAGAATTAATTCTCTTGGAAAAGTGGCCGATTGAGCAACTTGATAGTTGTCTTGGTTTTACCTTTACTCAGTTTCTTGCCTTGAGTGTCTTTGGAGTTGAGTTATCCTCCTATTATTGCTTTGATTTATTTTATTTTGCCTATTTTATTGGCACCTTCCATGCTTGAGATTGAGCTCGCTTGTGATGTGTGGATTTTGTGTGTTGAGACCACATCCAGGCATGTAGTTGAGCTATTGCTCCTATGTCAAGGCCCGAGTGACCCGTTCTCTTAGTATTTAGACCAATAGAGCTTACAATGTTTCTTATGGCTTATGACTTTAAGAGTCTTACCTTTCTTGGTACTTGTGATGCATTGTGCTTTATGCCTCATTGTTGTAACAAGATGATATTGTCTGGTGTTTGAGTAATGGAGTGGAGTGGCTCTCGAAGGTGGGATGTGACACTATGGGGTCCCAAGGTATCCCTTGGTAGAGTTCTTAATAAGTAATAACTAAATGAAAGAATGTGATTAAAATATAATGAAAAATAATTAATGTGACTACCTTGTAATCGATTGAGGATGTATATATGGTATGTCTTTGCCTTTCCATCATTTGAGGATGTTGATATGGTATAATACCTTACCATCTATGGATGTTGACATGGTACAATGCATCCTTTCCATCTATAGATGTTGAAATGGATCAGTAGAGCTTCCTTGTTGAGGTAAGGATTGCTAAAAACCACATGGGCAACCATGTTCCATGTGATGATACTTGATCGGTTCTATTAAGGTATCAAAAACTAGGCAAGTACCATGACTCAGGGATTGGACATTCGACCGATAGCTATCCTCCTCTTTAGAAACTCATTTAATTTATCAACCTAGGGATTTATTACTTGAAATGGGTCAACAAAGTATATGCATCAAGGATTCTTACTCAAACCATGCTATGACTGTAGGAAAAAATGCTTTGAAAGGAAACTATTATATAGCTACAAGAAACAAATTGCTTTGAAAGGAAACTATTCTATAGCTGTAAAGAATGCTGGAAAGGAAATGCAGAAGTGAAAGCACTTGAAGGAAACTACAACTTAGAAACACAAATAATTGAGAGCACAATTATAATGCTTCAACAACTCTGCCTCTTCGGATGTAGGAAGTGCTAGACTATCCCGCGGCTTTGGCTGCAGGAACTGTGTTGAAACTAGAATTACGATACCAAGATATAAGAAACTTAAACTATATGCAAAAGATCCTATCTAGCTAACATGAATTACTCACCAAGTGGGCCTCCTTGAGTGAGTATCCAAGCTCAATTATACTGAATTGTAGATTTAAAACTTCATTTTCTATTGATCAAAAGGTATTGCAAAATTCATCTGTAAAGAAACAGAATGTAAACTATATCTAATAATGCCCTCCTTCTCACATAGGAGAAGGGCTTTATTTAAAGAAGGAAAAACATATAACTACTATCTAGTCATGCCATAGAGATAGGTGAAAATTTTATTACAACCCTATTAAACATGAGAGAAAACTATAAAACTGGAGATTGAATATATCCATGAAAGAGGAAAGAAATGCTTTTGAAAACAAATCTAAATTCCCACTCTTCCCTAGATTTCCTCAGAGAATTTATTATGACGACTAGGTCTCTGGTCGTCCACTGCCACCTTGATCATCGTGAATAAACATACTGGTGTTGCGCCTAAGGTTTCTCCTTGCGCACCTGTTGTAAGACTGGGCCGAGCATCCAAAACATGGGCACATTTTACCTAGTCAAGGCAATGGTTTCTAAATCAATGTGTTGTACTAAAAATGTTAGAATAGATACATTTATGATAACAAACACCAAGATACACATACATAATTCATGTTTAAACCACTAATTCATTTCAAAGAGACATAACCATAACTCCAAAATAAGTAATATAACATTTTCATCCAAGTGTAGCGTATTTAATTGTTTTTAACCATAAAATAGGTTTGGTGGTAGCATACCACATACTAGCAAATATAAGTAACAATATGATAAAAGCAAGGAAAAGATCCTAGTAAAAGTTGTCCTAGGGCTTCTAAAGTATGACATTAATATGACTTATCATTTCTTCCCCCTATGAAGATTAATGCCTGTCCTCAGGCACTGAAACATTTTTGATCTTTGCAAGTACTCAAAGATCTCCTTCCTAAGTCTCACCGCTCATGGAGGTACCCACACACCAGTAATATCCATTAGTATGCTCTATTTTAATCCGCCGACTCGTTTCTAACTACTCATCTACTTCATTATCCACACAACTGTATAGTGGCCACAGGAGAAGAGGGGGCCGAAAGGAAAGTGGAAGCCACCTCTCAGGTCGAGGTTTCCTCCTTAGGCTTATGCACCACATGAATCTTTTAATTTCTACTCTTAAGTTGATAAGGTTGTGAGGTTCAACCTTTTTAATGCCAATGGTAATCTGTCCCACCTCTGTCTGAGTCCCTCTACTGCTCTGTTTCCATTTGATAAGGATTGTTGCTCAAATGTGGCAAACACTTCTTCCCTATTACCCAAAATTCTCTTCCCATGTGTAGAGTCCTTCACCCCATACACTATCTCCATCTAGTCATAGTATATCCTACAGGGACTACCACTTTCTAGTCGTAAGGGAAGTGTAACAGTTTGTTCAGTTCCCCTGTATTTCTTTAATTATTCCCCATAGTTTATCTCATTACTCGACCAAGAGAGTAAAGTCAATAGGTGAATATATCTAACAAATAACAAAGGATTCCAATTAGTATCAAAGGGAACACCATAATTATACAAGTAGAGTTCACATAAAATTTTTTGAATACAATCTGATGATTGGTCATATGCAGCCGCAAATTCCTGTGGTGAGTCTATGCTTTTGTGCAGATCCCTAAGAATCCTCATCAATTTACACATGAGAAATTGTTCCTTTAAACACAAAGCATAGACCCTATGAGGTGGTCTATATTATATTAATTTTAGAATTAGATTTTTTATTAAATCTAACTTTCTTTGTAGCAATTGTACCTCTTACTGTTTCCTGCCTATTTTCCTTTTTAACCCATCTTTTTCCAATTCCCACATTGACTTTTCATATTGTATTTGTGTAAAATAGTCAATGGAAATGGAGTGAAGTGTTACCTAGTTATTTTTAATAGGAGTAACCAGAGTGACTTTCTCTACTATTGCGATTGTTTTTGACTCATCAATGGGTAATTCATCCAGGGTTGGAACTAGGGCATCGTTCCCTTGATCATATTATTGTTGAGAAGAAGGAATATCTACTACTTTTGTGTGTTCTGTCTCCATGCATGTTGTTTCCATATATGCTACCTTTGTATCCATTTCCTTGGCTACAGGATCTATTTCCATAATGTTTGGACATTTTGTGCATGGGCTCCCTACTTGTGGTGGTTCCTTTAAAGATTCCTCAATTGGATCTCTAGGAGACGAGCCAATCATTTTAGGTGATTATATTTTGTCTGCCTACTGTGTGCTCAAATGAACACTTCATTGTGGAGGAGTCTCCATAGATGTGGAAGGGCACCTTTTTGATGTCAATTATTTCTTTAGGGGTATGACTGCAGGAGAAACAAGGTTTTCTGATAAAACAAGAGTTTCTTCCCCAACATCTGCAGCTATCTTTGCCTTTCCCTTCTCTTTCCTTCAAGCACTTTGTTTTTGCTTGTGGAGTCTGCAAATCCAAAGAACCCTAAGCTTCACCGTCCCCTGAGCTAGGGTTTAAATTACCGTAAGTCTTTTTCTCTATTTTAGTCCCCGAAGAAGAGGGAATTTTATGCAAGGTCTCTGAAATAATGGTTTCATCCTCATCAAGGGCATTTTCTTTTGTTTCTTGTAGTCCAGGCTATGGCCCTTCTCCTCGTAACTGTACATAGGGTGTGGTGATAAAATCATCCCATGTCATGGGAGAGTTATCCCATAAATATATTTCTACCAGGAGTTTTACCAACCCATGGTGAGTGCATTCAATTTCCCCTTCTTAACCTCCTCTGAACTCAATTTTAACAAAGAATACAAAAAAATTGGCACGTTTACAAGGCGACCATGCCACAAATGACTCAATAGTTTGAAATTTACAATATGCAAGTATGAAAATCTCCCTTCACATGTAATTTACCTTATCACATGGATAGCTAGTCGAGAGTAATCTTCTGGAAGATATGTTCTCTTTGTCCCCTTCTTACTAGCCTCCAATGTAGCATCTGCGGGAAAGGAAAACTTGGCCCTGGCTGCTTGTGCATCATGTCATGTGGAAAAGCTTCACCCATAGTTGGAAGTCCTAAAACTTCTACAATCTGTGCTTCTGAAGCCTCCACCCTTAATCCTTTTACATAGGCAACCCCATTTTTGTAAGTGCGCAATAATTCCACTATCACATCCTCATCGTAACCACATAAATGAACAAAATACATGAGCCAGCCCATGTAATTAAAGACTTGGATGCTTGTTTGATCTTGCAATAAGGATGAGTGATCCCTTGGCTCATGGCGTATTGGTTGCCCACCAATTTTTATTGAAAGACTCTGTAACCCAAAAAATCAAATTACTACAATTTCCTTTGCAGCTGCCAATGACTTTTTCAAAATTTTGCCCTCTGTACCCTCAATATTACTTACCCTTTGTTCCACCCTATATTCTGCCTATCTTTAAGGCTGAATAAAGATGGATAACTGCTTGGTGTGGTTTTCTAGGGATTATAGCAGACGAGAAGTTGAAAAACTAGAGCTGAGAATGCGAGTTGGGTTTTTGAAAAATTAAAAACTTAGTAGAGAATTTTGTATACTTCTGGGTTGTCACATCAATTAATTTGAAATGACTGCACATCATAGCTTAAGAAAGGGTCATTATAGAAAAACTTGAGTTAACAAATTGCTCCCCGTGAAAATTGTTACAGGTTTCCTCACATGTGTGGTTATAAAGTACAACAACACTCAAATGAAGTACTAAATTAATTACAAGGTAATGTATAATAATGTAAATGAAATAAAAATGTTGCAAACAATAAACGAAGGCGCAGCTAGAGAATGATCATGCGTAAATGCCTAAATTCAAAAAGATCAGATGATGTGTACTTGAGCAAAAAGTAATGAGTAGCATAATAATGACAGGACGCGTGAGTGAAGATAGTAGAAAAAGGTGATGGAATATGATGTGAGGGGTGCTTTATTGCAGAAAAATAGATTTTAGTGGGAAATTTTTTATTATTATTATGACTTGTTTGAATTAAGTCAAAGAGATGACCAAAGTGGAAATTCACTCTATTTGGCTACAAGAAAGTCTTTGACTAGAGGAGGTCTAGTGACTGCATGACAGTTGTCGGCTGCAGGAGAGTCTTCGGCTACAAGAGGTCTAGTGGCTGAAGAATGTATATCAAATTATCGCAGGAACTCAGACTTAGTTGTCAGCTTATGGTACAGATGGAGTCTGTGACCATTGAACAATAACTTAAAGTGTACAAGATCAATTGCAAAAAATTGGACTGCACCATTAGCAAAAACTTTATCAACCTTGTAAGGACCAAGCTAACGAGTTATAAGCTTACCTTGATTTTATTGAAATTGGGAGTTATATAGAAGTGCCCAGTCACCAGTAGCAAACCTTTTATTCTGTATATGTGAGTCATGCCATTTATTGCATTGGAGCTAAGCCAACTTTGTATTTTGTAAAGTGGCCTTTCTGATTTCATCAATATAGTTAAGCTGTAGGAGTCTTTCTTGCTGGGCTGCAGGAAGATCCAAGTTGAGCTGTAATGTTGTTCGTAGGGTTTTATGCACAAATTCTATGGGTATTACAACTGTGTTTCCATATACCAACTCAAAGGGGGTGAAACCTGTTGGTGTTTTCCAAGTGGTGCGGTAAGCCCACCCAACTTCCTATAATTTGCTACTCCAGTCTATCTTGTGCACTTGAACTATCTTAGTCAGGATGGCCTCGATCTCCCGGTTGGTGATCTTTGCATGACCATTCGCCTAGCGATGATATGGAATAGATTTTTGGTGGTGAATGTTGTATTTATCCATAAGTGCAATTATCATATTAGAAGTGAACTAAGCTCCCTAATTTGTGACTAGATCCCGTGGAACACCATACTTGGTAAATATTTCCTCATATAAAAACCGTGCAACCCTGTTATCCCTTGCATGCTTCATAGCCGACACTTCCACCCATTTAGTGACATAGTCAGTGAAAACCAAAATATAAGAGTTATAATTTGATAGGGGGTTAATTGGTCCCACAAAATCTATTCCCCATTTATTAAATGGAGTGAATGTTACCCAAGGAAAAAGAGACATTTCATCTGATTTGGTGGGCTGCCCCATTTGATGACATCTATCACACTTGCGGGTGTAATTGGCTGTGTCCTTATATAGAGTTGGCCAGTAATAGCTAGTATTGAGTATCTTCATGGCTATCCGTTTGGTCACAAAATGGCCACCATAGGGTTCATCATGGCAGGCATGAAGGATATCAAATGTCTCATCCTCATGAATACACCTTCTCAGAATCGAATCGTGTCCAGTGTAGAAGAGACAATCAACCATCCAAGAAAAAATTAATATTTTCTCAATTAACAACCTTTTTTCCTTGGAAGAAAAATGGGGTGGTGCCTTTTGAGTAACTAGATAATTGGCGATGTCAGCATACTAGGGGGTATGAGAGGAAATAGAAAATAGTTGGTCATCTGGAAAACTATCATTGATGAAATTTCGGTCATCGACATTCTGTAACCTGGAGATGAAATCACCAACTACATTTATTTTCCCCGGCTTATCCAATATCATGATGTCAAACTCTTGTAGCAACATGAGCAATCTAGCAAGCCTCCCTATGATAGCAGGCTTGTTGAACAAATACTTTATGGATGCATGATCAGTATGCACCAATATTGGGTAACTGGTTATTTAGTGGTGAAACTTGTTCAGTGCATATATCACATCCAGAAGCTCTTTTTCAGTGACCGTGTAGTTCAACTCCATGCCCTGCAAATTCTTGCTTATAAAGTAGATGACATGCTCCACAGGTCCTTCTTTCTATCCAAGTAAAGTGCCCATAACATGGTCAGATGCATCTGTGTGTATATGGAATGATAATGCCCAATTAGGTCCTCTGAGAATTGGTGCCTGAGTAAGTACAACCTTCAACTGTAGGAAGGATTCGTCATAAGATTTTGTACATAAAAATTCTAAATCCTTAGTTAGATGGGAGTATATGGGCCCTACTAACTTACTGAAATCCTTAATAAACCGCTTGTAATAACAAGCATGTCCTAGAAATCTGTGGACATCCCTCTATTTGGTTGGAGTAGGCAGGTTCATGACGACCTCAATTTTAGTTGGATCTACCTGTATTCCTTTAGCAGAGATGTAATGACCTAACACAATACCTTCCTGCATCATCATGAAGCATTTCTCACTGTTGAGGGACAAATTATGCTCCTTACACCTGGTAAGGACTTTTTCCAAATTGACCAATGCCTCCTCATAGGTTTCCCCATAAGTTGTGAAGTCGTCCATGTATATTTCCATGCAATCATGGGAGATATCAACAAAAATGTTGATTATCACCCACTGGAATGTAGCTGGAGCATTACAGAGGCCAAAAGAAAGTATAGAGTAAGAAAATGTTCCCTAATGGCAAGTGAATGTGTTTTTCTCCTGATCTCTAGGAAAGATCCTGATCTGGTTGTAGCCACTATATCCATCCAGGAAAGAAAAGTAACACTTTCCTACTAAGGAATCTAAGATTTGGTCAATAAAGATCAGGGGAAAATGGTTTTTCTTTGTGGCATTGTTAATTTCCTTATATTCGACACATACTCACCACTTTCCTCCTTTTTTTGGGACAATGACTAAAGGTGAGATCCACCGGCTGTCATAAATGGGGTAGATGAAACTAGCATTAAGAAGTTTTTGCAGCTCTATTTTGTCTATTTCTCTTAACACAAGGTTTATATGCCTCTAGAATTATCTAACAAGAGGTTTGTCTTCTTTCAGGAAGATCCTATGTGTACAGAGTTTAGGTTATGAACCCTTCATATCTGAATAGTCCCAAGCGAAATCCTTTGTATGGTCTTTCAACAGTTTGGTCAAAGATGTATGTTGCTGGTTGGTAAGCTGGCTGTTACTATATAAGTAACGGTCAAGGGAAAATTCTAAATGCTTTGTGAGCTCTACCATAGATGCATCTGTTAATGGAGGTTCTTGGATCTCATGGGGTAGCAATTGGTGGTAGAGTTTCTCAACTGCAGGAGATGGAGGTAAAGTGCAATTAGGGTACAAAGCTTGCAAGGACCGGTTATGGATGATGAGATAATTAATGGATTCTAAAGCTGGACCATACTGGTTTTTCAGAATGTTGGGGATTACGGTGTCCCCCTCCTATAGTTGTAGGAAAGGATCACTTTTTAACATCATGAGTTGAGCTACTGATTTGACTACCTCAACCTCCTCCCTAATGTTACGCCTAATTGGTGAGGCTAAATCCATTTGTGGTTGTTCTTGTGGGTATAAGGCTAATGTCTTAGTATGTTGACCATTATAGATGGTCATACCACCTGAACGACACCCTATAAAGACATCAATAGTGGCCAACCAATGTTGACCAAGAATTATGGGATAGCCTCCTAATGTGGCTTTAGGCGAGAGGATCATAAAGTCTGTAGGGTAAGATCAGGTTTCAAGATCAACAACTATATCCTCTACTACCCCATCGGGTTTGACTGTAGAATTGTTTGTGAGCTGCAGGATAGTTGGTGTTTCCTAGAGGTTAGTGATTTTGAGTTGCTGCATGATGTCCTTAGTCATGACATTTATGGAAGCTCCTAAATCTATCAAAGCATTTTTTATGGTTGTCCCATTGATGGTGACTTCAACAATCAGGCGACTTGGGCCATAATACTTAGGGACTACTATTTTGCCTAGCATGATATCAGCAAGTTTCCCCAAGACATGGACTATCTGGGGATCTTTCCGCTTATGACCAAGATTTTTAAAGCATGCCTCCTTGATATCTTTTCTATATGTGGGAACATCCTTTATTGATTGAAAAGTGGAATCTAAACATTAATGTTCTTAAGGTGGTCCAGGTTGTCAAAGGCTGCATCATCCATATGTTTAGAGTGATCACTCTGCAACCTTTGTGGAAAAGGAGGTGGATCTGGCTAGAATTTGTCTGGTAATAGTGTCAGACTTATTGGAGTGGACTATGGAGTAGTTTGAGGCATTGGATCAACAAGAGTGACTTCTAGTATAATAGGAGTTATTGGCAAAGTAGTGCCTGACCATAAATGGATGTCATTGATTGCGTAGGCAGGGTATTGGTTTGGGTAAACAAAATATACATTTTGCTGAGGTGTTGGTGGCCTATTATTAGGATTCAGCTGAGGTTGGGCAGGGAGTTGAGTAGGCTTATGGGGTGTTGTAGTGGATGCAGGAGATGGCAGAAGTGCCTGCTGTTGTGTCTATTGTGGTGGCTGTAGGAGTCCCTGCTGCTTGTTTGGCCATTGCTGACCTCCCCTCCACTGAGGGTTTTTTCGCCAATTCCCTTGTGAAGGTTTCCAATTCCCTTAGGTTTGTTGCCAATTCCCTTGGGGTTGTTTCCACTGTGGACTTGGGTAAGGCTACCACTGAGGTTGCAAATTATTCCAAGGAGGGTATTGATTATTCATAGGTGGTTGTCATTGATTACTATAAAATGGACCATTAAAAGTAAGAGGGTCCTAAGGCATACCTTGTATTTGAGCCCATGGTCTTCATTGTGCAACGAAGAATACTTTCTCATCATCTCCTTCAATTGGCTTGTAATCAGTGGTTAGCTATGCAGTATCCATGTTGGCAACTAACTTGCAACGCTATTCTCTCTTCTTTTGTCTACAATGTGGACAAAATTATGCTAGAATAGCTTCAACCTCCTCATGCTTCTTTTTCACCTGCATTGTGTCCAACTGGGCTGCCGTATTATTGATGATGTCCTACTTGAATTCAGACAAATGTGTGATTTCTGTCTGAGAGGCCCGAGTGCGATTAGTTTTTCCTGCTGTGGCTCTATATCCTCTGCCCTTCTTCGCCGCAGATCTTGAGTAATTAAGGTAAATTTTCTTGATATCACCCCATGTAGATTGGGCGATATCTCCCCCGACCATTAGATCCAAGACTTCAGTGCACCCTTCATTTATACCCCATAAAAAGAGAAGTTTTTGGGACTCCTCAATGAGCTGATGATGAGTATTTTTCAGCAAGCTAAACATGAATCTTGACACATAATCCTCTAGACTTTCATCCTCCTTTTGTGTCATCTTGAAGATGTTATCCCCTCTTATATCATTTCCCCTATAGTATTCTTTATTCTTCATCAAGAATTCTACCTTCATTTTCTCCCAATCATGGACAACATCCTGCCCTAAGCCCATAAACCATCTTAATGCGGACTCTTTGAGAGTTGTAGGAAACAATTTGAGCCTATGGGCATCCATGGTGTAGTCGTAACTACGAAAAAGGATGTCAAAATCAAAGAGGAAGGTATTAGGATCTTCGGTCACTAGGCCATAAAATTTTAGGAGTGCTGAAGAGGGAATATTATTGAGGCTGTGGTTATCATGCTGATCAGTAATGGAAAATAGAAAGGTAGGGGTGTTTTCCATCCTGAGTGGATGTTGAGGGAGTCCTTGCGGTTGGTAAACAACTAGAGGTAGTGGATTTTCTTCTTGATTGTCTGGGTATTGGATTCTGAGATTGGCCAAGGCTTCAACAAATGGATTAAACTCAAATTCTCCTTCTAGAATGTGAAAGTTCAGTGGATCACCTTCTGAAGATGATGATGATGATGCTGACACAGGAAGGTCTACAATTGCATCCATGATCAAACCCTCTTCTTTGTCTCCTTCTGGCACTAAGATATCTCCTAAATAGTTGTTGGGGTAGTTTGGTAAGTACCTTCCTAGAGCGTCTCTTCTTCTTTTATGCATACAAATAAATGAAAGATTGTGGTGGTGGGGTGAAAGAATTTTTGATAGAAAAATCTATTTAAAAAGGATGTACATGCTTGAATTGAATTCTACAAATGGCTGTGTAAAAGAACTTGGCCCGACACCGTCCCCGACAATGACGCCAAAAATGATCGGTTCTATTAAGGTATCAAAAACTATGCAAGTACCTGTACATGCTGGAAACCTAACTGTTGGGAGCACGCTCAAACATGCAAATGTTAGAGATATATAATAAATAAGCTACACTAACATGTCTAAACATACTCTAAATCAAAAGATACCATCATGACCTCTGATGAGCTAAATAAGTGCACCCAAGCCTTGTTGATTTCTCTTAGAGAGGTTTGTGCATGTGCTCTCCCAACACAATACTAAAATCCCACTAAGATGCATGAAAAAGATGAGCTAATAACTCAAGAACAAGTATAAGGAACTTGTCTCAAGGATTCACCATTGATGAAGATGCAAACACTACTACTAATATGATATGCAAGATCTAAGCTAAGAAATTAGATTCATTCCATTAAACCTAAGATGTGATATCTAGATTATCAAAATGAACTAATGAGCATAAAACATAAATATGAACTAAGAACTCTAGAGCTAAACTAGCATGATAACAATGCATAAAAGAGAGATGATTTACTCTTGACAAAGGCCTCTATTTATAAAGATTTTGGAGGAGAGAGAGAGGGTTTGGATGAGGTGGAGCTCATGTGGCATCCACATAGGTGCCACATGAGGGACACATAAGCCATGCAAGAGGCCTACTTTACTCACACATGTGTGAGCAATTTTGGATGTGATAGGTCAAAGGGTACTTAAAGTACACATGTGAAGGATCTTGTAAGAAGGTGTAAGAGGGTGTAAGAGTTTTAGTCCAATGAAACACTTTTAGAAAGTGTAAGAAGGTGTCATCATGGGTGTAAGAAACCTTATTGGCACCAAATAAGGATTATTTGAAAAAGACAATTTTTGAAAATTTGCTCACACATGTGTGAGCAAATAATTAGGACTAATTGGTGTAGGAATCAAGAAGTTAGCTTAATTAACCTTAGTTAAATAATAAATAGGTCCATTTGGTGAGAGTGATGTGAGGTAGGGTAGGATCTAGGCTCAAATTAGCTTAATCTAAATTTAAAATTCAGATTAATTTGGTTTAGTAGAATTTAAGTCATGTGAAGGAATAAATAAATCAAAAATTTATTTAAAGGGAATTAATGAGGGATAATGTATTAAATAAGATTTAATACAAAAAGGGGGTAGTATTTAAATTAAACTCAAATACTAAGGAAAGTGAATCAATTTAATTAAATAGATAGGAGAATATAACAAGTATAATTAATTAAAATTAACTATAATATTATGGGAATATTAATTAAATTAATATAAGGATGATTTTGGACGTCTACATTTTGCCCCTTTTGATGCATTGTCGCAAGTGACGTTGCATCAAAGAAAAAAAAATAAGATGCCCCAGAGAGGTCAGAAAACCTACGGTAGCGAGAGTGGAGGAGTGTGCCCCCTCAAAAATATAAAAGAAAAAAATACAATTTTTTAATAAAATTTTCTCGAAAAGGCAGGAAAACAGGGAAAGCAAACCAATTGCATGGCATGTCCAAGGAAAATGGAAGAAAAATGGGGACCAAAATGGGAAAATGGGGAGATCGACAGAAGAAATGGGTCCCAAGGGGCTATAAATAGTCCATCGGGGCCCATGGAAAAATCATTTTCACTCACAAAGAGAGAAAAGAGAAGAAATATAGAGCGATGACAGCGCAATAAGAGCGAGCACAGCTTGAGGAGCGCGTCCGGGTACACGAGCGACCTGCGGATGCGGGACCACCGGTGAGTAGTCAAGAACCGCCTTAGTACCTTATGCATTTATTGCTTTTGTCAGTCTTTAGGGGGTAATAAAAGCTCCAAAATCAGCATGCAGCGCAGACGGTAGTCGCCTGACTGTCGTCTATGTAGATGACGATCGACAGACTACCATCCTTGCAGATAGCCGACTAGCGATCGGTGTCTGCGTAGATGAAGATCGATCTCTACCTACGAGGGTAGGGGGAGGAAAAAAAGCACAATGGAGATGGCGGTGTGTGAATGCCGCCATCTGCGCAGCAAAGGGGGCGGCGGCCTAAACTATCGTCTCCGCAGACTGACGTTTGTGGAGATCCGTTGGCTCTACAGACTGGCGACAGTGAAAGTCTACTATCTATGAGGGTCAACCACCATCTGCATAGATTGATCCAAAAATAGAAGAGAAGAGAGGAAGAAGAGAAAATACAAGGGTTCAGGAGCATTTTTTGATGCCCCGGACGGGCCTGGGACATTTTTTGATGCTCCAGAATGCTATCCGATTGCTGACATTTGCTTGCTGACTGCAGGAGGAGACCATCATATTTTGGGCCAGGGAGTGTTATTCAGTGACCATGGAGCTGGAGTAGCAGTTGACAGTGGCGGAGTGGGGACAGGTGACACTATGTGGATTAGAGCACGTGCGATATTGGCTGCATCTGCGAGTGCATAATGTGCTCATATTTGCATTGATAAAGAGATGGCATAGCACCACCTCTAGCTTCCACTTCCCTACAAGGGAAGCGACTATCACCCTCCATGACATATGGAGGATCTACAGAGTGCCCATTCAGGGGCTTATACCTGATTATTGCGTGGAGGGTTCAAATCCATATATGGAGATGGCATTGGGGCGAAGGTTTACTGATCTACCTATTACATGACAGTGGATGTCTTGGATAGGGGCTATGACTATGGAGCCACGACCACGATGGTTTGCGTTATACCTAGCTGGATTGATAGGGGGACAACTCATGCCTGATCATGCAGGCAAGGGGTTCCCCATAGGGTGGGCACGAGTATTAAGCAACATGGTAGAGGATGGGGACCAGTATTGATGGGGATATGTTATCTTAGGCCAGTTGTATTATAATCTTCATATGTTCACCTACCGCAAGGGTAGGGCACTAGGTCCTGGATGTACGCTCTTGCTAGTATGGGCGTGGGAGCACATTGCGATCACATGACTGATTAGACATCAGGAGACCCAGGAAACATATGAGCCTTTTGTATGCAGATATAGGCCACCTATCAGTTATGAAGCCACAGATTCAATCAGATACTGCGGAGGAGACTGGATGAGATAGGGGCTATACTGTGGGCACCCTATGCAGGGTGTGGGGCCTGGGGTCATGAGATCCCACAACAGGATAGATACACGAAGGATGAGTTCTACGACTCATATTATATGAGATTTGTGTAGACTGACTGCTGGCTGTTTGGTAGGACAACATATATGATATCCAGGTGTACACACAAAAGTAGTGCACTTCTATGAATCCTTACATGCAAGGAAACTCAAGAATGAGCCCTCACAAATTGATCCATAGCTCTCTATGCATGGAGTTTGTAAGATTTGTAAAATTGCTCTCAGCTAGAGCTATAAACTCATGACCTTGCTAGTCAACCATACAGTGAGAGATTCACAATGAAAATAAGGGCAAGAATGCCAATATCTCCAATAAAACCAAATGTATGCAATGCAATGCAAATCTATATGACAATGCAAGTTAATCTATTGCATAAAAGGAAATCTAAGCTAATATGCCATGATAATGCAACTAAGAAAGGAAATATGCAACTACAATGAAATGCAATAACAAGTCTTCAAAGCTTGGGTGTAGAATGTCTTCAAAGAGCTCCAAATGACCTAGAAAATTTGCAGCATAATATTAGCATGAAAACTTAAGATATCAAAATGAAAGAGAGAGCTCTCCTTTTATAAGAAGTGAGATGAAATGGACCATTGAGATTAAGAGACAAAAGTCTTAATCAAGGGTGGAGAAAAATGGAAGCTTGATCCTTGTGCACAAATATCCTCC
>MU224805.1:959292-983755 GCA_018584345.1 Thuja plicata | reverse complement strand
ATGATATATATATATATATATATATATATATATATATATATATATATATATATGTGAGATGTGATGTGTTAATGCTTATATTTTGTCATGTATGGATGTAATGTGATGATGTATAAATGTAAAATGTATATATGAGTTGTGAAATGAATCTCTGAATGAAACCTTAAAATGTTATGGATTTTATTGATGCAACTAATTGAATGAAATATAATTAAATGCAAATGGTACTAAATGATGATTGAAAATGTGTAATGTTAATGGAGTAATAATGCAACTATAAATGAGTAAGGATAAATGAACAGTGTTAATGAATAATAAATAATGAACCAAATGGTCAATGCAAATGGTTTAATTGATTAATGAACACTGCAACTAATAATGAATAATGATTAATGAACTAAATGAACAATGCAATGGATAATGAATAATGATTAATGAACTAAATGAATAGTGCAACAGATAATGAATAATGATTAATGAAATGAACAATGCAACGGATAATAAATAATGATTAATGAACTAAATGAACAATGCAACGGATAATGAATAATGATGCAATATGAGACAAATGAGGACACTGTTTTTGTGTGTATAAAAATAGGTCTGATAAAATCACGCAGGTGACCAAATAGGAGAATAAATAGAAACCTTTTCCAAGAGAAAAATCATAATGCAATATGACTTAACTACAATGCAAAGACTAACTACATGATGATAGTGGGATTGATACCGTGTTAATGTTGGAGAGAACACCCTAGTTTGATATTGCAAAAGGAGTTATGCACCATGTGCTAGAAAACACAAGTGACATGGCTCCTTTGTGTGGACTAGACTCTCAGAAAAATAGGTTGTTAGGAACACAAATGCAAGATATCAGGTATGAAGGATCTTATGAAATGTTACTCATGAGGAGATGCAGTTCATCTAGATCTTTTGAGGGATTTGAGATGCATGAATCCTGCCCCCAGTGAGGCATACATAGTTTTAACCGAATATCAAAACATAAATGCATTAACAAACTATGACAAGAAGATCATACCAAAAATGATACGTATTTCACCATATACTCACCATAACAAACTAGGATATAAAAGATCGAGGTTGTCGCGATAAAGACATAGTGAAACACAAGATAATATCAACAAAAGGCATCCTGACGAAGTGATCATTCAGTCCAAGAGTTCTTTCCATGAACAATTTTGATGTGATGTTTGATAGAATAGCTGACACTGAAAGGATGCATCCTGATGGGAAAAAGATTGATTGATAAAAAATGGGAATTCACTGGCAATTTCTTGTGAATAGAATGAGCACAGGAAATTCAATCTATCTACTGGTTTGATGTAAAACATTTGTGATCACTGTGTCTAGAACAAAGATCAGTGTTTGATTTGGTAAGCTCAGTCATACAAGACTTGTTATTGCAAAAGTGGACAGATGGTCAAAGAGCTACCTGCACAAATATGGGTAGTGACACTTATTATGAAAGGTGATGCAAGTTGTATAGACAAATGGTGGAAACTGATGGTGGATCTGACTACACATGGTGCTTGAAATAGGTTTTCACCATGGTACTTATCCATTGCGCCACCGAAGTGGTTTTCACAGATGGACGTATTTATTTCTCTTTCTCTTTTGCTTTTTTGATCTTCTTTTTAAGCTTTTGTATTTTTTATGCTTTTTTGATTTTTTAATTTTTTGCTTTTTGCTTTTTTGAATATTTTTGGATTTTCTACTTTTTTGATTTTTTTGATTTTTTAAAAATTTCTACTGTACAACAGACTATGGACTGATCAAGCATAGAAGCGCTTGAGATGTACAATATTTACAGGATCAAGGAGTGGATCTCCCTCTGGGGATGCAATCTGATAGGCACCTAAACCATACTTTGCTGTAACAATGAAGGGACCCAACCAATTAGGTTCAAAATTCCCTTTCTTCTCACAGTTCTAGAGGTTCTTCATATTATGTTGCAGGACAAGATCTCCAACCTCAAACTGATGATGTTTGATCCTTTTGTTGAACTGAAGGTGAAGGAAATTTTGATACACGTAGAGGTGGTCTAGGGCATTGAGGCATCTCTCATCAAGGATTTATAGCTCTTGGAAGCAGGCAACTCTATATTCTTCTTTGGACAACAAATTCTTGAGAGATATTCTGAGGGAAGGGAGCTCAATTTCAATGGGTAGAATAGCCTTAGTACCATAAACAAGGGCAAAGGGAGTGGCTCCCATGGGGGTTCAAATGGAGGTGCGGTAAGCCCAAAGGGCAGGGTTGAGGTGAAGGTGCCAATCACGGCTAGCTTTATCGACTATTTTCTTGAGGATTCTAAGGATGGTTTTATTCATAGCCTCAGCTTGACCATTACTTTGTGGAAAGTACTTGGAAGAGGTATGGTGGGTAATGCTAAATTTCCTACATAGCTCTATGACATCCTTATTCTTGAAAGGTTCTCCATTATCAGTAACAATGTCGTGAGGAATGCCATAGCAACTGATAAGATAGTTCAAAATAAACTTCAAAATCTATTTTCCAGTAGTGTAGGTGAGAGGAACAACTTTGACCCACTTTGTAAAGTACTCCATAGCAGCCAAGATGTATTTATGGCCATTGGATGAATTAGGGAAAATCTGGCCAACAAGGTCAAGACCTCAGCATGAAAAAGGCCAAGGGGTGATGGTAGGCTGGAGGGATTGGGAGGGAGTGTGTATCAAATGGTTGTTCTACTAACAAGGTACACACTTATTCACATAGTTGTAGGCATCTTGCTCCATAGTAGGCCAGTAATATCCAGTGCGTAACAAATGTTTGGCCAAATTAAGTCCACTAGAGTGGACCCCACAGATTCCTTGATGTACCTCCTCCAGGGATGTTTGTGCTTCATCAGAATTCAAACACCTTAAAAGAGTTCCATTGAAATGCTTTCGAAAGAGGGTATCAACAAGGATTGTGTATCAAGAAGTGTGGCGAATGAAGGTTTTACATTGATTAGGGGTTAAAGTAAGTGGGGTATGTCCATCACATAAGTAGGAATACACTTCTTGGTACCATGGGGAATTGGGATCAGCAATTTCACACACCATTTCAGAATTTGGTTTGTCATATGCAGGGACCGTAAGATTCTCAACAAGAAACTCACACCGTGCGCTATGTTCTGGCATAGTGATTAAGGACCCAATTATTTCCATGGCATATGTTGCTTTGTTGTTCATGCAAGGGATCTGCTAGAAGATTAGCTCAGTGAAATGCATCTTGAGATCTTCAACTGTTCAGAAATAGGGAAGCAACTTGTCATCCTTCATTTGATATTCATCCATAACTTGTTTGATAACCAATTGTGAATCACCAAGCACCAATAAAGTGAGAATCTTCCATTGTATGGCCTGTTGAAGTCCAAGTACAAGGGCTTCATACTCTGCAATATTGTTGGTTCAAGGAAACTATAATTTGAAAGATTTAGGGATGAGATCCCCTTTTGGTGTAACAAACAAGATTCCTGCCCCTGATCCTTTCTGAGTGAAGGATCCATCAAAATAAAGCTTCCATGGTGGATACGGGGCAAGATTTAGGACAGATTCATCTGGAAAATATGTGATCAGAGGATGTTTACCATCAACAGGTGCTTTAGCTAACTGATATGCAATTACTTGTCCTTTGATGGATTTTTGATCCACATAAACAATGTCAAACTCACTAAGGATCATGACCCATTTTGCTGTACGACCAGTAAGAGCAGCGCATGCCAGGAGATATTTGAGTGGATCAATTTTGGCAAAAAGATGAATCTTATGATTAAGCATATAATTTCATAGCTTTTGTGTACAGAAAACAATGGCCAAAGATGCCTTCTCAATTAGGGAATAATTCAACTCATAGCCAATAAGAGTCCTGCTGAGATAGTAAATTGCTCACTCTTTGCTAGTGTCATTCAATTGTGCCAGGAGGGATCCCAACGTGACCTCTGTAGCAGATATGTACAAAATTAGAGGATGAACAGAAACAGGTGGTAACAACATGGGTGGATTAGCCAGATATCCTTTTATTTTCTCAAATGCATTTTGACACAAGCAATCCCACTGGAACTTGATATTTTTGCGCAGGAGATGGGAGAACGGATGCACCTTGTCAGCCAGTTGTGACATGAATCTTTTGATTGATTGCAGTTTGCCTTGTAAAATATGTAATTGCTTCAATGTTTTGGGTGGTGGCATCTCTAGGATTTATTTCACTTTCTTTGGATAAACTTCTATTCCACGCCGCGACACAATGTATCCCAGCAGCTTACCAGATTGTACTCCAAAGACACACTTTTTGGGATTCAGCCTAAGATTATATTTCTCCAATCACTCAAAGATGGTAGTAAGGATAGGAACATGTGATTCCCTTGATTTGGATTTTCCTAAAAGATCATCCACATAATCTTCCATGATGATATGCAAAAGGTCATGAAAGATGGTAGTCATTGCTTATTGATAAGTGGCTCCGACATTTTTAAGACCAAAAGGCATCACCTGATAATAGAAGGTGCCCCAAGGCATTGTGAATGCAATTTTGTGCTGGTCTTTTGGTGCTATCTTGAGCTGATTATAACCTGAGAAGCCATCCATAAGTGACAACATTTCATGTCCTACCGTCAAATCCACTATAATGTCAATATTAGGGAGTGAAAAATCATCCTTTGGACATGCAAGGTTTAGGTCTCTGAAATCAATGCAGATGCGAGTGCCCCCAGTAGGCTTACCTACTAGTACAATATTAGAAACCCATTCAGAATAATCAATTGCTTTGATTACTTTAGTGTCCAGCATCTTTTGAAGCTCTACTTAGACAACTAATGCGACTTGAGGATGCATCTTGCGAAGTTTCTACTTAATAGGTTTTACACTTGGATCTACAGCAAGATGATGCATGATAAGATCTATATTGAGCCTAGGCATGTCTTTGTAAGTCCAGGAAAAGTTGATTTTATGTTTATGCAAGAATGCTGTCATGTCTTTATTTTCTTGATCGCTGAGAGAAACTACAATGTAGGTGATGTGTGGATCTTCTTCCGTGCCTAGGTTGATCGGAATAGCATCTTCAATGATCATAGAGGACACTTCTAGTTTCGATGATATAAACTGGTAAGTCAGCCTCTCCCTCCTCTAGCACCTTAGAAAGGTTTTCACTAGAGGAAGCGTCCTTTATTTTGTCTTTTTCTTCATCTAAAGGTGTCTGCGAGAGGTTTTCACTAGAGGACGTATTTTCTTTTTATTTTATTTTATTTTTATTTTATTTTTCACTTTTTTGACTGAGAGAGTTGACTTGGCTATCAAAGTAGGCTTGTTCACTATAGTGTATATGATGTTTGTATTCTTGGAGATTCTTAAGTCCAAAGAGGGCTAAAACTGCCTCATCCGAATCACATATGTCCAAAGATGGTGGTGAGTCTTGTTGATCCTAGTCAATTAATTTAGGGTTTGTCAGGGGTAGACGAGGGTATGAAAGGTTGGCTTGGGTTATAGTTAAGACATGGTGATTTTCATTTAGGTCATCTTCAATATATTGGAAAGGAATTTTGAAGAAATCTTCCTCAGTGTCTGAATCTGTGGCAGCTAAACAATAATCCTTAGCAAAGTTAGTCTTAGTCTCTATAGAACCCAATCCATGTCCTTTAGGATAGCCATTAGATATTATGATCTTCTTCTTACCTATTTCCTTAGCTCCAAGGCCAGTACCATGATATCCCATGCTTTTGACAATGAGAGTAACTTTAGGATACTTTCCTTTGGGGAAAGTAACAGGTCATTCTTCTTCATCATTATAGAGCCAATCGAGGACACTATATTCCACGTGTTCATCTGATAGGGACCCCCAATGTTAAAAAATAGTTGACTTGTAGCACATAAGCGCTTTATCTTTGGAGAGGGGTAATGGTGATGGTCTTCCGCAAGTTTTTGGAGACAAAGGGAGTTTCCCAATACATAAAGCACTTTCAAATTTATACTCTCCCATGCCTTGATCTGTAAATGTGGCCTTTGCTTCAGATGAGGAGGGTTTGTCTTTAGTAGCTTTGTCTTCAGTAACTTTTTCTTTTTCTTTGGATTTCTCAGCTGGTGTTTCTAATGTCTTTTCTGGAACAAGGGTTTCTTGATTGAAATGTCGGCCAAACTCATTCAACGAACAGTAATTAGCTTGTTTTCCTTCCATTCTTTTGCAATATTGAAAGGGCTCAGGATCTCCAGGAATTGTGATTTCTCTACCATGATGTGGGAACTTTAGACATTGATGATAGGTAGAGGGTACACCTTTGATAGTGCGTATCCACAGACATCCTAGCAAGATGTTATAAGGTAGATCTAGATCTAGTACATGGAAAACAGTTTCAATCAGGGTCAGGCCCACTTTTAAGGGTAGTGTGATCAAACCCTTGCTTTCTCATTCTCGATCATCATAGGCCTTTATTGTGATTCATTTATCTACATCAATGAGGTCCTCAGAAAGACCGATATTACAAATCATTTTTAATGTGCACAAATTTAGGCCAGATCCGCCATCTATGAGGAATCATTTTATTCTTGTGGAGTGGATTTTTCCTTATATATGGAGGGACTTATTATGATGAGGATTAGGACCACCAAAGTCCTTATCAGTGAAAAATAGATGTTCTTGCGCAGCTAGGTTCCCTATAATAGCTTTGAATTATGCAACATTGATGTTCTTAGGGACACAGGATTGTTTAGATCTTTATCAAGGACTTCTCTATGAATTGGTGAAGTTGTCAAGAGCTCTAGAATGGATATCTATGTAGGCATCTTTCGTAATTGGGCCAACAAGTCAAAGTGTGAAGCAGGTCGAGCAACAGTAGATGGTGCAGCTGGTGGATTTGTAGATGTAGAAGGTTTATCACCAGCTTGAATAGTGACTCTGGGTCTACGTGTAGTAGCATTACAATCAATAGCTTTGAGGATTATGGTATTAACATGCGTGTTAGTTTCTTCAATGTGGCCATAAAAAGATTCAAACCCAAAGATATCATTTTCACTTATACTCCCACATGTTCGATCATGACCTGTAATAGTATTGGTAGAAAAGTCATATGGGATTGCGTTTGATGCATTGTTTTGATTATGAGGTGGGAAGAGTTGATTGTAGACTTTGAGTTTCGCATTAGATGAGGATGCATTCTGACCTTCAACTTCAATTTTCCCATCCTCAATGAGATCTTGCACAAAGTGTCTAAGCTTCATGCATTTCTTGGTATCATGCCCCTTGATGCGATGATAATCACAATACTCATTATCCCTATACCAAATAGGTTTAGGTTGATTCTCATCAAAAAGTCGAGTATTTGGGTAAACTATCATTCCTTGATCTACAAGTTGTTTAAAGATCACATCTAAAGGTTCTGCTAAAGCTGTGAATTGTCGTCGTTGTTGATTATCATTATTATTGTTGTATTTGTTGCGAGGGAAAAAGAATGATTGATTGTGTGGTTGTTGATTATTGTTCTGATTATTCTGATTCTGACTATTTTTCTGATTCTAATTGTTTTGATTGTTCAGATTCAAATTCATATTTTGGTTGCTCTTGCGATACTGATTTTGATTCTGATTGTTATTGCGATTTTTTTGATTGTTATTGTTGGATGCTTGAACATTTTGAACATGCTTGGCATCAGTCACTCCATCATTGAAAACTCCTTTGTTTTTACTCTAGAATCTTGGTTTATCATTATTGGAAGGAGTATAATGTTTGATGCTACCTCTTTGAAAAATGCCATCTTCAATGTCTTTTCCCTTCTTGACAAGGGATTCAAAGGTGTCAGGTGAAGCCATTTTCATTTGGAAGGACATCTCAGAGATTAAATTATTTATGAAGATATCAATCAAATGACTATCAGGTATTTTCTATGGCATGCAATTTGCAATATGTCTCCATTGTTGTAAGAAATTAGCAAAGGTTTCTCCATTCTTTTGTTTAGTATTGCACAAATCGCTGAGTGTTGCTTGATGCTCAATGTTATATGAATTTTGTGCAACAAAATTCTCTACAAGGTCAGAGAAGGTAGAGATTGACCCATAAGGAAGGGCCATGAACCATTCCAAGGCTGTGTCTCCAAGACTCCTAGTGAAAAGTCTTTTTAAGTAATTCTTGTTATAGGTGACCTCTTGACACGCAATGTAAAACTCTTTGAGATGTTGTAGAGGACATGTTTCACCTTTGTATTTCGCAAACTTGGGCATCTCAAATTTTTGTGGGAATGGTTGCATCATGATAGACTTGTCAAATGGATAGGGACAAATCTCTTCAAAAGAAAACTCCTTCTTGCCCCCATTTTGTAAATCTTGTACAATGATCTTGAGCTCATTGAATTGTTGGGTGAAATCTAGAGTATTTTGTGTGAAAAATGGAGGTACATAACCTCCGCCTCCTCCAAATTGTGTAGCTAAAAATCCCATGGAGGTCATACCAATGGTAGGAGGAGGTATATATTGATAGGCTCGTGATGTATTGTTTGCAGATGTTTTTGCCCCTATTGTTTGAAACAAAGATGAAGGCAAGGGCATGGAAACCTACCCTATGTTATTGACATTAGCACTTTCTCCTTGAGTCATTGTCGTTTGAGTTCTATTATGTATAGTATTGTTTGGAAAAGCACTTATGATCTGTTGAATTTGTTCAGGTGTCAATTGGGGTATTGATGTAGTTGTTGATATAGGTGCTGATATAGGTACTGATGTGGGAGGTTCGCTAACAGGTCCCTTACTAGTGTCACGTGATGATGTAGCATTTGAAGTAGAAGCCATGGTTTCAGTAGTGGAAGCAATGACTTTGGTGACATTTCTAGTAAGAAGTGATTCATCAAAGTCAATAGGAACTATGACCCCATTATGAATAAGATTCAAGAATATTTCATCACTATTATGCAAAATGGCCTTCTCATACATTTCCAAGTTGCACGAGTCTCTAAGGAAGTCATTCACTTGGGTGGGCCTTTCTTCTTGGTCCACCAATTCCATTTCTTTGGTCACTTCCTCAGCTCATACCCCGATTCCTTGAAAGTATTGAGTGGAAAATGGGTTCTCCTCATGGGTAACAGTGTTGAATGTTGTTCACCTCATGTTTCTAGCTTGGGATCGAGTGACAACCATACAATGGTAGAAGAATGGAAGACAAGGAGATGTAAGAAATGAAATGGAGTAAAGATCTTTGATCTTGAATTTGATTGGATTTGATTGATTGATTTGATTGATTGGATTGATTGATTAAGGATTGATTGATAATTGATTTAAAGGTTTTTAGAACAAAACATAAGCATGTTAAAACCTTATGATGATACAAACACAAAAGGATTTAAATTAATACCTATTCTACTTGAAGATGGACTTGTGATCTCAAGCAAAATGGGACATCACTAAGGCATTTAAATCACTTGAGATGGATTGATGGTCTACAAGAAATGTTGTGTTTTTTTAAGGATGAAGGTTTGTGATACTTTGATTAAGGTCTTTCAACCTAAAGATTTGATTTGATTTGATGGTTTGATCTAATGCTCCAAGAGAAGGAAGAATGATGATGGAAGAATGGAAGAATAATGCAGAAGCAAGGTGCTACCTAATCATATTGTTCAATGGTAACAAAAGCACTATTGATTGAAAAATTGGCCATGAAATTGCAAACTTTGTTATTCTAGAGGATTTTGTCAAGTTTCTCACGATGTTTAATCTCTTGTTTGATAGATGTTGCAATATGTTGGTATTCCTTGGATTTGTGGGTGGTTTATTTTTTCTCTCTAAGGACTAGAGGTGTTGGAAGCTTAACCTTCTTATGTTTCTTAAAACTAGTCATGTCATGGAAAATATGATTTTGGCTGAATGAATGAATGATCTAGGAAAAATGATTCTAGGGTCCTGTAGAGGGTCAAATTTTGATTATCTTGGCCAATTTTGAAGCTCACTATTTTAAAGTGGAGACGATAGTCTCAGACGTAGTCGACGATCTTCGCAGATGGTGATCTGCACAAATGGTAATCTGCATAGACGGTAGATCTAGAGTGGAGATGGCTAACTATGGCTAAGCTAGTGTGTTGAAATTATGGGCAAATTTTTGACCTTCAGTCTAATTTTGGGCAAATTTGTTCAATGGCAAGAACTGATTTTAGCACAGGCAAACCAGAAAATAATAGACACACATCTCAAAACAATCTAACAAGGGACAAAGAAACCTTGAGGGATACTACCAAATGTGACATTAGGAAATCTTGTTTCAACTTTGTAATATCTCGTTTGTGTATGTTCAAGTGACTCTTTCAAGCCACTTATGTTTTTACTGGGTCTAGCACAATGAAGACAATTCAAACATTAGCTACCTTAGAAATTTGGATTTGCATGAAATATTATAGGCCCATTGCTTGGTAGTCCTTTAGCTCACACAACATGTCACCCCCAGAAGGGCACCCATGTTTTTGCCTTTTGCCAGGTATTGTTGTCGTGCTACAAAGATCTCTTTATCAACACAATACCCTGGGACACGTATGATGGGAATCTTGGGGGGAGAATCTTCCCTCTCCTTGCACTATAATAAGTCACCGTTCAGAGGTGAATCAGGTAGGCTACTAATTTATAGTTGCTAGAAAGGTTTCATGGCATCCCCTTAATCAGTTTGTATGGTGTGAGACACTTAAGTCTGTAGTTCAACCATGCCAATATGCTGAGGATATTCACTTAGTATGGACTACCATTGAACACGACCCGCCCGAGCTTGAAGGGATAAAGAGGACCTTTGGGTCACACTTTATTTCTATACCAGCTGAAGGGATTACCGGTTTGAGGTCATCCTCTAAAGGGGAAGTGTTCCCTCTAGACAGGCTTCTCTAGAAGCTTGATTAGGCTAAGATTTCTCTTCACCCAAGATCTGTCAAGGCGAGGGGAGAGGATATGGCTATAACTTAATCATAGCATCAGTTATGTTAAAGGGTTTTAATCTAATGACATATAGCTCGAAAGAAGTGTTGAGAAACACTTCTTCAAACACACCAAGAAATGTTCATTCCAAAATTGAACCTAATTAAAGCAAACTATGTGTTTTCTACCTAAGCAAAAGACAATAGTGTGTTTAAACATTCAAGTTTAATTTGTTTCGCACACAACAAAAAATAAAGCTTGGAAATGTTTATTTATTTACCTTATGTCATTCAAGATTGATGAGCTTTATTCCTTTAACATTCAAGATTGAGTGAGTTTTGTTTTAAAAAACATTCATTCCAAGACAAATAATTAATCATACAAGTTCATTTAGATAATCTGTTAAAGTCATTTAAGGAACCTGCATGAAATATATCAGTAGTTTGAAATTTTAGATTTTAAATGCTGTAAAACCACAAAACCTAGAAAATGCGCAGACGATGAACCGTCGTAGATGGTGATCTGCGCAGATGGCAATCTGCGCAAATGGCGAAAGACCTACACAGACGACAAAATACAAACAATCATATTTTAAAAAAGAACAAACTCAAACTTAAAAATAATACTTTTGTCAAACTAGACAACATTTAACCCTTAAAATTTTTGTTACTGTTAGAAATCTGAGAGTTAAAAATGTTAAAAGTTGACAAAAAGTATTTTAAACCATAGTTTTCTATAATTTTTTCTTAAACAAGCAGAGACGGTGAAGTATAGGCACATACGACCGAATTGCGCAGACGTCCGAGAAGCAGAAATGACAATCTGCGGAAACGGTGACTCCAGAGCGGAGATGGGCCTGTGCAAAATTTTTCTGAACTGCAGAAGATCTGCTAAAAATGTTAGAAAACAAGGGACGTGGGTCCCACCGAGTGTGCCAAAATATACATGCTGAAAACCTACCTGTTGGGAGCACACTCAGACATGCAAACATTAGAGATATATAATCAATAAGCTACACTAACATGTCTAAACATACTCTAAAACTAAAGATACCATCATGACCTCTGATGAGCTAAACAAGTGCACCCAAGCCTTGTTGATTTTCTCTTAGAGAGGTTTGTGGGTGTGCTCTCCCAACACAATACTAAAATCCCATTAAGATGCATGAAAAAGATGAGCTAATAACTCAAGAACAAGTATAAGGAACTTGTCTCAAGGTTTCACCATTGATGAAGATGCAAACACTACTACTAATATGATATGCAAGATCTAAGCTAAGAAATTAGATTCATTCCATTAAACCTAAGATGTGATAACTAGATTATCAAAATGAACTAATGAGCATAAAACATAAATATGAACTAAGAACTCTAGAGCTAAACTAGCATGATAACAATGCATAAAAGGGAGATGATTTACTCTTGACAAAGGCCTCTATTTATAGAGATTTTAGAGGGGAGAGAGGGCTTGGATGAGGTGGAGCTCATGTGGCATCCACATAGGTGCCACATGAGGGACACATAAGCTATGCAAGAGGCCCACTTTGCTCACACATGTGTGAGCAACTTTGGATATGATGGGTCAAAGGGTACTTAAAGTACACATGTGAAGGATCTTGTAAGAAGGTGTAAGAGGGTGTAAGAGTTTTAGTCCAATGAAACACTTTTAGAAACTGTAAGAAGGTGTCATCATGGGTGTAAGAAACCTTATTGGCACCAAATAAGGATTATTTGGAAAAGACAATTTTTGAAAATTTGCTGACACATGTGTGAGAAAATAATTAGGACTAATTGGTGTAGGAATTAAAAAGTTAGCTTAATTAACCTTAGTTAATTAATAAATAGGTCTATTTGGTGAAAGTGATGTGAGGTAGGGTAGGATCTAGGTTCAAATTAGCTTAATCTAAATTTAAAATTTAGATTAATTTGGTTTAGTAGAATTTAAGTCATGCGAAGGAATAAATAAATTAAATTTTTTTTTAAAGGGAATTAATGAGGGATAATGTATTAAATAAGATTTAATACAAGAAAGGGGTAAGTATTTAAATTAAACTCAAATACTAAGGAAAGTGAATCATATTTAATTAAATAAATTTAATTAAATAGATAGGAGAATATAATAAGTATAATTAATTAAAATTAACTATAATGTTATGGGAATATTAATTAAATTAATATAAGGACAATTTTGGACGTCTATAGTACCATGATGTAGGGATTGGACATGCGAATAAGAAGCTATCCTCCTCTTTAGAAACTCATTTAATTTATCAACCCAGGGACATATTACTTGAAATTGGTCAGCAAAGTATATGCACCAAGGATTCTTACTCAGACCACGCTATAGCTGGAAGAAACAAATTGCTTTGAAAGGAAACTATTATATAGCTACAGAAAACAAATTTCCTTGTAAGGAAACTATTCTATAGATGTAAAGAATGCTAGAAAGGAAACGCAGAAATGAAAGTGCTTGAAGGAAACTACAACTTGGAAACACAAAGACTTGAGAGCACAATTATAATGCTTCAATAGCTCTGCCTCTTCGGCTGTAGGAAGTGTTAAAGTATCCTGCGGCTTTGGCTACAGGAACTGTGTTGACACCAAAATTACGATACCAAGATGCAAGAAACTTAAACTATATTCAACAGATCCTATCTAGATAACATAGATTCCACACCAAGTTCCCTACCTTGAGTGAGTATCCAAACTCAATTATACTGAATTATAGATTTAAAACTTCATTTTCTATTGATCAAAACATATTACAAAATTCAACTGTAAAGTAACATAATGTAAACTATATCTGATAAAGCCCTCCTTCTCACGTAGGAGAGGGGCTTTATTTAAATAAGGAAAAACATCTAACTGCTATCTAGTCATGCCATAGAGATAGGCAAATATTTTATTACAACCCTATTAAACATGAAATAAAACTATAAAACTGGAGATTGAATAGATCCATGAAAGAGGAAAGAAATGCTTTTGACAACAAATATAACTTCCCACTCTTCCCTAGATTTTCTTAGAGAATTTATTATGACGCTTGGGTTTCTGCTCGTCCGCTGCCACCTTGATCATCCTGAATCCACCTACTAGTGTTGTGCCTGAGGTTTCTCCTTATGCACCTGTTGTAAGACCGGGCCGAGTGTCCAGTGCATGGGCACGTTTTACTTGGTCAAGGCAAGGGTTGCTAAATTGATGCGCTGCACTACATATGTTAGAATAGAGACATTTATGATAACAAATACCAAGATACACATACATCATTCATGTTTAAACCATTAATTCATTTCAAAGAGACATAACCATAATTCCAAAATAAGTAATATAGAATTTTCATCCAAGTGTAGCGTATTTAAGTGTTTTAAACTACAAAATAGGTTTGGTGGCAGCATGTCACATAATAGAAAATATAAGTAAAAGTATCTGGAAAAGTATGATAAAAGCAAGGAAAAGATCCTCGTAAAAGTTGTCCTAGGGCTTCTAAAGTATGGCATTAATATGCCTTATCAATACTCCCACTCTTGAGTCTCCACGCTAAACCCTTGTTAGTACTGAGTAGTGACCCTGTTGTATCATGAGTGTTGATTAGTTTTGATGCAACTAGGTTTAGAAGGTCCAATAAAGGACTGTCCAAACTTGCAACCAACAACAAGAACATTAGCAGAATTACAACATAACAAGATATACACAATATCAATTCAGATTCTTCAATAACATGCAATTACATCAAACATTCTGAGCTATAAGGCCTTCTCAATCATGGCCACATTTATCATAAAATACATTAAGATCTGTCACAGAGACCTTCTACAAGCTTCATATCAGCTGCTTAACTAACCAAGACCTGTAACAGACAACAATCTGGTAGGAAAACTCAAGACAGATCTAAACTTGTGCTCGCAAGCTGTTAGTGATTTTTCTTGTATCCCTCGGTTCTAAAAGTGACAATGCAAACCAGACCTGGGGATTTTTGTCTAGCTCACAAGAGTCAACTCATTCCTGCAAACTGAGGGGAAAGAAAAGACTAATTGATGAAGATTTGATCCTCCTTTTTCTTTGAGTTCCACACACTTAGGCGGGTGCACCTAAAACATGATAAAATCTACATATACAATGAATTACTAGCTAAACCTCATTATGCAGATGTGACCATGAATAGTTCTCAGACTTATAAAACATGGGAGTTCAACTTAACCAATCTTATATAGGATCCCACCTGTATGATCTGCTAAGAACCAGGGAAATGGTCAAGGTAACAACAAGGATATTCACCCTTCTTGTCTTCGAACTCAGAGGCTCAGGCAGGCTAACCTATCAGATTCACTTCTACAAGGAATCACCAAGCATATTTTCACTATTTAATGGAACTTGTACATATTTCTTCTCTTAAACAGGAAAGGGAAAATGAATTGAATTTAATGATTTGATGATGAAACTACATAACCAACAAAGGACCAGTACCTTATCTATTTGGCAATAGAGTCAAATAAACATACAAACCTAGAAAACACTAACTCCAAACTCAAAGAACCTGAATGAAATGCCTTACAATCCATTCTTCTCATTTCAATATCTTGACATCAAATTCATGTGCTGACCCTAAACTCTTAGAACTTGCATTCAAGATTTAATCTCTCCTTGAAAGAAACTCAAAAAACAAGACCACAACTACCTTGTAACTGGTGAATTAACTTGCCTTATAGATTAATACACAAGAATTAAAACCAAGCATACAAAGACATCAGACAGATATTTGAATAGGGACTCCCTTTGTTTTTCATTACAAATCAACAGAACATGTACATTGCAAGACCATGAACACAAAAATAAGACTCCAAAGCTAGAACACTGCCTAGCAGCATAAATTTCAACATCCTTCTTACAATAAGGAGAAAAGAAATATATAGGAGAAAGGGAAAAACCATCTCCTTCATTGACACCTTTCTGCTCCTCAAAATATCTACAACTATTTCAAACTACAATTGCAAGAATCTGATATGATCTGGACTCAAATGGTTTGCAAAATCAAAATCTTCATTCCAAGACCTTTTCGATGATATATGATACTCCATATTTTGGATAAAATTTACCCTCTAAAACATTAATCAAACTTTGCCTTCCCATGCATATTTCCTTTAACAGTTTGAAATATTTGAACTTGAATTTATGTGCTTTTTCAATAGTTGGACTATTGAAATGAGATGAAATTTAATTTTAATATTGCATATTTGCCCAAATTTCATCTCATTCTGCCAAGTGTCAATCAGACTTAATGGCTTATAGGTTAGATGTTGAGCATCTTGCCTTTAAGCCATTAAGTCCACCATAGGATCTTTTTGAAACTGCACACCTTTTAACTCCTTCTTTTTGGGATGAATTTATTTAATTATTTCAATTAATCCCATATTTAACAAGCTCTTGTCACTTGTCAATCAGACTTAATGGCTTATAGGTTAGATGTTGAACATCTTCCCTTTAAGCCATTAAGTCCACCATTGGATTTCTTTAAAATTACAAGTTCTTTAACCCTTTGCCTTTTGATATAAAGTCATTTTAAATTTTAATTAAATCTGCAAATTTACCAGATTTTGCCAAGTGACACCCTTTGATTGGTTCTGCAGGTCCACTTGGCACCACGTGTCAATCTCTGATTGGTGCTTCTAAACTGCACTGGATTGCACCACTTGGCACCTGCTTTGTGCCATGTGGCATCCTCTGATTCGCTTTCCGGTCCACTAGGTGCCATGTGTATGAGGTGCCACATAGCCCAATGGCTTAGTGGCTTAATGATATATTCCCTGAAACTTTCTCATTAAGCCATTAAGTCATCCATTGATCTTGGCCACCTCGAGATTCGTGCCCAAACCTGTAGGTCTATAAGCCAACTCATCTGCTATGTCAGCCTTGCGGGTCCCACCAAAATTTGGGTGTTTCTTCCTCCAGGCATGGTTTTCAAGGCGCCTCCTTGCCTGCGCGTGCATAGCCTCTGGCTTCTTCTTCTTTTTACATAGCAACCCCTTTTGGTTATAAACATCTTAGATCGCCAATTTCCCATGCATGTGGGACTAAGATGTTTCAAGTTTTTAAAGTTTTTGATGTTTTCTACGTCAAAATTGGGGGTCCCACCACGCAATGAATCCTTCAGCCAAAGGGCCTGCCAAGGTGCCCCTTGGCTCTTTACTTATTTCAGATTATAAGTGCGAAAGTACTTAAACATTAGAAAAACACCACTCACAGGCAATGTGGGATATTTAACTCACAGTTGCTTATAAAACTTTAACTCCTATTTGTCACGCGCATGCTTGTTTGAAACTAGCGCAGGGTCTCTGATGTTAAATCAGCGTGGGCCTCAATTCATCATGCTCCTTACATGGCCCTTCACCTTATAATCCCTACACAGCCATCCATCATTTGCAATGCACTGGTTGGGCAAAGGTTTTATGCACAGCTTCCTTTGTTAATACACATGCATTTGTTTTGTCTCTGCTCCCACATCTCTAGCGTGGGCTTCTTCAACTATCCCCTATGCTACTGTGTAGCTTTCCCTTGCATTTGAATTGGTTTTAAGTTTTAATGAAATGTCCCTTCTGCTAAATGTGTGGGTTTCTAAACATCTTGTTTATTGCTGTTTAATATTTTAAAACTCTTCCATCAGATCAATGCGGGCTCGTCCAGTTGGATTCAACGCTAGCCTTTTAAAATATTTAACATGCCTTTGATATGCTGCACGACATTCTAAACAACTGCCAATTGATTTTGTCTGAAAGTTTCTAAAGATTACAATATATTAAAATGCAATCACGTAACCTCCTTTCAACTTCATGCGCAGACTGTGATGGACTGCATGGCAAGAAGATGTTTTTAACTCCATGCACAACCTTGAGACCACATTTCTTTGAGTCAAAATTATTCATGTCGAGTGTGTGCTTCCACATTCTATATTGATGGATGTTCATACCTCATTTCAACGCTCCCATCTATGTTTTTATTTGAAACATGCATTAATGACTGGGCTTATAAGTTCTCCATGTGCATTATAAATATTTCCTCAAATGGTTCCAGATACACCACTGATTAGTTGATTACTAACTTGTTGAGCATTGATCTCTAACTATTCCACAGATGTGTTGTCTACTTTTGATGACTGATGACATCAAAGAGTTGATTGGAAGAGGGTGAATCCCCTGCAATGTTTAAGAAAAGCCTTGAGCACCTTGTGCCTTTATTTGCCTCTCTTATCCCATCACTCTATGTATAAACCATTGTGCAACTCGACCATGAATTATCAAACTGGTGGCCTTTACAATCTCCTTTAACATTTCTGTGAAATGATCTCATTAGTAGTGACTGGCCTTAAAAACTGACGAAATCAAGTAACCAAAATGTGGTGTTGGAAAAACATGTTCCATGGTTAACATTCTTCCATATTTCAAAGTGACATCTGACAAAACCAAATAGGTCGAAAGATTTTAAACATCCAAGTTGGCTCTTCAGACTAGTTTTGCAAATTACCCTCTCAAAAATAATGAAATGTATCTAGTTCTGACTTTGAAAACAAGTCAAGCGACCTCCTGAAGATCCTAGCTTTTGGAAATTGGAAGTATGCTATATGTAGAGTATGGATGTAGAAGGAAGATTCATGATGATCAAACGGTCACATTTGCGAGCCCCTTGAAGATAGCCACTTGGAATTACAAAAAATGACAGTACGAGGAATATTGATTTCTGCAAATGAAAAGCATTTGGAAAAGCATACATACAAAACCTCATGATCTAAGACCTTGCAAACTTGAAGTAAATTTGGTCTAAAATACAGGGGTACCATTTTATTGATATGACCAATTAGAGCATTCGAGATATAACATCCCAAATAGGGCCTCCGGCTAAACTATGCAACTGATCTGCATTAATTTGTTAGAAACTGCAAACGGAATCAGATTGACAAACTGAGAAAATGGATTCATCATGGCCTGAAAATCTTCATGGTAGTACATTTACATGCCTAAAATATAGAGAAGAATTCAATTTTATATTCCATTCAACTAGGTGCAAAATGCAAGACCTCAAAGTAGGCTATTCAGAAATCTGCATTTGACAGTTTGACACACTGATAGAAAATGCAAATGGAATGGTCTTAACAAACTGACCAAATAGACTTGTCATAACTTGAAGACAAATTTTGAAGAATTATTTGACCTCTTTAATGGAGTATAAAAGGAATTTTTTCAATTAGGTCACAAGGTCAAAAGTTACAATCAGTCAAACAGGGGTAATCAGAAATTTGGGCAAAACCAAGAGGCAAGACAATTCTGGGCAACTGACTTTGGGAGATCCGAAAACCAATAAAATGGATTCAAAATGAACTAATATTTGAAACATAAACTCTCTAATATACATATAAAAAATTCCTCAAAGTGGCGGGCCATGAAACTTAACATGACACAAGATATTCAAAGGCAAACTAGGCATGTTACAGCAAATTGATACTTAGGTGACAAATGCAGAATTTGACAAGTGCTCAAATCAAGACATCACTAAATAGCTCAAAAATTGAAACTAACGAACTGGGATGTCTTCATATGCCTAAAAAAGAGTAATAAACACCTGACATGCACGAAAAAATTCAGAATTTCATCTAGGCAAATAGGCTTAAAAAGCACTTATAGGGGGTCAAAATGCAAAGCACTAGTAAAACACTAAAAAATGCTGCATGTATTTTTGAGTACCAACAGTGGCTCTAATTGAGGATGTGTGCCCCATGCGGGCATGCACAAAAATTTCAGAATCTCATGGGTAGAAGCATATCACCGCAAAAGTAAATCAGACTTTCTTTTCACTTTCTCTCTCTTCTCCTTCTCAACTCAAAAACTAGGAACCCCTTTATTCAAAAGAAAACACACCACACGATTGAAGGGAAAGAAAGCAACTGTACAACATATACAAATTATCCACAAAAGACCTCAAACCCCTTCACGACTGAAATCAACATTTATCTCTATCAAAAATATGATTCTCATCTCCATGTATTAGAGGTAAACTGAAACCATCACTTTCATTTGCTTGATCAAACATACAATTGCAACTTTTCAGCATATCATATAAAATATAAATAGCATGGTCACCATCAACTGGCAACACACAATCACCAAACCACTGTGAATGTTGGTCATTGTATGACAAAAAAATGTCACATCCCTCAATATCATTATCTTGCTGGAAAGAAACATAATATAAAGCACCCTCTTCATGCACAACTAGATCCTCAACCAACTTCATAGGAAATTTGAAACACTCCAGCTCAACTTCACAACCAAAATCATAATGAATTACTTCAGTGAGTACTTGGTCATAAAAAAAAACATCTTCACCTTCAACCACATGCATACTACACAAATACTCAAATGAATCACCATGAACTACAACTTGTGAATTCATATTTAGTTTATTCTAGAAAACAACATCATGCTGGATTGAAAAAAGAAAATACTCATTTTTCAGCCTGATAACTTATATGCTCTTGCTGATTCACTTTGAAAACTATTAAACACATTACATCACCACTTTCTACATCCCCTTCTTGTAAAAAATAACATACCTCTGGCTGAAACAAATAATCTGATGCAAAATCTGAATTCTATTCCAGCTGTACACAAAACATTTCGATAAGGGGCTCCAACAAATCAGCACACAATCCATTATTCACATTCTTATCTTGGCATACATTTTCCTGACATAAACCACTACTATGGGAAACATTATCAGCATTGATAGATTCCTCTTGATAAAACACTGATTTCACACCATTTAAAATGTCATAACTATCAATGCCCAAATCAAACAAGTTGACACCCATTTCTGGTTCGAAGGCAAAACCATATTTAATCTCCATATCATAAGAAGTGTTTTCTTGAAATTTTTTATAAGTTGGTTCATAGAAATCTGATTTTGACTCACCAACAACAATTTTATATTCATTTTCATGGTCTAGAACATCCACAAATTCAAACTTTGGCTCATAGGATTCTTTATCCTTCTTGGGATCATCAACTTCACATGACAAATCAAAGATTGAAAACATAAAATTTGAGGAATCAATGATATCAACATTACTAGCTGAAAAAAATGAACTCATTATTGTCTTGGACACATCAACATCCTCATAATCATTTTTGATACATGAAAAATCTTCACTTTCTTTACAAATCTGCATCTAAATCATCGCTTTATCTTCATAAGGATACGAGCTATTGTGGTTACATGAATCCTCTTCCTCAACCAATTGCTCACAAATATCTTCTTGGAAATCCCCTTGTGACAGAAACACGACTTGAGAAAAATATTTCTGATTTGAAACAAATTTTGGAACTCCTTGGCTCACATCTTTTCTTTCAAAATATTGCCCACAACAACTTTCACCTCCATCATAGTTGACACTTTGTTGTTCATAAGAATCTTCCTCAAACTGGAACAAAAAATATGCATTATTACACTGAAAGGAAGAAAGATCCATAGAATGAATAGGAACATTGTTCATCATGGATTCATCTTCAATGTCTTGATATTCATTGATCACATCATCAGCACAATAGTTAGTATTATCAACATCACAATCAAATTTAGCACCAACAAATTAGCTAGATTCAGTATCAGCAAAGTCTGATAGAACTCCCTCATTTGGGGCTTCAAAATCTTCACCCGATAAATCATCTGCCCCTTCTTTGCTTTCCACATTTGACTGCAAGCCACTTGTCTCTGCAGCCCCAAAAATGGAACAACTAGTTTTCAATTCATTAGGTATGTAACCACTGTAAACATCTATCTCTTCCTGAAGAGCATCATAACATTCTTTACTAACCATACTCACATTAATATGAGGGGCAACTGTTATTTGCTGAATATAATCTTCACTCACATTTTGTGTTGAAACATAATTTAAAGCATAGTTATTAAAATTGGTAGGCATGTAAACACCTTGACAATGATCTTCACTTCTTGGTCCATCCCCATCTAAAGTATTTGATACATTATGACAGCGATCCTTGGTATATGGAAAACCCCTTAGGATGATTCCATACAGCAAATTATTTTCAATATCTTTTGTTTTCATAAATGCATGATGCATATTTTCAGGCTTTTTATCTCTTAACAAGTAACTCATCTTTTTTCCAAATGCCCCCAAATAAGCAACTAAACAGACAACGTCATTCGGTCTTAACTCCATTAGGATTCAATCCAATTATTTTGCAAATCTTAAATTGAAAGGAGGAACCGGCTCACCATTCTTTATTTGTATCTCCATGAAATTCTTTATCACTGTAACTGGATTAACCTTTTCACCAAACTGTTCCACAAGAGATGATCTTAACTCTTCCCATGAAGATATAAAACATTCTGGCAAGAAAGAGAACCAACACCTTGCATCCTCTGCCAAAGATTGGACAAACAACCTCATAATGTTGTCCTCATATTCAATATCAAAATCCTCTATCAAGTTCACGAACCTTTTGAAATGCTTTTCAGCATTCTCCTCTTTACCACCATTGAATCTTGGCAATTTTTCTCTGATTTTGGATGGAAAAGAATTTGGGTAACCACAAATGCCTTCAAAACTTAGAGCTGGATACAACTTAATGTTGAAACTCCATTTATTACACTGCTGTTACATCAAATTAGACATGGTTAGACTTGAACATACACAAGGCTGGAAATAGTTAAGGTAAATTTCCACATGCCTTCATAAACATTTCAATTTTACCATACAGATCTTGATCAAACTTCTCAGACAATTTGCATACTACAGTAAAACAATGAAAGCTGAAGCTAACATCAACATAGTATGCAAACAATATTCCAGTATTTTTCCCTCTTAAGTAGTGCTGATATCACTTTATAGGGAAACCATTTGTATATTCTTCTCACAAAAATATGAAGATTACCTAGACCATAATTGCAGCAGTTGCTCTTTTTTTTCTTTTGACTGGAAATAAAGTAGATCGAGAGCATCTTTCATAGCTCCATCAGGTTCTTTTCTTGCAGAGGGAGAATGTTTTACTTATTCTTTTATTTCTTTCCAGCCAACATAGAACTTCATCAGGATCTTCAAACAATGTTTATCAGAATTGCAAATTCTTCATATTTTCATATTCAGTCTGCAAAGTGTCATTTTTGGTCTATATTTTGTTAGTTTTGGGATGACATGTCATTTTTTATCTGTCTTTAGTCGTATTTGGCAAGTGTCATATTTGGTCTTTGTTCTGTCATATCTAGGACATTGGCTACTTCTGTACAACTTCTAGCAAACCTAATTACTATTTTAGATACCCTTTTTATAGTAGAAGCCATTTCAATCAAAATAGATCAGATTCATTTTTCACCCGTGATGTTTCTCCCTCTCCTTGGAAGTTGTTAGCTTGTTTCTTTGTATGGTGATGAGGATGTGTTCGTCTCCTTAGTGTGTGAATATTAATGATGGTCTAGGCTTGACCCATGGGGTTCATGGATGTGAACCAAAATCTCATGTGGTGGTATGAACATACCTTTTCCTTTCAAGCCTATGTGTTACTGCTTGAGAACCTTTGGAAGTGATTGTAAAGACGTCTTCTAGTACAAAAACATGTGTTATTCATGAAGTTATCTGGAGATGTGGCTTATTGTTTATGTGATGCACTTGTTTACATAATGTTTATGTTTACTCATCACAAAACAAAAAATTGTTAAGTGCATGTTTTACAATTTGGTTCCAAGGGTTCCCTGGCAGGGCATATTAAAATGTCTCCAATGCACTAGTGCATGAACTACTGTTTCTACCTCCAAATTATGAGTAGGATAGTTTATCTTATGATCGTCCAGCTTACAAGAATCATATAAAACCACTCATACCTCCTACATAATAAATATCCGCACACCCATTAGTGATGCATTAGTGCACACTAAAACTCTCTTGTAGGATCTTGCACTACCAAGATGGGTGCACGAGTCGATCTCTCCTTAATGTTTATAAATAGGTGTTATACACCTTGCATAATAATGCTTATAAATGTAATTATTTTATTTATTATGTAATGTTGCACCTAGGAGCACTTAGATAGACTTGCAACATGTAGAGATTATTTTGAAATATTCTCAGGGCCAGTTGATGATGTATTATAACATTGTAATATTATAATTGGTATAATTATCTAATATTGAGAAAGTAAATTAATAAAGTACCCACAATTTAATGTGGAGTCAAGAGGTTAGGTAACACATGGTTTTATAACATGGTTTATGTTGTTGGAATAATGATATATTTGGCATCAGTGAATGCACTTAATGAATACACTTATTCGATTTTGAATGCTTACCGAGCTCATCACTCAGTCCACAGACTATACCGAGCATTCAGTAAAGCTCACCGATCAATCAGTTCAAACCGAGCAGTAAGGAAGTCACCGAGTATATGAGAAGATAAACAGTTACCAAGCAGACGGTAGTCACCGAGTCATCAGTCGAAGATAATCGAGAAGTCAGTTACTACCGAGTCACCAGTGGTTACCGAGTGACAATATATCTACCGAGTCACCACAGCTACCGAGT
>MU224805.1:907733-945348 GCA_018584345.1 Thuja plicata | reverse complement strand
GTTGCTGCTACAGAGGCAGCCAAGGAGATGATATGGCTTCAATTCTTCATGGAAGAATTGGGACATCTACAGGCAGATAATTATTTGTATTCAGATAGTCAGAGTGCCATTCATCTTGCAAAGAATTTTGCTTTGCACTCAAAAACAAAGAACATACAATTGCGATATCACTTCATCCGGTCAGTTTTGGATGATGGACAGTTAAAGTTGGAGAAGATACATACATATGATAATCCAGCAGATATGTTTACAAAGGTAGTGACAAGGGAGAAGCTAAATTCCTCTTCAGCTTTGGTTGGTCTTCTAGACTGAACAGAATAAAAGAACAACAGAGTCCAGGGTGGTTTCTTTATTCTAGTGGGAGCTACAGGTTTGGTCGATCAGTCTCCAAGTGGGAGGATATTGTTGTGGAGTCTGATCAGTCTCCAAGTGGGAGATTGTTATGTATGTGGAGCCTAATCAGACTCAGTTTCTTTTGGCATGGTTCCCCCCCAGACATATCTATTTGAGCCCCTTGCGGGGTCCTGGGGCAGCGCCCCAGGCAGGGTTAAGGGGCAGAGCCCCTTGCGGGGTCCTGGTGCAGCGCCCCAGGCAGGGTCAAGGGGCAGAGCCGCTGATGGGGTCAAGGGGTAGCGCCCCTTGTGGGGGCCCTGTGGGGCAGCGCCCCAGGGCGGGGTCAATGATTTATTAATATTATAAAGGGTCGACCATTGATTTTCTATTAGTTAGAGTATTTTTTTCCCTAATTAGGTTAGGTCAAATATGCTTGTGAAAAGGGCTTAGGGTTTTTTGAGATTTCAATGTATGAGGGATTTTTGTAGCTTCCTGTGATGGTATTGAGTTGCAGGTTTCAGATTGTAATCACTGGATAATAATAAAGATATTGGACTCGCTGTTGGTGGACGTAGCCGGGATTGGGTGAACCACGTTAAATCTCTATGTCATTTATGTTCTCTTCCATGTTTATATTTGCATTTTTCTACTTATTATCATAACAGTGTATATCGAGCACATTGATAACCGAGCTAGGGATTGCCGAAACATCACGGTATTGACTTAGAAATTTAATAAAAACTGAGGCCAACTAGAATGATGAACTCAAAATTGATGATTCTAAGGTAAATGATAAAGTTTATTATGTTGATCAAATGGCTATGAAATTTCAAGGAAGATCGGACGATAGAGATTGAAAAATGTTTTTAACACAACTGTAGAGGAAGGTTTAAGCAGTAAAATCAATGAAGAAGATTAAGCGGAAAAATTTAAAGGATGAAAATTAAATGAGCTATGATGTTTATATAAGAGATTCATTATGAATCATGTTAGAGTAATTGTTACCAAAATTTCCCCATCCTGTCCAAATTTGGTTACAAGTGGAGTAAATGAGGCTCCCACAAGGGTAGAGCCCAACTTGTATGAATTCTACACCTTTCTGTGGTCTTTATTTCTCTCTCTCTCTCTCTCTATATATATTTCTAGGTCACTGGTTTACCTCTTGTTCATGTTTTAAAATACCTATGTTGGTACTCTTATTTTCTGAGAGTACCATAGTATATTTTTCAAAGAACCAGAGCTTCAATGGTAGATCTTCTCTAAGTGTCAGGCGGTTCTCCTCTTCAGCATGGTCAAAGGGGTTGTAGGTAGATGTTTGAAGCTCTTTTTTTACCCAAGGTTCATCCATGTAGGTCAGAAATGGATCAGAGCTTCAATGGTGCTACATGTGTTGTCTTTCATTCAGAGTAACCTTAGGGCATATATCCCACATTTACTGAGCAGAAGAAAGCTAAAACATTTTTATAACAGAGCACTTAGTAATGAAGTGACTAAAAGGAACACACCTTTTGGAAGGAAACCTAGTGGTTGAGAGAGGATGGGGTGGCCAGCTAACAGATAGTGGACTAATTTTGTCAGGCCATGCAGCAGGGACATGTCAAGTAGTGCCAGGTGGCGGACAGGCATTCACTCGTAGTAGTCAGAGAAATAGCATGAAATGGTTGCGAGTGAGAGACAAGAAATTATCGCATAGTCACTATAGTTAGTAAAGGTTGGCAGTCTAGTGTGTGAGTGTGTGACTGGTGGTTGTCCTGTACTCGCTACAGTTTGATGGGGTAAAGACTAATGGTCGTGAGTGCGTGACTAACGACTAGCAGTCAGTGTCACACAGTTGTGATGGTTAGGAGGATGGATGAGAAAGGGTCACGAGTGTGTGACAAGATGCCATGTGGAGATGCTAATATTATGTGTAGCTATTGTTCACTCGTGGGGAATAAAGGAATATGCTCCCAGGGTGAGCGAGCTAGCGACAAGCTGCCACGTGTCTAGTGTAGTGCTGAAGGCCATTAAATTTATTGTAGATCAGATCTAATCCTATGGTTTTTGTTGACTCATGAGGAAAAAAAGGATTAATAGAAGGAGTTATGAGTGCGTGATAACTTGACATGTGTCCGTTGGTCACTAAGCTTAAAGGTGTTAAGCTTCAATTACATCATGATACATCTGACGGTTAGCGTAATGCCTCAATGCAAAGATGATCAAGATCTATCATTTGAGGCATCGCACCTGCATGCAACATATCTTTTATGAATAGGTGGGCTTGCGGTTTGTAACCAAGGTAAGTTAATCTGCGGTGTAGTTTATTTTTGATCAGACAGACAACATATTGTGTTAAAGTAAAAATGATCAAGATCTAGCCATTAAGGTATTATGCCGTGGTGACATCTAGAAATGATGATGTCATGGGTCCCAAGTTTACAGAGTAGTAAACACACTGTAATTTAAAGAGGATCCAATGGCAGGCGTAAAGCCTTGATAGCCAAGATGAAGTTGTATAATCTTTGAGGCATCACGCCTGCTTGCCACGTTTTCAAAGTCAGATCAGAGCTCAGCGCCAAAGGCAAGATAAAGGTGAAGAAATTTTGTAAAGATCGGACGGTGGGAATTATCCCTTGAAGGTAAATATGAAGATGTATAATGTTTGAGGCATCTCACCTACGTTCCATGTGGAAGATATGATCCTGTGCTCATGGGTTACTTAAAGCAGATCGACAGTCACATTTTAAAGTTAGTAAAGTTTCAAGTCTGGGCCTTCGATCAAATACTTCCATGCCACTTGTGACCGTTTATGTTTAAATTCAAACATTGAAATACTTTCTCAGAGGTTTTCATGGTAGTGACGACGTTTTCAACTTGCAGAGAGAGTAGATAGATCAAGATGATCTGTCTGCTCGAATTTATGTATATGGGATATTTTCAAGACTAATCTAATCTTCAGAGATATTTTGTGAATGTATTAATTGAGAGATAAGACTTTTTTAGGGTTTTATATATTATTTATTGAATATCTATTGTAAACCCTAATTCTTCCCTAACTGATTGAAGGGTTGACTCCTGAGCCTGTGTGCTAGGGGAGGTTGTATATAAGTAGTTTTAGAAGCTTTTGTAGCTAGGTTTTTCAGCTTATGCAAGACTTTCTGTTGCATTCTCCCTGCCCTCAGGTTTTCATCTATTTGTAATTTCTCATTGAATTCCAAATTATACAAAGGTTTTCTATGATATTTTCTCTGTCCTCAAGATTTTTCTTGTCTGTACTTCTTGATCGCTTGTTTTAAAGGCTCAAAACTAGGCATAATCCTTTAACTCAGGGATTGGACATCCAACAAAGCACTTCATCCTCTTTATGAGAAACTCATTTGATATGTCAAACCTAGGGATGTGTTACTTGAAACGGGCCAGAAAAATATATGCACCAAGCACTTTCTCAACCAATCATTCTATAATCACTGCAGGAAACAAATGCTGGAAAGAAACTAGTCCATGGCTGCAGGAAGTAAATGCTTTTGAAGGGAAACTATACTATTGCTGCATGAAATGAATACTTGAAGGAAAGCTAAACTATTTCTATGAAATTAAATATTTGAAAGTAAATGATGAAAGTGAATGCTGATAGCAGAATGGAAGAGTGCACAAACTAACTACAATGCCTTAGTTACTATGCTGCTTGGCTGCAGGAAGCGATAGCTGTCCTGTGGCTTTAGTTGCAGGAGCTATTCAGCATAGGAATTGAAATGATAGAAATGTAGGAAAGCAGACTAAACTAAAATGAATCTAACTATGGATTCCTCACCAAGTGGCCCCCTTGGGTGAGTACCCAAAACACTCAATTACATAGAATTAATCTCAACACTTCATTTTCTCATTAAAATGAATAACATAGTACAATGATTCTCATAAACAGTAAAAATAGAATTGAACTATATCAAAAATATAATAATAAAAATGCACTTCTTCTCACACAAGAGCGGGGCTTTATTTAAAGGAAAAAATCTAACTTCTAAACTCAACATGCCCTAAGAAAAGGCAGAGCTATTATTACAAACAACTAACAGAAAGGAAAGCTAGAAAGAAGGAAATGGAATCGGTCCAGAAAAGAGGAAAGAACTGCTTAGACAATAGATCTAACTTCCCACTCTCTCCTAGATTTTATCAGGGAACTTATTGCATTTGCCAAGTCTTCGCTCAACCGTCTCCACCTGGATTAACCATAAACCTTCCACTACTGCTATGCTGATGTTCCATCCATGTGCATCTACTACAGGATCGAGTCAAGCATCCAACACAAAGACGTGCTCACTTGAACAAGATGATGGTTGCTACTTTGATGCGCTACATTTAAATTTTTAGGATAAAAGCATTCATGTCAAATAATCATTACAATACATATGCATTATCTATCACTTAATTAGTCAATTCATTCATAGAACATGATCATAATTCCATAGTAATAAACATAGCATATTCATCGAGATAAGGCATATTAAGTAAGCATATGTCCATAACATAGGTTCAGTGGTTGACTAGCACATATTAACAGTTTTAAAGCATAAAGTCTTGGATTAAATAAAGGAAAACATGGAAAAATATCAAAAGTTATCCTAGGGTTTCTAAAGTATGTCATTAAAATGGCCTATCATTTTTCCCCCTACGAAGACTAGTGTCGGTCCTCAGGCACTAAGACGTTTCAAATTTTTTCAATAACCTAGAGGTCTCCTTCCTGTGTCTCTCCAATCATGGAGGTGCCCACTCGCTAGTAGAATCCATTTGTTCTCTCCACCTTCACACGTCTGCTTAGTTCTTGTTGCTCATCTAGTTCATTATCCACACAGCTGTATAGCGGCCATAAAAGTAGAGGAGGTTGAAAGGTGAGTGGCAACCATATTTCGGGTCATGGTTGATGTCCCAGGTGTATATACCAGTTAAAACATTGCATTGCAGCCCGTAGGTTGATCAGACTGTGTGGTTTTTCCTTTTTGAGTGCCATAGTTAATCTCTCCCATCTCTGCCTTAATCCCTCAGCTGCTCTATCCCCGTCTGATAGTGACAATATCTCAAATGTTGTAAAAACTTCCTTACGGCTTTCTAGAATCCTTTTTCTAGGTGTAGAATCATGAAACCCATAAACAATTTGCATCCAATCACAGTAAAGTCGTCGACATGACCAACTTTCAAGACAAAGGGACAATGAAACAAAATGTTCAAGGATTATGTACCTATGCAATTGCTCTCCATAATTAATCTCATTCTGAATCCAGGAAAGGAGGGCAGACAAATGTATATCACCAACAAAAAGAAGGGGATTCCAATCAGTGTTAAAAGGAACAACATAATTGTGAATATATAAATCACATAAAAAATTCTGAACATAATCAGGTGATGTATTATATGCGTCCACAAATTCCTTTGGGGTTCCTATGCCTAATTTGAGATCCCAAAGGACTCTCATTAACTTAAAAAGTAGGAATTTCTCCTTAAGGCATAGGGTATAAACCCTTGGTGGTGGTCTGCACTCTATTAAATACGGAATTATGTTTGTAATGTCATTTATTTTATTATGTAAGAATTCAATTTCTTGTTGTTTCCTCTCGAGTTCCCTTCTTAAATTTGCCTTTTCTAACTCCCACATTGACTTTTGATATTGCATCTCATTAAAATAGTCAAGTGAGAGAGCATGAATAGTTACCTTTTCTAGCTTCCTATGTGGGACCGGCCTGGCTACTTGTTGGAATTCCTCTTTCTTTGCACAAACTGGCATGTTATCTAGAACAAGGTGCTTTCCCCAATGGTTTCCTTCTTGTTGAGAAGAAGATTGTTTTTTGGCTCCTTTAGGTTCTACTACATCTAGAATTACACAATCTACTTCTCTAACAACATTAGCGGTTGCAAGATCCTCTTCCACAATATCCTGGCATTCTGCAAATAGACTGCCTGCTTGGGACTGTTCTTGTAAAGCCTCCTCAAAGGAGACATGAGAAGAGTCAATCATAATAGGGGAATCCTTGCTGTCTATTTGTGGTGTTCAAATAAACACTTCTTCACAATGGAGTATCAATAGAAGCTGAAGGATGCTTTTGTGAAAATTTTCTTTTCTTGACAGGTGTGGCTACAGGAGAAATAGGAACATCTTGTCTCATATATTCTTCCATCTTGGCCTTACCCTTACAAATTTTATCTTTTTGCTGAGAAACTGTGGGAACCTCAGTTTATCCGCTGCTTGAGGTAGGGTTTGGATGATTGGATTCCACATTCTCCACATTAATTCCTGAAGGAGAAGGATTTCTCAAAGGTTCATCTTGCTCATCAAATTCCTCATCCTCATCAGGGTTATTCCCTTGTTGTTCTTGAATTTTAGGCCGTGGCCCTTCTCCATGCAATTGAACATGAGGCGCTACCATAAATTTGTCCCAGGACATGGGAGAGACATCCCACAGTGACCTTTCCACCAAAAGATTGATTAAACCATGGTGGGTCACTACATTCTACTTCCCCTTCATACCTCTTAGACACTGGAATTTAAAAGGGCATAAAGAGAATTGGGGACATTTACTAAATGGTCATGCCATAAATGACTCAATAATTTGAAGTGTACTACATGTAGGAAGGAAAAATAGCCTTCACAAGTAATGTACCTAACTGCCAACTGAGGATACTCTCTTGGAAGAGATATTCTCTTAATGCCTTGTTTGTCGTAATCAACTAGAGCATCTGTTGGTAAAGAAAATCCTACCCTAGCTATTTATGTGTCGTGCCCATGCAGAAATGCTTCTCCCATGGAAGGAAGTCCAGAGACTTCAATAATTCTTGCTTCAAAAGCTTCAATTCTCAACCCTTTAACATACACAACACCATTGCTGTAAGTGCTCAAGAATTCCAGTTTTGTGGCTTCATCATAACCATTAAACCTTACAAAGTAGGTTAGCCACCCAACTCTATTAAAAACTTGAACATTTTCCTGGTCCTGTAACAATGCCAAGTGGTTTGCTGGTTTATTCCGTATAGGAGAACCACCCATCCTGCTATTTGAAAACTTCAAAAAATTCTGAAAAACTCTGAAAAACCCTCTTATTCCACTTCTACTATCAATTCCATTTGTTGAAATGCCACTTCTATGCCCAGAATTGGAATAAAGCTTTCTAGGTTTTTGAGTAATGTAGAGAAGACACAAAAGAAATTTTTGAAATAATGTTGTAAATCTAAGCTGGGATTTTGAGTTAAAAAGATAGGGTTGATTTCGAAATGTTACACGTAGGGGTTGTTAAATCATCATTTTGACATGATGACATAGTACAATTCTGGTAGCAAAAATATTAATGACAAAGGATGGCAATCATGACAGTAGATTTGAAACTGATGGAATATTTGAGCTAATGGGATATTTTATTTATTACACATAGAACCTATTTACTGACCCCTACAAAAAAGGTGAAAAGTGGATACACTTGCATGGTAAAGTACGAAAAAATCATGGATGAATCACTATATTAATTACAATGTATCCTAATCATATTAAATGAAGCAAAATTTTTTTTTTGAAACAATAAATTAATGCATACCTTGGAACATTATACCGTTAAATGCCCAAATCCAAAAAGATTTGATGACGTGGGAAGATCAAAAATTTGAGTTGGCATAATAATGAGGTGACATGAATGTAATGATGGTAGAAAAAGGTGATTAAAAAGCTAATGGGATGACATTTTTATTATGGACAAGTGATTTTCATGGGAAATGAAAATTGTATTATGACTGCATGTGGAAATTTATCAAAGAGACGACTGGAGAAAATAATTACTCTGATTGGCTGCAGGAATGCCCTCAGTAGGAAGAGGTCCTTCGACTATAGGAAAGTTGTTAGCTGGAGGAGGAGGTTCTTCAAATGCAAGACGTTCTTCAGTTGCAGGAGGTTCAGCTGGGGCAGGAGAAAGCTCAAACTGCCTTAGGAAATCAGCCTTTATCTCAGGTTTATGGTACAGGCAAAGCCGATGACCATTCACCAGTAACTTGAAATGTATAGAATCGATGGTGGATAGCTGAATTTTTCCATTAGCATAAACATGTATAATCCCATAAGGGCCAAGCCAATGTGTTATAAGCTTACCTTGGGTTTCTTAGAATTTGGAGTCATACAAAAGAGCCCATTCGCCAGGAGCAAACTGTTTGATAAGGATATGATAATCATGCCACTTTTTCTGCTATGTCTGAACCAATTCAATGTGCTGCAAGGCACCTTTCCTTATCTCAGCTAGCTGGTTAAGCTACAGGATCCTATCGCACTGTGCTTCAGTAAGATCAATGTTGAGCTATAATACCATGCATAAAGTCTTATGTTTGAACTCAATCGGCATCACAGATGTTTTTCCATATACCAACTCAAATGGAGTAAACCTTGTTTTTTTTTTTTCCATGTACTTTGATAGGCCCATACTACTTCTTGGAGGTGACTGCTCCAATTTCTCTTGTGCAACTAAACTGTCTTCGTGAGGATAGCTTCTCTCTCCCTGTTGGTGATTTTTTCCTGACCATTTACTTGTGGATGATAGGGACTTGATTTTTGGTGTAAAATATTATACTCGTTCATCAGAGTAGTAATCAATGTAGAGGTAAATTGAGCTCCTTGATTAGTGACTAACTCTCTGGGTATGCCATAGTGTGTGAATATCTCCTCATACAAAAACTGTACAACCCTGTTATCCTTGGCATGCTTCATGGCTCTAACCTCCACTGACTTGGTTACATAATCAATACATACAAGTATGTATGAATTGTCATCGGATGCAGGACGGATGGGACCAAAAAAATTGATTCCCCATTTATCAAATGGAGTGACTACCACTTTAGGAAAGAGTGACATTTCATCAGATTTAGTAGGCTGCCCCATCCTCTGACATTGATCACACTTCCTTGTGTAATTGGTTGCATCCTTGTGGAGGGATGACCAGTAGTAACCAATGTTAAGTACCTTCATGGCTGTCCTTTTGGAAAAAAAATGTCCTCCACAGGGCTCATCGTGACAAGCCCGTAGGATGTCATAAGTTTCTTCCTCTAGAATACACCTTCTCAATATTTGGTCAGGGCCAGTATAGAAAAAACAATCAATAATCCATGAAAAGCTGAAAGTTTTCTCTATTAGTAACTGCTTTTCCTTTGGAGAGAAGTGTTGAGTTACCTTTTGGGAAACCAGATAGTTAGCAACATCAATGTACCAAGGAGCTTGAGTTGCAATGGAGAACATGTGGTCATCAAGGAAACTATATTCAATTTCCATAGGTTCATTAGCATTCTGCAGGCATGAGAGAAAATCGGCCACCACATTTGATCTGCCAGGCTTATCTATGATGGTAATATCAATGTCATGTAGCAACAACATCCACCTAGCCAACCTCCCTATCATTGCAGGTTTGTTAGCCAAGTACTTAATGGCTGCATGGTTCGTATGCACAAAGATTTGATAACCAATAACATAGTGGGGGAATTTGTTCAGAGCATAGATAACAACCAATAGCTCATTTTTGGTAACTGTATAATTCAACTCAACTCCTTATAGATATTTTCTAATGAAATAAATAACATGTTCTTGATTACCTTCCTTTTGTCCAAGAACTACTCCAATGACATGATCATAGGCATCTATATGTATGTGGAATGGGAGGGTCCAATCAGGACATCACAAAAATGGTGCCTGAGTCAAAACAAACTTCAGCTGTAGGAAAGCTTCATCATAGTCCGATGTCTAGATAAAGTCAACATATTTAGTGAGAAGTGAATACATAGGACTGGCCATCTTACTGAAGTCCTTTATGAATCTTCTATAATACCTTGCAGGACCAAGAAAGCTTCTGACATCTTTCTATTTGGCTAAGGTCGGTAGATTCACAATGAATTCAATTTTGGCTGGGTCTACCTGAATGCCAAGAGAAGATATATAGTGGCTAAGCACTACTCCTTCTTGCATCATCATAAAACACTTCTCGTTGTTTAAAGACAGGTTATGTTCTTTACACCTAGTGAGGAATTTTTCTAGATTCGCCAACGCTTCCTCATAAGTTTCACCATAAGTCATAATTTCATCCTTGTAGATCTCCATACAGTCATGGGAAATGTCAGTAAAAATGCTGATAACTGCTCGTCAAAAAGTAGCAAGAGCGTTGTAGAGGCCAAATGGTAAAACTGAATAAGTGAAATTCCCCCATGCGTAGGTGAATGTGGTATTTTCCTAATCCTCAGGGAGAATCTAGATTTGATTTTATCCACTGTACCCATCCAAGAAAGAAAATTATTTCTTCCCTACTAGAGAGTCTAGAACCTAGTCAATGAATGGAAGAGGAAAATGGTCCTTTTTAGTGGCATTGTTAAGCTCTTTGTAATCCACACACACTCTCCACTTGCCACCTTTCTTAGGAACTATTACTAGTGGGGAAACCCACTAGTTGTTTGATGTAGGGTATATGAATTTGAATTTAAGGAGTTTTTGGAGTTCGGCTTTAACTTTCTCATAGAGGGCAGGGTTAACACGCCTTTGAAATTGCCTTACCGGGGGTTTATCCTCCTTTAGAAAAATCCTATGAGTGTATAAATTTGGGTCTAGACCTTTCATATCAGCATAATCCAAGGCAAAAGCTATAACATGGCTCTTCAGTAACTTGGTCAACGATGTTTGCTGTGGAGGAGTAAGTTTTCCATTAATGTTCAAGCAACGGTCAGGGGAAACTTCCATTTGCTTAGTGAGCTTGACCATGGATGCATCTGTCAATGAGGGCATTTGGATCTCATAGGAAACAATTTGGTGATAGAGCTGATTAGATGCAGGAGCAGATAATTGGTAATCAAAATACAACGGCTACAGGGAGTAGTTTTGGAAGGAACTATCCAAAGGGTCTAAGTTCGACCCATACTGGTTATGCAAGATGTTGGTGATTAATTTACCTTCCTCCTGAAGCTGTAGGAAGGGATCCCTTTTTAATATTATTAATTGGGAGACTAAATTAATAACTTCATCTTCCTCTCCTACATTTGGCCATATGGGAGAGGGTAATTCCATATGAGGTTGAGAAGGAGGATACAAGGCCAAAGTTTTGGTGTGCTGACCATCAGAAATGGTCATATCTCCTGACCAACAACTGATATAGGCATCAACAATAGCCAACCAAGGACGTCCTAGAATAATTGGATAGCCTCCTAGGGTATCTTTTGGCAAGAGGATCATGAAGTCTGCAGGGTAGGAAAAGACTCAAGGTTAACCACAATGTCCTCCACCACTCCATTAGGATTTACTGTCGAACTATCTGCGAGTTGCAAAATAGTAGATGTATTTCGGAGGTTGGTGATACCAAGGCATTGCATGATGTCCTTGGTAATGAAATTAATGGTGGCTCCATGATCAATCAAGACATTTTTGATAATAGTCCCATTAATAATGACCTCGACAACATGGCTGCCAGGGTCAGAATATTTTGGGATGGTAAGCTTCCCTAACATGATCTCCGCTAGTTTTCCCAAGACATGGACAGTCTGGGGATCCTTCTTCTTGTGGCCAGGATTTTTAAAGCAAGCTTCCTTGATGGATTTTACATAGGTGGGAATATCTTTGATTACCTAGAAAAGGGGAATTTGGATGCTGACATTCTTTAGTTGGTCAAGGATATTGACAACTTCTTCGTTAGTGGTTTTTGTATTTCTATGTTGTAACCTTTGTGGAAAAGGGGGGATGGTATCCTGATTGGTTTTAGTTGGTTGGGTTCCTCAGTAGGAATTTCAGGTTGATTGGGTTCCTCAGTAGGCATTTCAGTGATTACAGGAGGCTCAAGTGCATGCATAGTGGTACCAGACCGTAAGTGAATTTCATCAAGGTTGATTGCATAAGCACAATATTGTATGGGATACTGTGACAGGTCTATGGCATTCACATTTTGCTGAGGCAAAGGAGGTCGATTGTTGGGTTTCTACTATGGCTGTGTAGGCTTAAGAGGTGGGTTAGTGGCTGCAAGAGGTGAAAAAAAGGCTGTTTGTTGTGTAGGTTGCATAGGTGGCGGAAAAAATCCTTGTGGTTGATTTGGCCATTGTTGGCCACCTTGCTACTATGGGTTTTGGTTCCAATTTCCCTGTGGTGGCTGTCACGCCCCTTGAGTTTGTTTCCAACCTCATTGAGGGTTTGGCCATTGTGGATTGGGGTTATTCTGGTACTGATTCTGGGAATTGTTCCAGGGAGGATTTTGATAATTCATGGGGGGTCACCATTGATTATTATAAAAAGTAACACTAAATGAAATAGGTTCTTGAGGCATACCTTGTCTCTACACCCATGGTCATCGCTGAGTGATGAAGAACAACTACTTGTCCCCTGGTTCAATTGGTTTGTAATCAGTCAAAATTTGTGTAGTCTCCGTGTTGGCAACCATTTTGCATTTGCAGTCTCTCTTCTTCTGTCTACAATGTGGACAAAATTCTTCTAGCATGGCCTCTGCTTCCTCATGTCTATTCTTAGCCTACATCATTTCTAGCTGACTGGCCATGTTGTTAATGATATCTTTCTTAAAATCAGACAAGAGATTGGTTATCTCTGTCCATGAAATACCAACATCATTGGACTTTTCCAGGGTGGACCTATATCCTCTTCCTTTCTTGATAGCAGCTCTAGAGTATTTAAGGTAGATCTTCCAGATATCATTCCATGGTGCCTGGGTGATATCTCCTCTGGCTATCAGGTTGAGTGCCTCTATGCATCTGTCATGAATGCCTCGCAAAAAGAACAAATTCTGAGATTCTTCATTAAGCTCATGCTAGGTATTCTTCTGTAAACTGAACATGAACGTTGAGACATAATCCTCAAGACTCTCATCCTCCTTCTGTGACATATTAAATATGTCATCCTCTCACATATCATTTCCTTGATAATACTCCTTGTATTTCAGTAAGAAAGCATACTTCATTTCATCCCAATTATGGACAACATCTTGTCCTAAGCCCATAAACCATCGCAATGCAAAATATTTAAGTTTTGCAGGAAAAAGATTGAGTCTATGGGCATCAGTGGTGTATTCATAGCTCCTACAAATGATATCAAACTCATAGAGAAAGGTATTTGGGTCCTCTGTAACAAGGCCATAAAATTTTGGAAGAGTAGAAGAGGGAATATTCTTAAGGTTGTTATTATCACGTTGATTGGAGATGGGAAAATCGAATGTAGTAGGATTGGCCATCCTTCATGGCCACTGAGGTGGATCTTGAGGTAGGTTTTGAGGTTGGTAGATGACTAACTACCAAGGATTTTCTTCTCTAGGATTCTGGAGTTCTAGGTTGGCAAAGGCTTCTGCAAATAGATTGGCTTCTGGTTGTTCCTAGAAGAACCCACGAAAGTCACCCTCAGAAGATGAGGATGATGAAGGGGCTTCAAGAAGCTCATTAATAGTGTCAAATAAATGGTTTTATTCTTCAAATAGGTTACTGGATTGATTTGGCAAGTACCTTCCTCATGTGTCTCTTCGTCTATTATGCATGCAAATAGTATGGAATGATGCGAATAACGGTTTGTTCTTTTCAAGATGAGGCTTAATATACTTAAAGAGGGAAACGAAAGCATGAAAGAAAATCCTAGGAATGGTTGAATAAGAACCAGGCTCAACACCGTCCCTAGCAGTGGCACCAAAAATAATTGCTCGTTATAAAGGCTCAGAAACTAGGCACAATCCTTTAACTCAGGGATTGGACATCCAACTAAGCACTTCATCCTCTTTATAAGAAACTCATTTAATATGTCAAACCCAGGGATGTGTTACTTGAAACAGGCCTGAAAAATATATGCACCAATCAATTTCTCAGCCAATCATTCTATAATCGCTACAAGAAACAAATGCTGGAAAGAAACTAGTCTATGGCTGCAGGAAGTAAATGCTTTTCAAGGGAAACTATACTACTGCTGCATGAAATGAGTACTTGAAGGAAAGCTAAACTATTGCTATGAAAGTAAATATTTAAAATTAAATGATGGAAGTGAACGCTAATAGAAGAATGGAAGAGTGTACAAACTAACTACAATGCCTTAGTTACTCTGCTGCTTAGCTGCAGGAAGCAATAGCTGTCCTATGGCTTTGGCTGCAGGAGCTATTCAACATAGGAATTGAAATGAGAGAAATGCAGGAAAGTGGACTAAACTAAAATGAATATAACTATGGATTCCTCAACAAGTGGGCCCCCTTGGGTGAGTACCCAAAACACTCAATTACATAGAATTAATCTCAACACTTCATTTTCTCATTACAATGAATAACAAAGTACAAAGATTCTCATAAATAGTAAAAAAAAAATTGAACTATATCGCAACTATAATAATAAAAATGCCCTTCTTCTCACGTAGGAGCGGGGCTTTATTTAAAGGAAAACATCTAACTGCTAAACTCAACACACCCTAAGAAAAGGCAGAGCTTTTGTTACAAAAAACTAACATAAATGAAAGCTAGAAAGTAGGAAATGGAATCGGTCTAGAAAATAGGAAAGAACTTCTTAGATAGTAGATCTAACTTCCCTCTCTCTCATAGATTTCATTAGGGAACTTATTGCATTTGTCAAGTCTTCGCTCAACCATCTCCACCTGGATTAACCGAAAACCTTCTACTACTTCTACTCTAATGTTCCATCTGTGTGCATCTGCTACAGGACCGAGTCAAGCGTCCAACACATAGACGTGCTCACCTGAACAAGACGATGGTTTCTACTTCGATGCGCTGCATTTAAACTGTTAGGATAAAATCATTCATCGAAAATAATCATTATATGCATTATCTATCGCTCAATCAGTCAATTCATTCATAGAACATGATCATAATTCCATAGTAATAAACAGAGCATATTCATCCAGATAAAGCATATTAAGTGAGCATATGCCCATAACATAGGTTCAGTGGTTAACTACCACATATTAACATTTTTAAAGCATAAAGTCTTGGAGTAAATAAAGTTCTCCTAGGGGTTCTAAAGTATGCCATTAAAATGGCCTATCACTTCTCTTAATGAAGCATAATATAGTGGTTAATGTTAGAGAAATCTTGGAGTTCTTGAGCCTTCTTTATTTTTGCATCTTTGTGCACTACTGTGGGTGATTGATTTAGATGATCTTGTGGATATTGTTCAATCCCTTATAATTTTGTCTCATTTCTGTGCCTATTTTCTAGAGTGAATGCTTATTTGCAGGTCATAGTCTGATTCTATTTCATTGAATATGCTATTGTTTGTGAAATATTTTCTTTCCTTGAATAGCCTCTTTTCATTCCAGACCTCTTTATGAAACACTTATGCAAGCCTATTCAGGAAGTTGTGCTATGCTAGATTCAGGAATTTCATGCTAGTTTAGTCACTGTGTTATGATTCATGTTACCTTCGGTGCATCACCTGGTAGATTAAGTTTGCTTTTCAATATTTCCCTTAAGTTTTCCTTCTATCCCTTTTTTCCCTTCCAAGTTTACTTTCATGTTTAAAAGTAGATAAGGTGATTATCCAAGAGGAACCAACCTAGAATCTAGAGGCTTCACTTTAGTTAGCAGAGGTCCCACAACCTAGAAGTGATTCCCATATTATACTAGATTGCAAGGCTCAAGCACTTAACAAGGTGCAAAATTTAGTGTATAACAATTTTAGCACGCCCGGTGGGACCACAAAAATAAGTTCATCTTGTAAAGCTATGTTATCTCTAATATGCTGATAACATAATACAAACCTTGAAGTGGTCATTGTCTTGCATATCTGGCGACTCTGGAAAGTCTACTAGTTTCAAAGGATCAATTGCTGGTATGTTTCAAATCTTTCATGTTCAATATTCCAGCTAATTATATGAGTAGACATGTCAAGTTATTATGGACAGTCAGGTTACTCACCTTCATATCATGAAAATAATGCTCAATGGGCTAATAAGAAACCATATGAAAATCATCTGAAAGCAGTTTTTAGTCCAAGCTACCATATCATTGTAGGTTGTCAATATGTTCAATATCCTCCCAATCAATATGTTCCTGCACAAGCTTATGAGTATGATATCCAATGTCAAGCGTCATGGGCACAAAAGAAACAAAAAGAGAGTCAAGAGCAGCAAGGTCATCATGATTACCACCCACCCCCCCTTCTCTGCATGATTGGTAGACAACTAAGAATTATAACTTGTCCCAAGGAGACTATTCCATGCCTAATCAACATGAAGATATTTCCAAGCATCCTCAAAGCTCAGAATTTGTTAAGATAAAGGAGGAGGAGTGGGAAGAAACAAAAAATATGTTGCTTGAATTGATTAAGCAAGCATCTAAGATCAGGGAGCAGCAGGACATGGAAGTTCAAAGTTATGAGAAGGAGTTATTTTCTAATTAAGTGGCAGAGGCTCTGGGTGATGAGAAGCAAAGGAACCAATGGGACGAAGAACTTGATTTCCAAATTATTGCCACAACAACAGGGATGAGATAAAAAAATTGCTGAACAAAAGGCTCTTGAATGTAAGGTTCCAAGCTTCAAGCCTTTTGGGTAGGGTGAGTCTCCGAAATCTCATGAGGTTAGAACTCCAAGCTGGAGTACTCCCATGTTCCAAGAGCCTACAAATGAAGAACCTATAGTGTGTTCATTTCCAATATTTAGTGACATCCTTTGAGAAGAAAAACCTGTTAGAGAACAATTGCAGCCTTGTTGTGATCAACAACAACCTAGGGATTATGTTTGGAAAGAGAATGTTGCGAGGGAGAAACAAATGTCAGATAGGGTCTTCCATTTTCCAAGCTTCAAGAAAGGTATGCCTTCTGTGTCTACATCTGAACACCCTCAATTTCACATCCCAAGTTTTAAGGAAAAATATTCTTTCCAAGAACCTATACTTGAGATTCAGTCCACAACTCTGCAAGAGCAGTCTATTCAAGACAATTGTTTACTCCAAGAGAACCCTCAGGCCTCTCAAGATACTGAGCTTCCATGAAAACTTTCATGGGTTCTACCTCCTGGTTGTCAGATGCGAAGTATTTTCAAGGATACTAGTAAAGCATTAAAGAAAGGACTCATGGTAGATGAGTTTTCAAATGGTGAGGAGGGGGAAAAATCAAAGGTGTCAGTGTTGAGTGACAATTGTGATGAGTTGGGACAACAAGGTGAAGAAATGGAGATTGATGCTCAACCTGAGCTCTTGGTTGATTTATTTGATGAGCTTACCCTTTTTTTTGAAGGAGAAAAAGACATGCCATTACCTATGGCTGAAGGTCAATTAGGAAATAAGGATCACCATCAGCAAGGGATTAACAAAGATGAAGATGCTATGATTTTGTTTGATGAACTGCTTAGTTTTGTTGATCTGGATGAGAAAGATAGAGTCATGACCACTTCTGTAATTTCGTAGCAGCTGGAGGGAATTGATCCTGATGATATGCTAATTCATGAGCCTACAGTTATGGAAGAGGTTTTCCAAGGAAAGAGCATAGACAAAAACCATGAAGAAAATTATTTTTTCAATATCATAGAAGGTTTTTGTGACAAATTATGTGAGGAATCTTTGTCCCTTGGGGCAAATGTTCAAAGTTATGTACTTATTAAAAGAGGCCTAGTCTTGGATTACTCTCTTCCTAAAGATTTTATGCATGAACATGAGTTGGAACCAATTCTAGACCTTTGGGGAATTAATAGTTATGAAGAGATTTTTTCTTGTTCTATTGAGGACAATGATCCTCTGACCATGAAGAATGAGTTGACAAGATTTCCTGTGTTGCAGATTAACTCTCAAGATTCGAATGCAAATCATAAAAAAGGAGACCATCAAAGAGAGATACAAGTATGTCATCTCAAGAGGCTTCCCCATTAGATACTTGGCCTAGGAAGAGTTTAATGAAGCATCCTCATATGATCTATTTGAGGTAAGTGAGTTTGATCCCATTTTTCAAAAGGTAGTTCAATATTCCTTGACATAGTTTTATGTTCCTCATGTCTTAGTGGTTATCCCCATGCTTATAATGCAAGATATCCTAAGGAGGATAGGTAGCTATTTTAACATTTCATTGAATGGTTTTGTTTAACTATTTTTTTGTATTGGTTAGTTTAGGTTAGGTTAGTTTCCATGTTTTCCTTCAAGTGCTTGTGCACAATTAGTTTGTTTCTTCTTGTGTATAGCTCTTTCGCTATTTTGGCTTGTTGTTTCCTCCTCCTAGTTTCAACCCTCCTGCTTCTCAGAAGTCTCTTTTGTGCTTAATTCATACTCCTTTCCCAATGGAATGTCATAAGGACACTATTTTAATATGTCTAACAGACTGACATTCAGCAAAAATTACCAAAAATGTTACCCAAATTTCCCCATCCTGTCAAAATTTGGTTACAAGTGGAGTAAATGATGCTCCCAAAAGGGTAGATCCCAACTTGTATGAAACCTTCACCTTTATGTGGTCTTTATCTCACTCTCTACATATTTCTAGGTCATTGGTTTACCTATTGTTCATGTCTTAAAAGACCTATGTTGGTACTCTCATTTTCTAAGAGTACCATAGTATATTTTTCAAAGAACCAGAGCTTCAATGGCAGATTCTTCTCTAAGTGTCAGGCGGTTCTCCTCTTCATCATGGTCAAAGGGGTTGTAGAGGGATGTTTGATTCTCATTGTTTACCCAAGGTTCATCCACACAGGTCATAAATGGATCAGAGCTTCAATAGTCCTGCATGCGTTATCATTTGTTCAGAGTAACCTTAGGGCATATATCCCACATTTATTGAGCAAAAAAAAGATAAAATGTTTTTATAAGAGAGCACTCAGTAATGAAGTGCCTAAAAGGCACACACTTTTGGAAGGAAACCCAATGGTCAGGAGAGGATGTGGAAGCCAACTAATAAATAGTGGACTAATTTTGCGGGGCTATGCAGCAAGGACGTGTCAAGAAGTACCTGTGGAGGACTGACATTCACTCACAGTAGTCAGAGAAAATAACATGAAATGGTTGCGAGTGGGTGATAAGAAGTTATCACACAGTCGCTATGGTTAGTAAAGGTTGGTGGTCTAGTACGTGAGTGTGCGATTAGGGGTTGTTTCATACTTGTTGTAGTTTGATAGGTAACGACATACGGTCGCGAGTGCACGACTAACGGCTAGCAGTTAGTGTTACGCAGTCGTGATGGTTAGGAGGATTGATGAGAAAGGGTCATGAGTATGTGACAAGATGCCATGTTGAGATGCTAAGATGATGCATGGTTGTCTTTCACTCACGGGAAAAAAAGGAATATGCTCCCAGGGTGAGCGAGCTAGCGACAAGCTACCATGTGTCCAGTGTAGTGCCGAAGGCCATTAAAGTTATTGTAGATCAAATCTAATCCCAAGGTTGGCATTGAATCATTAGGAGAACAAAGTATTCATAGAATGAGTTGCAAGTGCGTGATAACTTGACACGTGTCCGTTGGTCACTAAGCTTAAAGATGTTAAGCTTCAAGCACCTCAGGATGCATCCGACGGTCATTGTATTACCTCAATGAAAAGATGGTCAAGATCTATCATTTGAGGCATTTCTCCTGCATGCCACATGTCTTTTCTAACTAGGTGGGACCTGCGGTTTGTAACCAAGGTAAGTTAATCTACAGTCTAGTCTCTTTTTGATTGGACAGACAATGTATTGCCTTAAAGTAAAAGTGATCGAGATCTATCCATTAAGGCATTGTGCCATGGTGGCATCTGGCACTGATGACATCATGGGTCCTGGGTTTACAGATTAGTAAATACACCATAATTTAAAGAAGATCCAACGGTAGGCGTAAAGCCTTGATCGCCATGATGAAGTTATATAATCTTTGAGCAATCACACCTGCTTGCCATGTGTTCAAAGTCAGATCAGAGATCAACGCCAAAGGTAAGATAAAGGTAAAGCAAGTTTGTGAAGATCGGATGGTGGATGTTATCCCTCGAAGGTAAAGATGAAGATGTATAATGTTTGAGGCATTGTTCCTACGTGTCACATGGCAGATCTCATCTTGTGCTCATGGGTTACTTAGATCAATGGTCACATTTTAAAGTTAGTAAAGTTTCAAGTCTAGGCCATTGATCAAATATTTCCATGCCACCTATGACTGTTTATATTTAAATTCAAATATTCAAATACTTTCTTAGAGGTTTTCATCGCGGTGGTGACGTTTTCAACTTGCAGAGAAAGTAGATGGATCGAGATGATCTGTCTGCTTGAATTTATGGCTATGGGATATTTTCAAGACTAATCTGATCTTTAGAGATATTTCTTGAATGCATTAATGGAAAGACAAGACTATTTTAGGGTTTTCTACATTGTCTATTGAATATCTATAATAAACCCTAATTCTTCCCTAACTGATCGATGGATTGACTCTCGAGCCTGTGTGCTAGGGGAGGTTGTATATAAGTAGTTTTAGAAGCTTTTGTAGCTAGGTTTTTCAACTTATGCAAGACTTTCTGTGGTATTCTCTCTGTCCTCAGGTTTTCATCTGTTTGTAATTTCTCATTGAATTCCAGATTATGCAAAGATTTTCTGTGATATTTTCTCCATCCTCAAGCTTTTTCTTGTCTTTACTTCTCTTACTGAAGCATAATATAATGGTTAATGTTAGAGAAATCTTGGAGTTCTTGAGCCTTCTTTCTTTTTGCATCTTTTAGCACTACTGTCAGTGATTTATTTAGATGATCTTGTGGATATTGTTCAATCCCTTATCATTTTGTCTCATTTATGTGCCTATTTGCTGGAGTGAATGTTTATTTGTAGGTCATAGTCTGAGTCTATTCCATTGAATATGCTATTGTTTGTGAAATCTTTTCTTTCCTTGAATAGCCTCTTTTCATTCCAGACCACTCTATGAAACACTTATGCAAGCCTATTCAGGAAGTTGTGCTCTGCTAGATTCAGGGATTTCATGCTAGTTTGGTCACTATGTTATGATTCATGTTACCTTGGGTGCATCACCTAGTAGGTTAAGTTTTCTTTTCATTATTTCCCTTCAGTTCTCCCTTTATCCCCTTTTTCCTTCCAAGTTTACTTTCATGTTTGAAAGCAGACGAGGTGATTATCCAAGAGGAACCGACCTAGAATTCAGAGGCTTCACTTTAGTTAGCAGAGGTCCCACAACCTAGCAGTGATTCCCATGTTATACTAGATTGCTAGGCTCAAGTGCTTAGCAGGGTATAAAATTTAGTGTATAACAGTAATCATTATTTTGATTATTAATTAAATCATGTTTATTTAATTAGTTAAGTTGTTTTTATTACTCTTTAGTGCTTAAGCTTTCTCTCAGGTGTATTAATAATTAATTCTTTTATTAATTATTAATGTGCAACTTAGCTTTTTCCTTTTAGGGTTTTGTTCACCTTTTAAGGTTGAACTTTGTAATTATTGTTCATTAATTAAGAATAGTTTTTTGCTCTACTCTTTTTGAGTTTCTCTAAGCTTCTGAGTTCTTTAGCTTTTTCCTCCTTTATGCTTCCTTCTTGTAATAGGTACTTGCATGCATTTGTTCTTGGGCGTAATCAGATCAGCGTTTCTCAGATCCTTCATGGTAACAAAGCCCCTCTGTTGCTGCCTGTTCTAGAGTGTTTGAAGCATGTTTCAAAGGAGAAAATCTTAGCTTTTTCAGGGTTTTTGTCTTCAATCTGGGGGTGAAGGTTTTTTTGGAGCATTTTGGGCCTAAACAGACCTCATCATCATACTTAGAAGGCCTAAAAACCTATATTTTTATATAAGGTTTGTAGGTTTTGGCCTCCGTGACATCTGGAAAAAAAATTTGGCCTTCAAGCACATTTTTTGAGGCAAAAATGAAAAACAAACAAATAAAGGTTTTATTTCGTAGGCAACATGTATCCATAGTGCACCACTGCGCCAACACAATGTGACCTACTCACCGCCCACGCTTGGCCCACTCCTTGCTACCACTGGCCAGTGCCGCCCGGGAGGCACCACACCACCACTTCGCCGCCCAGGAGGCACCGCGCTACCGCCGTGCCACCGGGCCTCCGCCTGCATGCCACCAGGCCCCTTCAGCTATTGATGTCAATGACGGGCTGGTGACTATCAGACAACCATCAAATTTTTTACAGTAACAAGCGACGACTATTTGGATGTCAATTTTTTTCCTGTGACTATGTTTTTTCAGCGAGCTGCTCATTCAGACTTCCTCTTAGTCTTTTGATCATAACTCGAGCATACATTTTTCAGCAAAACGATATATCACTGAAAAGCGCTTTCCAAGCCAGAGACCACCATGTGGAATTTGTATGCAAAGTCAGCCATTTGAGTACCTAATTTAAGCATTAGAGTAGAGGCTTCAGTTTCCTCCCTCTCTGCATCTGGCGTCCAGGTTTTCTTCTTGTATTTTTTTCTCTCTAAGTTATTTTTTGGTGTATGGGGGATAGTATACTACTTTTTTTTTTTGGGGGGGGGGGGTGCATTTTAATTTCTATCATTTACTTCAGAAAGACCCTTCTACTTCCATTTTCTTTCTTTCAATGTTGGACCCTTCAGTATTCTGGCTGACACCACATAACTACCACACCTAGAAAGAACACATGACCAGGCTACTCATATCACATAGCTTATGGTTCTTTCTGGATGAGAACCAACTTGTTTTGAAACGTCCTTTTGAGATTCTTCAACATAGGAACAAAATGGATGAATCCATGGGCTTAATCGCACTGAACATTTCAGACAGTCTCCTATTTCACTTGGAGAATCCGCACACTCCTCGGGCCATTTGGGCCAAGTTTGCATATTTTTTTTGGCATAGTGAATGAGTTCCGGGAACTATAACTTGATGTAGAATTGACCTCTTTAACTCCTGACGGTTTTCCCACCATTGAGGACTTCTTGATGAAGTTCAAGTCTCTGCGTTTAGTTTTACAAGGATGTGGGAAGAACAAAACTGATGATGAGTGTATCTTTCTGATACTCTCAAAGCTGCGAGGACAATTCAGATCTTCTCTTCCAATTTCTACTCCACTATGGATGCTTTGGGTGCTAGGCACACTAGCCTTCTTTTGAGGCTTTCTGTGATCGGTTGACACGAGAACAGGAAAAGATCCAACACATGGATGCTTCTGGCTCGATGAGAAAAACATTGGTAGCTCAGTCTTCACAGGGGAAACCAAAATAGAAAGTCAAACAAAAGAAAGATTCAACAAGTAGTGAGTCTACCTCCAAACCTGCATAGAAAACTAATTTGAAACCTCTAGGTCACCCTTCAAAGGGTAAATCTTTTTCAAAGTCTACTAAGTCTTCCTCCAAGGTTAAGAAGAAAACATGTGAAACATGTAGTTTTTGTGGAAAGGATGAACATCCCATTTCTAGGTGTTGGAAATGTTTGGAGGCTTTAGAGGAAGCCATGCAAGAGCATCACATTTCTTCTCCTTAGTCCACATCCTCCCCTATAGGGAAAGGTCATGCTATTACTGCACGGGCATTGACTTCTGGGCCCACTTGGATTTTGGATTCAGGTGCCTCTCAGTCCAAATTTCTCCAGATGTATACTAAAACAAATTCAATCATATAAAACTTAGATCGGTGAAAATGTATCTTGTAAACTTAAACTTTCATCAATAGTGTTTAGCGAGTGTCAGTAAATTAATATTGTGATTATCGATCTAGATCAATAAAATAAAGTGTAAAGTAAAATAACAATCCACAACATTCATACACATTGACACATAGATTTTTAACGTGGAAACCCTGCTAAGGGAAAGCCACCTGGGATCGGTAACCCAAAATATTTTCTCTCTTCAGAAGTGAGCTCGGTGAAGAGCCAACCCTGTTAAAGGTTACAATGCATACTGTTAAATGTGACCTTGTTAGAGGATTTAAAAGTAACAGTTCTCTCTTGACCAGGCATTCACTATGGGGTCAATAAGGAAACAATCAACATTCTCTGAATGTTATAATAAGGATTCACTATCCCACTCGGTTAGGAGATTTATCTGTAACAATGGTTAAACTGATATAGTAATGATCTGATTCAAATACAACTCGGATTTGCAGATATTCAGATCTATTCTAAGTACATAATACCTCTGATCAATTTGTCCTCTTTCCTCTGTTTTCTCGACAATGTCTACAGAAATGCTCGGTTGTGTCTTTAACCAATTTGATCAGTCATGCATAAAATTTGCATGTATGCTTCAACATCAATCAACACACACAATTCAGAAATGAATCTCTTGTCTCTTATATAGACATCATGTATCATTTAATTTTCATCCTTCAGATCTTGTCACTTAATCTCCATCGTTCATTTTCTCGCTTGATCCTTCGTCGGTAGTTGTGTTAAAAACTCATTTCAATCTCTGTCGTCCGATCTTCTTTAAATTTTTATAACCGTTTGATCAAATAACAAACTTTATCTTTTACCTTGAAATCATCAATTGCCAGATCAACATCCAAGTCGGCCTCAATTAGAATTAATTGCTCGGTCTTAGTATTAACCGTGTTGTGTCGGCAATCCCTTACTCGGTTATCACTGTTGCTCAGTATACACTGTGTTTTACTCGGTTATTACGGTCTCTCGGTGTATACAATTTTTTTTATTTTACTGAGCACATAAACATTGTTTGTTCCAGATCTTCAATACATAACCAATGTTTTCTACCATAATAACACTCAAATAAGTTGACATCAATGACAATACATTAACTAGTAATGTTTATCATCGCTTCTGCAACTCGGTTGAATATCAACAAATGACTTCAAACATTTAATCAGTTGTAGTTCATCAACACACACACACACATTCATTCTATCTATATGCATGCTTTTATAATACCTATCTCAAATCATTCTTGTAACTTTAAAATGAGAATTTCAAATTTTGATACAAACATGGAAAACTATCATTTTAATAATTATATATTTAGTTGGGTTGACTCGGTAGTGTGACAGTAAAGTCACAAGCCTTGTGGAAAAGACACCATGTTCGAATCTCGCTCGGTCCGTCGCCAAACACATGAAACAAAGGATTGAAAATTGGCTGGTGTTGGTGTGGTCATTGTTCATGGTGACTACGTTGAATGATTCCCGTAGATTATCAGTGGACCTTTGTGTCGATTGTGAATTACCCAAGGAGGAATGTCGTTGTTTCTCACCGTAGATGTTGACTAGGATGCCCGTTTATTCTGCCGACAAAAAGATTGTTGTTAGGTGTACAATGGGATTGATCAATACTATCGATATTGGAGAGATAACGGGTGTGCCAGTATTGGAGAGATAAGGGGTGCTTTGACTGTGGATGTCGAGGATGAGAGATATAAGGTAGATGGAGGGATAAGGAGTTTTGCTTGGTCATGGAGAGATAAGGGGATCAACATTCAAAGACTTACAAGATGAGTTGGTGGTTGAATAGGGAGACATAAGGAGAATTTGGAGCAATAAGGAAGGGAGACATAAGGGTATATTGATACTACAACACAAGACAAATATGAGAGGTGTTAATGCTTCAGAATTTGACATGTATTTACCTCGGGGATGGGGTTCCCCAAATGTGACTTCATTAGTTCATAGGTCTAATCGAAAGCGATTATATATATATATAAAAGTATATAAAGAGTCAATGAGATAATTTTCATCCATCTTTATTAGTACTAATTCATATAATATTGTTTTAATTTTAAATAAATCATATACACTCTACTATTTCTTTGTTGACTGGAATCTTTCTCGAAATAGAATTTGCCACGATTGAAGGGGAAAATCCAAATTAGCCAAATAGAAATGGAAAAGGTATGGAAAAAGAAAATTCTTAAGGAATATTTCTTTTTTAAAATCAAAATTAATTTTTAAAAAAATTGACATGGAAGTTGCTAGGAAAATCTAAAATTTGGATTATTTTTAATCATAGAATACTTAATTTAGTTATGGGAGAAGAGGACAATATAATGTCGGAGTGGGTGGTCCTCACATGCATTTTCTTGCTTTATTCCCATATGAATGTTTGCACTCAAAAATACTTTAGATTAGCTTTTTGTGGTGGACGATGCACATAATTTTTAATGAGATAGTATATAGTGTACACATTAATATTATTTATTTGTAATGCTCAGCCCACTTGTATGAAACGAAATGATAGCACGTTGTTTTTTATGGGCACACTTGTTTGACCTTTTATATGAAAAGTTATCATCAATAGAGTTGTTTGACTTTCTTAGGAAAGTTATGAAATTGTAGATAGAGAATGAAAAAGTGTTAATTTTTAAAAAGATTTTGTATGTGTCTAGGAAACATTTTTTTTTTTAAAGTAGGTTGTTATTCTTTAAAATTGTAAAGAATAAAAGTGTGTATTTTTGTGATGTTAGTTTTATGATTGTAGTAAAGGTGTGGTTTTAGTATTTACTTAGAATTTTGCATAGATTAAATAAATTATTGTTAGTTCGTGTTCTTATATAAGTAGAGAACTAATATTTTCGATCGAGCTCTTGTCAATTAATTAGTACAAGTCAAAATTATTTTTTGAACTTTTTTTTTTATAGTTTGTAATGCCTACATTTTATAAATAGCATTTTGGGTTTTTTTTGCTATTTTCTTATTGGCTTGTCGTATTTTTCTTGGTATTTTTATTTGTTTTAATTATGAAAAAATAGGGGAAAACAATGTCGACATGTGTTCTCTTCGTAATTCATGTACATCTTTAGGTACATAGCAATACATTTTTTTTTATGTAACATTTAATACTCCAACCAGTATGTTGCTAGAGTTAATTTCAATGAGAATATTTTAACTTGTATTGTTTGCATTATTGTTTGAGCATGGTCTAGCAAAGAGTGGAGGAAGGGCTAAGCAAGAGTTGAGGGAGGGTTTTGAGGTATGGTGACTATTTTTTTTTGTTTAGCTTTGGCGTTAGTTTTGTTGTTCAAAGTGTTCATTGCCATTGCTTCATTGTTAAAATCGTTTGTGCTTTGTTGTTGTTGTTGTTGTTTAGTTTCTTGGCTTAACTCTTGAATCACTTGTTATAATTGTTCATTGTCATTGCCTTATTGTTAAAATGGTTTAATCTTTGTTGTTTCTTTAGTTGTGATCAGGCAAATATGATCAGCTAGCTTAAAAATCTTTTACTAATGGGAAGAAAACTCTGAAATAGTGTTGCTGGCAGTGAGCAAAAGAAAATGGGTTTTAGGACTTTCTTCAAATTATTTCTCAAATTTTGTGAGTTTTTGTTATTTGTTATTTAGCATTGTGGTTTGAGCAAAGGCTAAGAAGAGTCAAGCGAGGGTTGAGTGAGGGCTTTGAGGTATCATGATTATTTTTGTTTTGTTTGGTATCTTTTTGCAGTTGGAAGAATACTGTGAATTAGTTTTTGTGATAATGGTGAAAACAACATGGGTTTTAAATCTCAGTCTAATTGCAGGGCTTTTTTTATTTTTTCTTTAAATTTTGTGGGTTTTTTGTTATTTGTTGTACAATATTCTTGTTTAAGCTTGAATATGATCATACAGCCTAAAAATATTCTTCTAGCGGGAAAAAAACTATGAATTAGTCTTCCTTACAATGGCTAAAACTACACGGGTTTTATATATTCATTCAATTGCAGGGCTTTATTGGATTTGTTTTGTATTTTGTGGCTTTTTGTATTTTTTTGGTAGTTTTTTTAAATTTTTATTATGAAAAACTAGGCAAAAAAAATTGTCAATCTTTTTGTTTTGCTTAATTTATTGGTTTAGCTCTACTGCAATGTGGAAGATAATATTTGGTTAATGTTATCTATAGATTAAATCCATTTGGATTAATTAAATTTAAGCCATTTGGATTAATTAAATCAAAATTCATTAATTATGTCATTGAATTAATTATTTAATTATATAGTTGTTTAATGAATTAAATCCAATATATTCATAAATCATACATGGCTAATTTAATTAATTAATTTGAATTGAATCCTCCTAAAAACTCTCACCTACCACTACATGACAAAAATCAATTGAACCAATAAGAAATGAGGAATGAATGCACATGGTTCACCAAAAGGCTTTTCTATTATGACCATTCAATCTTGAGGGAGAATCTTGTCCACTCAAAGGGGATACATCATCAAACTTGACCTCAACTCACATCTTTAACATGGTTAATCTAATTCACCCCCTACACCTTGGTAAATCCTATAAATAGGATGCATAATTAGAGTAAAAGGATCTACCTTCATATAGAGTAATTGCATAATGCTAGTTTGTGCATCCACTCTCATCAAAGCAAAGGCATAATGTTGGGTTGGACATCAAATTCTATCAAAGCATAGGAACAACATTGGTTTGCATGTCATTTCTTCATTTTAAGCATTATTATAATAGAGAATTTGGATCGTAATGTAGTTATTTACATCATTCATCGTAGCATCTTGCATCATCTTAAATCTTATTTTCTGTGTTGTCACTTGAAGATTAATTTGCAGCTGAGAGCATTAATCAAGTCCTTAGAACGAGAGAGTTATAGAACGCTCATGATTTATTTCAATTCAAATTGCTTTAGCTAGTTTGTTCATCTTGATGTTGAATTGATTCGATCATATTAATATTTTATAAAGGTTTGTGATACTCAAATTACACACACACAAATAGTGCCCACCATGGGGTTCATGCCCCTGATTATGACGAATTTATGAATAAATTTTGTTACAATTTTATGCAGGTTTCAAAAAAGTGATGACATGTAAATAATTGAATGTTTGGAGATGTTAAGTTGATCACCAAAATGCAGAAACATAATGCAAGACATTAAATTAGTTAATGGATTGTATTTTCATTGATGTCAACTTGATATAATCTAATCAGTTATAATCAAAGTGTCAAAGACTTTAGAGAATCAGAGAGAGAAATATTATGCTTTCAGTAATGCATAAAATACAAGCATTCACTAAGTGACTTCAAACACTGACGACTAGTGGAACCCAATGGACAAAGATCACCAAAAGTTAAGACATAGTGATGCCCGAGCAAAGAAATCGACGAGCATTACCGAAGAGAAGAATCAAAAGCATTACCGATGGCCAGAATTATAGTGTTAACCGATGAGCAGAAATTGGCAGTGAAGGCCGAAGGACAAACAACCCTGACGGAGAAGCCCAAGGAGAACTAGAGTGTTGACCGAAGCTATCAAATATTTAAAACACAGAAGTTAACTGGAGTTCAGAAATGACAAAATATCTAGCTGACAGAGGTAAAAATAGACTTAACTAGTAGTTATCATTGTATTCATCGACAAGATAAAGACAGAGATAAGTAAAGGATTTAAAGTTATTTTGTCCAGTTGGCAAGAAGATTTCTATGAGATAAAATAGGAGTTATGCTTTAAATTAGGATTGGCTAATATTGTGGTTCATGCTAAGAACTAGAAAATCAAGAACCTAGAAGTGGTGATATTGTTGGAAACACTGAGAGGGGGGGGTGAATCAATGTTTAACTAATTATTCTATTTCAGAAATTTGAACATAAATCAAATAGATAACATATGAAGCATAACACAATAACACATAACACCAGATATGTTTACGTGGAAACCTTGATCAAAGGAAAACCCCGGTGGGAATTAGTACCCACAAATGATTGTACTAGTATAATGAGCTTGTTAAGGTTCTTTTACCCTGTTAGAAGAAGTCTTTACAAATCAAGTATAATGACCCTGTTAGGAGTCTTTAGAAAAACCCTGTTAGGGGTGAGGACTTACTGTCCAAGAGCTCACTGCTCAATAAAGGAAGGCTACAACCTCCTGAATGTAGATATGCACTATATCTAAAAATTGAACTGCTGAAGTGACATGGCTGTCTGATCAATTCCTTTTATGCACTGATGCTTTGATCTCTTAAAAGACTTTATCTCATACTGACTAGTTCATACTTCTCTTCTTTGTCTTTGCTCTGCATATTCTCAACTCTTACACTTATTACAGAAATGCATATTAAGTATATATACATACTCAATAGACGCGACCGAAAATAAGACCTTAGTCAACCCAATAACATTATACACAACGCTTCCAAACTAATTGGCTTAAGCGTGTTTACAAGAGTGATAAAGAAATAACTGCAAACATATTAAAATAGGCGCTTGGCCTTTACACAATAAAATATTATACGCTAATCCAAAATCCAAAGTCGGCTTCATACTCTATTTTTTGAACTGCTGGTGATACTGAACTCGCTGTAACTTTTCTGTACCATGCGTGTATAGAATTAGGATATTCATATATCATAAAGCTTAAATATAAAGGCACATGTCCTGACTCGATCGCACACATGTGCGCTGGTGCTCTGATCAACTGCATATATTTGCCTTCATGTCTGTTTTCTATACTTAGTCAATTTTCTCATCAAAGTTTGCTGTCAAAACTTCATATGACTTTGTTTCCATAATGAAAACACAAAATAAGTCATATTCTCCCTGAGAGTCAACTTGCCAACAGTCTCCCCCTTTTTCATTAATGGCAACAAAGGAATGTGGCCAAGTTACTCAAAATTGGCTAACACCATGAACTGTATATCATCCTCCTTTACATATACTATATCATACTTCTTTTTATATATATACACTACTCCCCCTTTGACATTAATGACAAAGGTGTCAAAATGAGGTCCTTGAGTACTTACTCTGAGTACACATCTAGGTAAGTGATCTGAAGGTTCTTGATTTCTTGCTTCCAGAATGCCTTCAGTGTATCTACAGTCTGAAGATGGGCACATAGAGAATATGTGAGCTTCTCCATTTTTATCAAGTCCATGCAGGGACCTTGATCATAAGTGACAATTGTGGCATCTATCTGTTTGATATTCTCATTCAAAATAGCTAAGGAAGGCGCAAGTGCATTTCTCAGTTGGTTCTGCCTTGTCCTTATCTTGCTAATCTCCAACTTGGCTTTATCAATTTTATCTATCTGTCCTTGATAGATATTTCTGTAGATCTTCATGTCTTGCGAGGATGTCTCAACTAATTTTCTTACACTTTCAACCAAAATATCAGCTTCGTCAATCTTCTTGATGTGCTCTGAGCTGAATTTGATTCTATCCATGCAGTGAGTTATCACATTTTTTCCTTTAGCTGCCAAATCTTTCAAGAGTGCTTGACCAATCTTCAACAAATTAAGATCTAGAGAGAAATTATTTGTCAATTCATTCAATCTTTCCTTCTTGTATTCATCTTTTGCAATTTTAGTGGCAAAGTCTACAAGACTTGTGAAGTGTGATTTGAAGCTTGTTAAGATGCTATCGACATCATCAACTGACTAAATTTTGGCCATTTTCTTAGCTGCTGGCACTAAGTGATTCAAAATGCTTACTGTCTCTAGAAAGAGAGGGTTTCTCATGACTTGTTTCTCTTTAGCTTTCTCCATGGCTAGAACATTGATCTTAATCAGATCTTCTTCTTCCCAAGCATCTAGATTTGTTGAATCAGGGGTCAGACTTGACAACAATGATACCGAAGGTTTAATGTGTGGAGTAAGTATGGTATTCTGACTGACATCCACATATTCACTTTTTACAAGTATCTCCATAACTGGTGGTTCATTAGATTGATTGTCTTCCTCATTATTTGTATCTTTTGAATCTTTAGAAGGAACTTTATCTTGATGTAAGGAAGTATTATCAATGCATACCTTCTCCGTCTCTTCCGTACTGACAAATGTATTTTAAAATTTTTTCATGTCATTGTCAGAAGCTGTCATGGATATCCTAACATCATCGATCACAATGGTTTCTTCTAATTCTTTGGCTATGTCAGAAGGTGTTGTAACTTTAGGCGTTGAATCCTGTGGACCTATCATAGGTGCATTTGGAATCTCAGATTATTTACTCTGTTTAGGAGGGAATGGAGTCATTTTTGTTGTAGGCGTCATTGATGGATACATATGTCTATCTAAAAATACTCGCCCAAATGCTTTCTAAGTCTCTTCACCAACCAGTTCATACTCTTTGTTCATGATATATAGTATTCTTGTTTTGGTTCTGAGATGAGGTTTTACCAAATCCAACAGTATAGCTTTCTCATCATGTGAGAAAATAGGGAGAAGACTGTCTAATGTTTCTTCTCTAATCCTCATATCCTCTTCAATTGATTTCCTTTTTAATACATCAAGTATGGCCCACACTTTGTTTGGTATGACTGTTTTGAGTTCCAATACTGTCCTTTTAAACTTGATCATGTGAGAGATAATCATAGAGTGAATTTCTGATTTATGTATCTCTTGGTTCTTGTCATAGACATTCTTAATAGATTCTAGTCTTCCTTCATTAACAATTATGTTCTTTAGGACTGTTAGACTAGGTTTGAATCCTACCTCAGGAGGGGCTTGAGTGTTCTTTACCTTGCTCCTTGTTGTCCTTGAGGACGGGTGACCTATGGGAACTTGCTTTCTTCTTTTGGTCAACTTACTTGGTACCGATAGTGGAGATGCTTCCAAATCAATAGTAGTTGAGGGCGCAGATGTACCTTCATCAAATTTCTTCATCTTCTTCTTCAGAATGTCATCATATTTTTCTATTTTTACTTCTACAGGAGTTTTCTTGAGCTCTTTTGCAATCTTAGCTTCCCTAGCTTTATCTAGGTCATCTTGTGTAACCCCATGAACTTTTAGGATATTAGTGTTGGAAGTACAAGAATGGGAAGCAAGATACTGAGAGGGGGGGGATGAATTTGATCTTCAATCTAAACCACTTAAAATAAATTCATCCACATTCATACATATATGAATTTAATCTAACATCAGATAGCATCCATAACATCAAATATGTAACTCACAACATAGAATTTTGGTAACCCAGAAACCCAAATAGGTAAAATTGGGATGGGGATGATACCCAAAAGATCTTCACTATTGTAGCAATAAAGTGTGTCTGTTAGGGCTACAAAAATTTGATTACAATATGCAATCTACCTGGTTAAAGGTTTGTTCTGTTAAGAACTATAGATCATTACAATCTACCTTGTTAAAGGATTTCAACTTATAGTAAAGTAAGCACTCGGCTAAGAGATTTGAAACGGTCTGCTAAAACCACTCTGTTAAGAGATTTAACCTAATACACCTATTAGAATGTTCCAAGTAGTGATCCTTCATTATGCACTCAGATGCTGATGACGGATCTTCTCTTTTCAATAATCTCTATGATCTCTTAATCTGATATGTCTTTACTCTGCTTTTCACTGCTCTATCATTCTGCTTGATCTGGGCTTCTCCTCAAAATGTCTTGATGTTCATCTCTCATGAACACACAACCCTTCTCTGTATATCTATTTTTCTCACACACGCTCTCTCTTTTAGGGTTAGAATCCATCTTATTATATCATTCCAGATCTGGTGGCGAGATCTAGATCAACGATCAAGATCAATTGTTTATACCTCCAATGCATACTGATTTATTGATTGGCTCCATGCCATGCATAGCATAAAACAATTAAATGTGAAATTAACTCATTAGAAAAATATTAAATGTGTACAAATGTTGGCTTAGATCTCATACAAGTTGGCCTTAACTGATTACATCAAAGTTTGAATTAATCCTGACATGTATGCAAAAATTGTTCTACTCGGCACAACACATCTCTGACACTTGACACTTAATATTCTACTTGGCTCGGCATGATGTAACTCGGCAATCTGAAACTTGCTCGAAAATGTTTCTTGGCCTTGAATGTTTAGCTCAGCCACAGTGATAACCAACTAAAACTGCCTAAGTAAATGACTAAGTGCGGGTCACTAATCATCAATAGAACTTACGGATTAACGATCTCCCCCTTTGATATTAGTGGCAAAAACACACTTATCAGTACAATTTATTCCATTCAAAATATTGCCTAAGTACATACTGTACTCCCCCTAGGAGTATACCTCATACTATATACAAAAATTTATATAGTATACATGCCTTCAAAAAAAAAATATTTACACATGGATACCTGTTCTGATCTCCTTTAAGGTATATTCTTGTCAATCTTGTTCTGATCTCCTTCAGTTTCCCCCTTGTTTTTGTCACTGATAGCTGGTGGGGTCAAGTTATACTTGTCCAAAAAATGTTTATGAAGTTGTAAGGTAGACTCAAATGCAGAGTCCCAACTGTCCTTGACAAACTTCATAACCTCTATTTTCACTTCTAGCTCGGCAGCTAGACTTACTAAGCTTTCTGCAGTTGAGAGATGAGAGTCTCTCTTGATCAATTCATTTGTAGATGAAATTTCTTTCTAAATGACCTCCAGATGAGGTATCAGACTTGTCTGAATAGTACTCAACTTGGTCCTAATCCGACCATCTTCAGCCATGAGCTCGGCTATCCTCCTTTGAGCATAAGTCAACCTGTTAAAATGTAAGGAGATAGTGCTAGCATCCATACTCAGTGAACTTTCAGTTGACTTAAGGTCTATTTGTAATTTCTCTAGAGCCTGTTGATTATCCTTTGTGAAAAATTCCACATCAGATAACCTCTTATACAATGAATAGACATTTGTTGCAACACCTTCTAACATTTTGACCAGAGAAGAAAGTTTGACCTGTTTAACTGCAACCTCTCCTGAGATTTTGGCAAGTACCTTGTTCTCAAATTTCCTCTCAGACCATTGCAATAGTTTCTCATTGGCTTCAATATTGTCATCATTTACCTTTTGCACAAGGTGAACTAACTGTTCAAGAATAGGGTCTTGAGGATTCTCATCCTCCATATCAAAAAATTTTACAATTATGTCTTTTATGTCATGTAGCACTTGCTTTTTCTTTTGCTCCCTTTTTAGTTCCTCTTGTCTCTTCTTCCTCTTAAGTAACTCGTGAAGAGTCTCAATCTATCCATAAGACAAAACATTGGGATCCCATGGTGGAATCACAATAACTTCATCTAAAGTGACATCTAGAATCAGAGATTTCTTCCTCATAACTTTCCTTCTCTTGAATTTAGGTGAACTACTGCTCGGCTTAGTTTCTACAATACCTTTTCCAGAATCAGTAGTTGACACCATTGCATCTTTAAGTTCAGTCAAAATTGCCTACTGATCAGGCATACTTCTTGTCTTAGTTCCAATGGGAGTTGATGATGCAAAGTGTGGTAGATCAACCAACACTTGCATTACCTCTTGTTCTTTAGGCTCACTATTAGTATCTGTTATCTCCTCACTACTATCTAGTACTGAATTTACAACCTCTAAAATAGGTGAATGCTAAACAATTACCTCTTGTTCAATTGTTTTCTCCTTTTCTGCTTCTTCTTGAGTATCCTTATCCTTAGGTTCCTCTTGAGTTCTTTCTTCTTCTTATGTTCTCTTCTCTTCTTCTTCTTCAGTTGCCTTGATAGGTGAATCAACAGTTGAGTCCCTTGGCTCATCCTAACCCTCGGCATCTAGATTGGTAGAGTCATCAATTGTCACATCAATCAGACTGGAAATAGTCAGATCAACAGTGTTAACTATCTCAGAATGATCTTGTGCATCTGTCTTAGTCTTCTCAGACTCAGTTGAAATGTGAACTACAAAAATCTATGGTATAGGAGTAGATTCAGTTTCCTTATCCTTTGGCTCAGATGTCCCTTCATCAGTTCTCGTTTCTTTTGGAACACTCAGTCCAAAAAATTCCTTCCAAATTCTAGTACTCTATTGTACTATCCCCTCAATATCATTCTTCAAGATAACATAACCTCTATTTTTTGGTAGAAATTTGTGCTTATACTCTTTAACAATTTTTTCTCTCTGCTTCTTGGTTAGCTCAGGAATCACTTGAGCTAAAGTGCCTTCCCTAATTTGTCTTTTAGTTGTGAGTGAAAATTCCCACTTGCCAGATAGGAATTCATATAACTCACTTGGCACATTGTCTCATATTTCTGTAGGGGTTAATTTGAATTTCCACATCATGTCTAGGAGAACTTCCTGGACCTTATGTTTGTCTCCTACTTTCAATTTCTCATACTTTATAAACTTGAAACCAGATAACCCTACAAAATTTATCAAATTCTCACATACCTCATCAATATCTATGGGTTTCTTGAATGGTGCTGCTAGTATGTGGCTAGGTTCATCAATTTCTGTCATGTCCTCATCACTTTCTGGATCCAAATGTAGTTTTCTTCTTGGTTTCTTAACTTGTAGGCTCAACACAACCTTTGTTGCTAATTTATTCTTTGATCCATAACTACTTTCTCCAATCTTCTTTGCATACACTTTTGTCTATTCTACTGGTGAAGTGGTGACAGATCCCCTTGTCCTTGGACGATTTGCAATGGGAGGGGTAACCCTGGGTTTTGCTTGTCTCGGCTTCGTTACCTTTGTTACTGCTGGCCTCTTCCCTTTTGCTTTTGCAGTGACCTCTTCTTCAGGTTCACTGACTTCTACTTCTTGTTCCTCAGATACATCTTCACCTTGTCTATTAGATATGTCTAGAGGTGCATCCTCTAGCTCTTCCTCACTTGGCAAGCCAACCATCTTTTTCAGATTTTTCACAATCTTTTTCCTTTTCCTTTCCATGGTTCCTGCCTTAAGATTCATCCAAATATTTTCCTTCGATTCATCAAAATTTCCAAATATTTTAGCTTTAGTATCAATCTCCTCTACTAGGAGTGCTGTGATAGCTACTAATGCTTCATCAATATTAATTTCATAGGGAAATGGCTCTAGCCATGATACCCTAGGTGTCAGAGCCTGAATATATGTGTAGTCTGTATCTACTAAGAAGCATATCTCATCATAGTTCTTCTCCACAAGTGAATTGGGAATTCTGGTTCTCAACCTCATTCTCTTTTTGAATTCCACAAAATAGCTTCCCATTATACTATTGAAATTACTGCCCAATTTCTGAGTACATTCACTAATCTGTAAAGTGATGGGCTTGTCCTTTTTTCATACAATATTTCCTAGTGTAGGAAATTGTGTGTGTATAAATGGGTACCTGTCAAAATAGACACAAACACTCAATAAGTCATTATATTAGCATCAAAGGGGTTAGTAAAAGCACAAAAATCATAGAGAACCCACTAAAATCGACTTATTGCCTGCTAACTAGGAGGAGTGTGACTAACAACATATCAGCCCTCAGAATATGCTATTGAATCAGTGACTAATACAACCTAGCATGAAGGATTTGATTAAAAACAAGCTAAATGATGGAAAAAGCATGCATTTTAACTATAAAAGATGAAATAGCAATGATAAACTAGCATGTAATGATATGGAATGCAATTCTATGGTTATTCTAGCAGCATAACAATGCAATTTTGATCTAAGATGAAGGCCTATTTGCTCTCAAAACAGGCTTCTATTTATAGAAGAATGGGAGAGAGAGAGAGGGGGACAAGGTTCATTTATGAATCAGGAGGCCCAATAAATGAATATGTAAGAGCTATTAATGCCTAAGGCATTA
>MU224805.1:881732-895035 GCA_018584345.1 Thuja plicata | reverse complement strand
AAACAATTTAATTGCTTTTTAATAATTAGAGGACTATAGCCATTTTAATTAAATTAAATAGGCTAGGGGAATGGGTTGAATGCAAGTGGGTATTTGATATAGAGATTTATTTAATTCCTTTATAATTAAATACTATAGCCATGTTTGATTTTGATTTGATTTGATTGGTCGAAATTGATTTGAGTTGTATGGCTATAATAGATAATATAAATCAGTGATAAAAATCACCTAGGACATTAAATTGATTAAAAGAATTATGCCAAGCAGTAACAGGGTCGTTTGGACATAAATCGAGGGTATGATCACACTTAGGGAAAATAGGGTCCATAGTTGCGACAGACCAAATTCAGGTGGTTACAGAAATGACTTTTGTACATAGAAGAATATACATATTAACAAAGATCCAAACTTACATGATGATTTTTTGGATTTTCTGATTGATTGTATGTTCTCGGCTAGTTGTGTCAACTGTAGCTTGGCAAGGTCATAGGTGTGATTCTTTTTCACTATCTTCCATGCCTGGTCAACTGCTGTATAGGGAACACTATCCAGTCGGCTCGACTGATAGAATTTGTGAGCAATCACTCTCACTCCAAAGTCAAGTTCCAAGTCTGTAATTGTAGATATAGTCATTCCCTTGTTGTTCCAAACTACTCCTGTGTTAGCTGCTATCTCTTCTTTGTTTTGGTCTCTCATAGTCTATTTTTCTCTGATAATGGGATACCTAGTAACTCTATGAATACTATCTTTTGTGATCTTTACTAGTCCATTGTCCAGCCACATATGCATATTATGAACTCAACTTAGGACAACCTTAATCCATTCATCCTTGAATTCTGTCAGAAAATCTAGGGCACAAGTTAACCCTTTCTCGGCTAGATGTTTGAATTCGTCCTTCAGAATTCCATTGTCACACAGTTTTTCATAGGAATTTATCAATTCTCTATTGCCCACTTCACCAATTTTAACCATGTAACATGACCTAACATTGTGAATCATAAGTACCTTTGGCGGGATCGATGAGAGAGCTCCATTTAGATCACTCAGAATTGCACTTTCTGGAATGACATGAAATTTTGGTGGTGCGCATGCATCACTCCTTACAAGCTTATTTTGATTCAAATCCTCTTCCATTCCCTTGATTGGTTCGTAAGAACTTGCAGCCATAATCTCCTAAGGTTAGGGTTTTAAAATGAAGAATAGGGTACCTCGGCAAGAAAACACTTCGCACTGTTCAACTTAGGGTTGCCGACGACACACTGACAAAATTATTGAAACAAACTTCACTTAGATAAATTTTGCAACTTCTTCGATCACTCTGTAAATGCTAAAAATTGCAAGGTAAAAGTGAATAGTAGGTCGTTCGTCCATATATAGACTCAAAAGGTCAAGGTAGGTAAGCATTAAATATTTTTTCCTGTTAGGTTAGTGCAAGCCAGCTGTCATTGGCTGACTAACACAAATTGCATACCACTCAGCTTACCACACTCAGCCATCACACAACTTACTCAACCAACCAACTCGACACCTATAGTGCAGGAAACTCTTCTCGGCATTTATCACAAACATGTCCCGGTACATCTTATCATATGCAGATATGGAATTTGGCACATTTACATATTAGGAACTGATGTAAGATTTAAAATTTGAATACAGTTCCTTACATACCTCTATTGTTCAGTTGGAGATGGTGTGATCACCTGATCCATTGGATTGGGTGACCTTGGCTTCAGTGGATTCATTGCTACTCGGCTCTATTTTCTTTACCCATGTTTGATTCATCTGTGCTCTTACTTATTCAACAGTAGGAGCATGAAATTTTGTCCTACACTCTCTCTTAGTGTGTCCTATCTTCAAACAACTAAAATAGACTAAGCTTCCATACATCCAACTCTTAGATTTCCCTCTGACATGTGTCTTTAAGCAGTCTTTAGGTGCATGTCCATATCTTCACTATAATGGAAACTCTGTCTAGTATTATAATCCCAATTGTAAGTGTTACCACTCTTAGATGCTTTTGTTTGTGTCTTTGATGTCCATTGTTGTTTAGCATTGGATCTACAGTCCCGTGCCTTATGACCATGTTTCTGACACTTGTAACAATAACCATTAAATCTTGGTTTGGGGGGGTGCATCACTTGCTTTAGCCCAACATTCATGTGCTTTATGTCCAAATTTCTTGCAATTATAACAATAACCATTGAACTTAGATTTAGGATTGGACTTACCATTCTTGTTTCGGCAAATGTTTTCTGTATGACCTAGTTTTCTACAGTGGTGGAAAACAGGCTCGTTGTGCTTTGTCTTTGCATTACTCCTTTCACCATTCTTAGATGATTCTCCTTTCCCAACAAATGTCTTTGGTTCAGTGTGACCTAATCTAGAATAATATTTGGACCTTCTTGATACTTCCATCAGATTCTCAAAATGAGTCAAAGCTTCATTAGGTTTTTTCAACCTTTCATTAAGTTCCTTCTTAGATCTCAAGTCATCTTTCAATTGATTGTTCTCAGATCTCAGATTTATCATTTCCATATCTTTCCTACTAATCTCCTGATTTGCAAGTAGCAGTTGATTTTCCATGTCAACCTGATTGATTTTCATCATCTGCACATCATGTGTCCTTTCATCAAGTTTGACAGATATTACTCTTTTGTTTTCCTCTACCATAGTTTTGTCGTCTTCAGCTTTCTTTTGTTCCAATACTTCACAGTCTGCATTTCTTGTTCTCTTTTCAAGTTTCTAACTTCTTCACACAGTGCATTGTTCTTTTCCAGTAGATCTACAATTTCTGCATCACTCTCAGTGGAATCTTCATTCTGAAATAGATTTGCAGTATCATCTTCCTAGTAATGAGTATCATTCATTTGTTTGGCCATATCTTTCCTAGCTGTCAATGATTTCTTCAGTTCTTGTCTTGCTATCTCAAGATGATGTAATGCTAGTTGGATCTCAATCTTCTGATTCTCAATGACTTTTCCCAACTTGTAAACCTCCATCTCAAGATCTGTACTCACAAGTTGATTCAAAGCTTTTGTAGGTGAACTGCACTCTGATACCAATTGTTGGATGTACAAGAATGGGAAATCAAGATACTGAGAGGGGGGTGAATCAGATCTTTAATCTAAACCACTTAAAATAAATTTATCCACATTCATACATATATGAATTTAATCTAACATTAGATAGCATCCATAACATCAAATATGTAACTCACAACATAGAATTTTGGTAACCCAGAAACCCAAATAGGTAAAAATGGGATGGGGATGATACCCATAAGCTCTTCACTACTGTAGTAATAAAGTGTGCTTATTGGGGCTACAAAAATTTGATTACAATATGCAATCTACCTAGTTAAAGGCTTGTTCTGTTAAGAACTACAGATCATTACAATCTACCTTCTTAAAGGATTTTCAACTTATAGTAAAGTAAGCACTCGGCTAAGAGATTTGAAACGGTCTACTAAAACCACTCTGTTAAGAGATTTAACCTGATACACCTGTTAGAATGTTCCAAGTAGTGATCCTTTGTATGCACTCAGATGCTGATGACAGATCTTCTCTTTTCAATAATCTCTGTGATCTCTTAATCTGATATGTGTTTACTCTGCTTTTCACTGCTCTGTCATTCTACTTGATCTAGGCTTCTCCTTGAAATGTCTTGCTGTTCATCTCTCATGAACACACAACCCTTCTCTGTATATCTCTTTTTTTCACACATGCTCTCTCTTTTAGGGTTAGAAGCCATCTTATTATATCTTTCCAGATCTGGCAGCGAGATCTAGATCAACGATCAAGATCAATTGTTTATACCTCCAATGCATACTAATTTCCTAATTGGCTCCATGCCATGCATAGTATAAAAAAATTAAATGCAAAATTAACTCAGTAGAAAAATATTAAATGCGTACAAATGTTGGCTTAGATCTCATACAAGTCGGCCTTAACTGATTACATCAAAGTTTGAATTAATCCTGACATGTATGCAAAAAATGTTCTACTCAACACAACACATCTCTGACGCTCGACACTTAATATTCTACTCAGCTCGACATGATGTAACTCAGCAATCTAAAACTTGCTCAGCAATGTTGCTCAACCTTGAATGTTTAGCTTGGCCACAGTGATAACCAACTAAAATTGCCTAAGTAAATGACTAAGTGTGGGTCACTAATCATCAATAGAACTTAGGGATTAACAATTAGATGTAATCCTTGATGCCTTTCTTTTATTGTTTGCACTATTTAAGAAATAATCAACTTGATTTGTCTTCTCTATGTATGTACCCCATCTTGGCTCATTTGGATCTTTGGGCACGGATAAAAGAACTTGTGCATATCCTTCCAACACATTTTCCTCAACTTCATAACTAAGTGGGTGAATCCATTTGGTTCTTGGTGCAACTTCTTCCATGCATGTGCAGTCAGTTTCCACCATGAAACATATGGTGTGTTTGTACTTATCAACTATCTTCTCTGATATTCTGAACCTTTTCTGCATCTTGATCCTAAATGTTTTGATCTCCATGTCCATAGAATCCTTAACACTTCTCTCTGATGTAGCCTTTAGAGATATCTAAGACATAGTGGGTTTTCTCTTGTCTAGGTAAAGGTTAGAAACTTTACCAACAATGTGAAAGTAAAAGTAGATAATCAAGGAGACAAATCTGAATTTCTTGTTCTTATCATGCTTGATATCTCTTATGTTGTCAATTAGTTGTGTGCACAATATCTCACAAAGATTATACTAAGTGTTATCTTTAGCCATCCTTATTACTGCCAGAACAGTAACTACGGACACACTATTCAGCCTGCTTGCATGCTGAAACTTGTAACCAAGTATCATTGTGACAAGTTTGATGTCTTCTTTCACAATGGGATCAACAGTCATCCCACACCTATCACTCCTGGACAAACATGCTTGCTCAACCTACTTTTTAACATCTTTACCAGTGGGAAGAACTGGTCCAACCTTAGGAAGTTAGGTCATATCATGGATTAGGTCAGCAGTAATGCAGACAAGAACTTCACCAATCCAATATAGGTCATCATGTATCCTGCTCAATAGAATTTTTACCCATTTGGGTTCATAGAACTCATGTGCATTTGAATACTCAAAGATAGGGTTATTAGTGAGATGTGCGTATTCATCCTTGAATGAATAATCTAGTTTCATCATTGATACCATAAGAGTTGCTATGATGTTATCCCCAACAATTTCCTTCTTGCAATAGATGTATGCTCGAATGTCTTCTACATGCACAACTCCTAGCAGAGTCTTGGAAAATGCCCCTTCTACATCATCTAGTATAGACTTGAATGGATGCTTTTTAAACATGAATCTCTTCCTTTCAGAAATGTAAAATACTACAAGGGTTGCCATACTTAATTGTTGATTGATTAAATAGGGTTTCACTGCAATTCTGAAATTGCACGACTGCTAGGGTTTTGTTTTGACTTCAATCCATTTAGTAACCAACCAAATTGTTTAACCTTTAATGCTTTGATGCTTAGTGCTCCTGTGCTCTCTGAATTTTATGATCTCAAGATGTAAAAGTGAATATAATCGATCATTCACTAACTTATATATAGTTTATTGTATTTAATGCTTGTTACTATACATGGTTTCCACTTAGAGTTTCAAAATTTGATCTTATCTAACTATAGGTGATGCATGTATGCATAATTCATTAGTTCATGATCACATAAATGAATCCATAAGCACATAATCAGAGGTGAATATACCAGCCACACAGGGGTTTAGAGGTAGAATAGCTCCCCTTATGACCATGAGGGTCATCTAACCATAAGTAGAAGGTGCATCCACTATGGATGCATCTACTACCTTGTTCTCATCATTAAATTTCTTTACTTCAACCCTTATTTTACCTAAATCTTCATTAGCTTGTACAAACTTGACTTCTCTAGATTCTTCAAATAGTGATTCTTTAGGCTTCTCTTGTTTTTGAGATCTAGATCTAGAGAATCTTGAGATGTGTCCAGCTTTGCCACATGAGTGACAAATGATTGGATTTCTATTGATATTTTTTATCATGCTGCATTGCTTGGTTGTATGACCATTATAATTACATATCTAACATGTAATGTTCTGATAGTTTCTCTGATTGTTTTGATTCAGATTTCTTTGATTCTACTGTGACTAATTTCTTTGACTTGTTCTGCAATGAATAACCCTATGACCAACTTTATTATAGGAGTAAAAATAGCCATTGAAAGTTCTTACTTCTTTACAATCTCTTGCCAAGTTTCCATGCTTGTTACAAGCATATAAAGTTCTGTTAACTTTCTTGAGTTCATCTTTAAGTGGTTCTGTTTTAGCCTCAGCAAGATTCTCAATTTTCTTTGCTTCAGTACATGTCTCTTGTGCTTTCTTTCTTTCTTTCATTTAATTGATTTCAATTTGAGCTACACTGTATCCAACACCAGTAGTATCACCTTTTAGCTTTTGTGCATAAAGTTGAAATTGAATTAGATCAGAACTTGTGTGTAGTTTATCAATCTTGTCTTTTGCTTCTGTTAATTCAGATTCTATCCTTTTCTTTATGTTTTCCAACTCGAAGATTTTCATGTTTGCTTGCATAAGTTCACCATCTAATTGTTTACTCTCTTTGGTATTTTCTTCAATAGATGTTAGGATATCTGAAAGTTGTTCATTAAGATCTTCAATCTTATCTTTCAAAGACATGTTCTCTTCATTTAGTTTTTTGACCTTTTTTCCCAAGTCATTTGTGGAGCAATCTTTCAAATATTTTCTTAATTTCTTGATAAGCATTTGGGAGCCATCAACCTTTAGTTTTAGTTCTTCATTTCCTTTTTCAGATCTATCAAGATCCTCAAGGGATGCTTGCAGATTCTTTTTCAGATGTTTTGCTTTTGCTGAATCCATTATCTCTTCAAGTGGTTAAACTTTCTTTCAGAGGACCAGAGCTCTGATACCAATTGTTGGAAATACTAAGAGAGGGGGGGGGGGGGGTGAATCAGTGTTTAACTAATTATTCTATTTCATAAATTTGAACATAAGTAAAATAGATAACATATGAAGCATAACACAATAAAACATAACACCAGATATGTTTACGGGGAAACCTTAATCAGAGGAAAACCCCGGTGGGAATTACTACCCACAAATGATTGTACTAGTATAATGAACTTGTTAAGGTTATTTTGCCCTGTTAGATGCAGTCTTTACAAATCAATTACAATGAACCTGTTAGGAGTCTTTAAAAAAACCCTGTTAGGGGTGAGGAATCACTATCCAAGAGCTCACTACTCAATAAAGGAAGGCTACAACCTCCCGAAGGTAGATATGCACTATTTCTGAAAATTGAACTGCTCAAGTGCCACGGTTGTCTGATTAGTTCCTTTTATGTACTAATGCTTTGATCTCTTAAAATACTTCATCTCATACTAACTAGTTCATACTTCTCTTCTTTGTCTCTGCTCTGCATATTCTTGACTCTTACACTTATTACAAAAATGCATATTAAGTATATATACATACTCAATAGACACGACTAAAAACAAGACCTTAGTCGGCCCAATAACATTATACAAAACACTTCCAAAATAATTGGCTTAAGTGTGTTTACAAGAGTGATAAAGACATAATTGCAAACATATTATTACAATAGGTACTTGGCCTTTACACAATAAAATATTATACGTTGATCCAAAATCTGAAGTCGGCTTCATACTCTATTTTTTGAACTGCAGGTGATACCTAACTCGCTGTAACTTTTCTATACTATCATTCCATACCATGCGTGTATAGACTTAGCATATTCATAAATCATAAAGCTAAAATATAAAGGAGCATGTACTAAATCGATCACATGCATGTGCGCTGCTTCTCTGATCAACTGCATATCTTTGCCTTGTCTGTTTTCTATACTTAGTCAATTTTCTCATCAAAGTTTGCTGTCAAAACTTCATATGAATTTGTTTCCATAATGAAAACACAAAATAAGTTATATTCTCTATGAGAGTCAACTTGCCAACAAATATAATATCTATAAAGAGACAACTTAATTCATTACGAATTAAAAAAATGGGAGTGAATGAAAAAGAGGATGCTAAAGAGAAACTGATGAAGAACAAATTCATATAGTACTGATCAATCAAGCTAAGGAAAGAGCTAAATATTTGTGTGGAAACTGAGCAATAGAGCATAGTATCACTGAGCAGGAACAAAATTGGAGCAAAGGTATTGAAAAGATATATTGATTAGAATGGTTTAATGAGCTTATAATAGATCTGAAAATCTGCAAGTATAATTTGTATATGTGAACAAATCATACTATTTCAGTTTAACCATTGAATCATAAAGTCTCTTAACCGAGCAGGATTTAAAGATCCTTTCTATATTGAGATACATCCCAAGGAGTATCAAAATTTTTGATCATGAAGATAGCATGAGATGCCAGATACCATTTGACAAACCAGGGTTTGGTCATAGAATGTATCATAGAGATGACTGATATCAAGTGACAAACTAATCTTTTAAATCCTCTAACAAGGTCACATCTAATAGTGTGTTTGTAACCTTTAACAGGGTTGGCTCTTCACCGGGATCACTTCAGAAGAGTGAAAATTTTGGGTTATCAATCCCAAGTGGTTTTTCCCTTAACAGGGTTTCCACATTAAAAATTCATGTGTCAATGTGTTTAGAAGTCATTAGTTTAGTGTTTTGCATTACACATAGCTAATCTGGATTGATCGGTATACTCTAAGTAATTTACTATTTTTGGTAAATTGAAATACTGCTATTCGGTAAATATTAAGAATAAGGTTTAACAGAGCACTCTGAGCAATAGTTATTTAATAAGTAAATTTGAAGGCATTCATCTTATAGGAATGAAGATAACTAGAGGCTTAATATTGTGGTACTAAGTTTTTGACTTGATTAATCAGAATATTTTTTATGCCACCAATTCACCCCCCCCACTCAGTTATTACTAACAATTGGTATCTGATCTTGTGTGCTTAGAAAGGGAGTTTAATAGCTCAAGCAAAAGATCACAAGATGAACAAATGAGATGTGCCCAAGTTGAATAAAGAAAAATTTTCATCATGGAAAAGCAGAATAAGACTCCACCTATGAGGTATTGGTAATGATGTTACTTAACACCTTGGTACTGAATATGTGTTGCCTAAAGGTCCTCATACTCTTGAGAAATTAAGAGAAAATCATGAGCATAATTGCATGATGATAAAACTTGCCTCATCACTCTCTGATACTGAGTTTGAAGATGTCAAAACCTACACCTCTGTAAAGAAAATGTGGGATAAGTTGGAGATGGTACATGGAGGAGATGTTAATGTACTAAGAGCCAAGGCAGAAAGCCTAAGAGGGAGGTTTGATGACCTAAGAATGGAAGAAGCAGAAAATATCACTCAATATAGTTATAGAATCAAAGAGGTAGTCAATGCTATCCGAGGAGTTGGATGTGTACTTGAAGAGGACACAGTGGTAAGTAAAATCTTAAGAAACTTATTGCATGTATATGCTATTATATTTTCTGCTATTCAAGAAATGAGAGCAGTTGCAAACAATACAGTTACTCTAGATAGTCTGATTTCATTTGAGATGAATAACTTTGATAATAGTGTGTTACCATCTATAGAATCTGTATTCAAATCTTCTTTGGAAATAATTAAGTCAAGTCATAGACATGCTATTAGAAATGATAGTGAAAGTGATAATGAGGATCAAGGACTTGATGAGATTGAAGCACTAATGGAAAGAAGATTGCAGAGAGGCAAAGGGAGATACAAAGGTAAATTACCACTTGTATATTTTAATTGTAAAGAGGTTGGAAACTTTGCTACAAGGTGTCCAAACAAAAGAAAAGATGAAAGAAGTAATGACAGATCATATGAGAAGATGTTTGATAGAGGTGATAACAAATATTAATGAAGTAACTGACAGTCTGAAAGAAAAGATACCCGAGACTACAAGGACAAAGGAAAGAAAGCTTGTCACCTAGTTGAGAACACAACTGATGATACTGACACCGACTCTGAAGAAAACATTGAGATGGTATTTGTATCCATGAAGGATGACTCAGACGAAGAAGAAGAAAGGTATGTAGAAAATGCACTCATATCTAAGGTTAGTAAGAATAATGTCTGGCTCATAGATAGTGGCTGCACTCACCACATGACCGGTGATAAGCAAAATTTTAAAACTTTTGAATACTATAATGGTGGTTCAGTGAGGATGGGTAATGACACACCTTGTCCAGTTGAAGGTAAAGGAACCATAATGTTGAATAACCTGATCAAATGTGAAAATGCTTACTGGGTAAAAGGATTAAATTATAATTCTTTAAGTGTTTCACAGATGAACAATATAGGTCACTAAGTAGCATTTGAAAATAAGAAGGCAACGATCTTCAATGAATCAGGAAGGTTAATCGGAACTAGTGAGCAGACAAAAGGCAACCATTTCTATCTTGATGACATTAACACCACTTGTTTAATAGCTAGAAACAAAGACATATGGTTGTGGCACAAAATATTGTGTCATGTGAATTTTGACAACATGATAAAGATAAGCAATAAAAGGAATGTCAAAGGCTTACCGAGCATGACAAAGCCCGGTCATATCATGTGCAAGAACTGTCAAAAAGATAAGATGACAAAGTCTAGTTTCAAGAGTAAACCCCATACATCTAATGCAATTCTAGAATTAGTCCATACTGAGCTATGTGGACCCATGAGGACAAAGAGTTACCATGGAGATAGGTATTTCATTCTCTTTGTTGATGATTATTCTAGAATGATGACAGTTATGTTCTTAAAAGATAAATCAGAAGCATTCAATATGTTTAAATGGTATAAGGATAGGGTAGAAAAACAAAGTGATAAGAAATTGAAATGCTTAAGGTCAGATAGAGGAGGGAAATTTATTTCAGATGAATTCACTAACTATTGCAATGAGCATGGAATTAAAAGATAGGTTTCTGCACCAAGAATGCCACAAAAAAATGGAATTGCAGAAAGGAGAAACAAATCAATTATTGACAGTGCAAGAACATTGATGATTAAGAAGAGAATCACTCAAACTTTCTAGAGGGAAGCTGTCAGTACTGTTGTCTATACATTGAACATAGTACAATTGAAAAAGGACACAAAGAAGACACCCTATGAGCTTTGGTATGGTAACACACCCAGTGTAAGTTACTTCAGAATCTTTGGTAGTCAATGTTATATTTTGAAGGATGATAGAAATGGAAATCTTGACTCCAAAAGTGATGAAGTTTTCTTTCTAGGGTATTCCATGAAGAGAAAGGATTACAAATGTCTTAACAATTCATCTAACAAGATCATTGAAAGTGCAAATGTAAAGATAGATGAATTTGTAGAAAAGAATGATAAGGAAAGAAGAAAAGAGACAAAGGACTACAACAGGTTTGTTTATACTAAACCTGAAACTCTACCCAAGAAATAGTGTATCACTCCCAAGCAACAAAACATTGCACCCAAGAATCAGGCTGCAATTACACAAAATTGGGATAATACTCAAGATTATGTAGCAAGCAATGGAGATCAAAATGAAGGTCAAGAAGATGATTAGAATGAAGGACAAAGATCTGAACCAAAACTTGCCAAGTATGTCAGAAGACATCATCCACAAAATCAAATCATAGGAGACAAGAGGGCTGGAATGAGAACAAGAAGTAAGTCACTAAACAGTAGATGTTTACTTTGTGATTTTAAGCCTAAATTTGTTAACACTGCACTTGAAAATGAAGAATGGGTAAGTGTTATGAATGAAGAAATAGAACATATTGAAAAGAACAGTTCATGGACACTAGTACCAAGACCAGATGACAAGAATATCATTGGTACCAAATGGATATTTAGAAACAAGCTGAATGAGAATGGAGAAGTCATAAGAAACAAAGCAAGATTAGTATGCAAGGGGTATGCACAAGAGGAAGGTATTGATAATGGAGAAGCCTTTGCATTCATTGCTAGACTAGAAGGAGTTGGAATCTTACTTTCTTATGCTACATTCAAAGGATTCAAGGTATACCAGATGGATGTCAAATATGCATTCCTAAATGGACACTAGTACATTTGACCCTAAATTTCCCACCATGCATTACATTTTTTTTGCTTGGTCAGAATATGGAGGGGAAACTTTGATTTTTTTTAATCCATTCTCGTGTTGGTCAGAATTATGACAACTAGGACATTTTTCCATAATTGCAACAAACACGATCAATATAACTTTTAAAAAAAGGTTTTATTTCAATTCATTGTGATTATGCAGCGAAGAAGAGTTGAAGGAGGGCACAAATAGAAGGCACAGAGTACATATGCATTGAAGTGATTGAACCAACACCATCTGTGCATGATCAAATGGAAGGCAGATTTGTTTTAGACAGCTTACACAAAATTAGGTTGGTATCAATTGTTCTCATTATATTTGTATTGTGTTTATCCAGCATTAAAGTATTTGTCAATTTGCAACAATATGGGTTACGAAGTGCTGTTAGTTTTCAATTCGAGTAACCCATTTAGGGTTTCTTTGTTTCGTATGAGATGAATAAATTGCATATGGTTTTTGCGTGAAAAACCTAGCAAATGAATCATGAAAAACCTAGCATTTGTAGAGACGTTGTTTTGGATTTTGACTCAAACATTTCACTGCATTACCCATTGACCATTTGACCATTTGTTAGTGAGCTCTAACAACACTTCAGCAACATCTGCATACTTGTAACAATCTGACACAATGTGAAATGTGTTGACAAAGTAGTGTTCAAATGTGTCTATCCCAAATGACTCTTTCTCTAATCTTGAAATTAAATTACTTTTCCTCTAAGGGCGCTTGATTCTGAACTTGGGGAGGAAAATGTTTCTATATACATATGAATGTGTTTTGTAGTTTTCCACAAATCTGGTAAAATTGATCGGCTTTGTGGTAGCTGAATTCAACCAGAACACTTCTGAGATTGCTAACTTCGACATGTTGACCATCTCATGGCTAGCAACTAACAACACACCTCCTTCTAGAAACATATCTTCTAACCATAGCCTTAATGAAATTTACATCTACAAACACATTAGAGACAACTAATTTCCCTATATCAAGATTCCATGCATTTCTCAGAGAAAATTTGAGATATATCTTATGATACCAGTGTTCAAAGAGGCTCCATCCAGTCTCAAGCAATTTGGCATCCCTAACTCCTTCCAAGTCAACTAACAATTTATCCTCTGGCCCATCAGGACCACTTAACTGCAACAAAACTCTTTTACCATTTAGTT
>MU224805.1:868189-878282 GCA_018584345.1 Thuja plicata | reverse complement strand
ATTATTACTACAAACTTGTTAGAACCTAAACTATAAAACCTAAGGGATAAGATTTACATTTCCTTCTCCAAAAGTTACACTTCAAAGGATCCACCCCAAATCACAATAAGGATCTGGTCATAAATGTTGGAGCTCATTAAAACCTAAACAATAAACCCAAGTGAAAGGAATTCTAATTTCTTCATATTATATTTGCTTTGTACAAAATATTTTGAAATACCCTACAGATAATTTGAATGAATTCTCTTTTACCTTACTCCAATCTAAGGCTTTAGAAGAGCTGGTAATCAATCTAGGACCCATATGTCACATTGAGAACACACCATATATTACATACACCCTCTAATCACAACTGCAAAATACTACTATGAATACAAAATTACTAGAAACTAAACTATAAAACCAAAGGGGTAAGATTTTCATTTCAAGGATCCACCCCAAATCACATTAAAGATCTAGTCATAAATGTGTGAGCTCATTAAAAATCAACCAAAGTGATTGGAATTCAATTTTCTTAATGTTACATTTTCTTTCTTCCAAATTCTAGAATCTTGTGAAGAGATTCTTACAGTAACAGTCCACATAACATATTGAGATAAAAAAAAACAGGTTTCATTTGTCAATGATATTATCCAAGAGCATGAAAAATGTGTTGGGATGAACGGTATAATTAGTATTGTGTTAGAAATGTTGTGTTGTGAATTCATGAGTAGCATTCTTAGAAGTTGAAACACACAGAAAATATACTGGGAAGCACACTTTCAGTAACATTTTCAAAAATTAAGTGGAATAAGTACCAACAATATTCTCCATAAGCATGAAAAATGTGTTGGGATGAACAATATCACTAGTATTGTGCTAGAAATGCTGTAGCATTCTTAAAAGTTAAAACACACAAAAAATATGCTGGAAGACACACTTTTAGTAACATTTTCAAAAATTAAGTGGAATATTTACCAACAATAGCATATGGATTTGAAGCAATCTCAGTTAATATTTGTATTAGCAATTAGAAGAAAAGTTGATAGGATTGACGAAGGAAGGTAAAGCTCCACTTTGACCATTTTTTAGTGAGCTCTAACAACACTTCAACAACATCTGCATAGTTGTAACAATCTCATCAAACTACTATCTTGTATCTCCAATTTATAGAGAAATGGAGTAAATACCAAACACCACTTAAATAATTAAATTCAAACTTCTCTGGATTTCCCTTTGCAATCACCAAATTTGCGTGCATCTTCTCTTCAAAGTATGTTTTAAAATCAAATTCAACATTTTGCATAAGGTCTTGAAGGTCTGAAGCCAAACACATATATGGAATTGGCATTTAGGGCTTTGCATCCCACCCTAGAATCTGACACAATGTGAAATGTGTTGACAAAGTAGCGTTCAAATGTGTCTATCCCAAATGGCTCTTTCTCTAATCTTGAAATTAAATTACTTGTCCTCTAAGGGCGCTTGATTCTGACCTTGGGGAGGATAATGTTTCTATATACATACGAATGTGTTTTGTAGTTTTCCACAAATTTGGTAAAATTGATCAGCTTTGTGGCAGCTGAATTCAACCAGAACACTTTTGAGATTGCTAACTTTAACATGTTGACCATCTCATGGCCAACAACTGACAACACACCTCCTTCTAGAAATATATCTTCTAACCATAGCCTTAATGAAATCTACATCTACAAACACATTAGAGACGGATAATTTCCCCATATCAAGATTCCATGCATTTCTCAGAGAAAATTTGAGATATATCTTATGATACCAGTGTTCAAAGAGGCTCCATCCAGTCTCAAGCGATTTGGCATCCCTAACTCCTTCCAAGTCAACTAAAAATTTATCCTCTAGCCCGTCAGGACCACTTAACTGCAACAGAACTCTTTTACCATTTAGTTGCACCAACATGTCTTGATTTAACTTACCAAACAGTTCCAAAATAGCTACCTTCTTACCCATTTTCATTGTATATGTGCTAGGGTTTCAAGCTCTATAACCAAGGCTTTAGAATTCTACAAGAAACTACTAAATTTCCACCTCTAGTAGATTTTACTTGGAATTTTGAATTCAACAATGCAAGAATTTTGAAAATCGGTTCCCTATTAGTTATCTGATACTAAACTAATCATATCTTTGACTATACTAAACCCATCAATAATATATATATATATATATTTTTTAAACAAAAATTTGTATTGGTCTCTTTTTCGACAATCTAATATCATTAGTTTCAACGAGAATGCCATGTATTCAACGTCAATGGCGACGAACGTTAGTAAAAAAATGAGACACTGTTTATGATGTTCCGACTTGACTACTATATGTTTGACGTTGATTCCGACCAACTGTGGTGGACAAAGTGACAAACTGTGTTGGACAAAGTGACAAACTGTGTTTGAGGTTTTGACAAGATTTCTATGTATTCGACATTAATTGTGACCAAAGGTGGTTGAAATTTTGGCGAGTGTTGGCCGCCTAGTTAAAAGGTTTGATTTGCAATTCTTCCAGCTTTAGGCAATTTTTTCGGAAAAGATTCAGTCGATAATTCAACCACTAATTAGGTCGATATGTCAACAATTGGTTTTGTTGTCGAATAAGCGATGAAAAAAGTTTGACAACAGTTATAGTTGTCTGTGCGACCAATGGGTGTCTAACATTCGATTATTCCTCGTCAAAAAACACGGTAAAATTTACTAGTGGGAATACTTGAAGAAGAAGTATACATTGAACAACCATAAGGGTTTATTGATCCAAAAAATAGAAGCATGGTATGTAGACTACATAAAGCCTTGTATGGATTAAAACAAGCACCTAGAGCCTGGTATGAAAGACTTCACTCCTATCTCATTAGCATTGATTTTGTAAGAACAAGTGAAAATAGCAATCTGTACTTAAAAGAAGATACCGATGGTAATATTCTGATTTCTAAATTTTTTGTTGATGATATAATTATTGAGGGAAATGAAATGTTATGAAAATCCTTTGCTAATGAAATGAGAAAAGAATTTTAAATGTCTATGTTTGGAGAGATCAAATTCTTTCTTGGTCTACATATTCTTCAACAAGATGCAGGCATATATATCACTCAGTCCAAATACATCAAGGAAGTGTTGAATATATTCAAGATAGAAGATTCCAAACCAGTTGGAACACCTATGGCTACTGCATGTAATCTAACAAAAGAAGACAAATCAAATGAGGTAAACCAGACCTTGTACAGATCAATGATTGGCAAACTAATGTATGTTGTTCATACCAGACCAGATATAGCACATGCAGTTGGAATAGTTGCAAGATTCTCTGCTAATCCAAAAGAATCACATATGACAGTTGTCAAGAGAATTGTGAGATATCTGAAGAACACCGAGGACTATGGATTATGGTATAAAAGAGAAGAAAAAATTGAGCTACAAGTCTATACATATACTGATTGGGCTGGAAACATTGATGACCGAAAAAGCACAATTGGAGGAGCATTCTTCAAGGGTGACAAAATTGTCACATGGATCAGAAAGAAGCAAGGATGCATCTCTCAGTCTACTACAGAAGCAGAGTATGTGGCTACTGTTGCAAATTGCTCAAATATTGCATGGATCAAACAGTTGCTGGAAGGTATGAATATGAAGATCCTTGAACCAGTGATTATATATTATAATAATACTAGTGCAATTAACATTTCTAAGAATCTAATCATGCATGCTAAGACTAAGCATATTCTTATCAAGTATCACTATCTAAGAGAACAAGTGCAAGAAAAGGAGGTGATACTAGAATATGTTCAATCAAAGGAACAATTAGCTGATATATTCATCAAGCCATTATTGAAAGATACATTTGAGTACTTGAGACAGAGACTAGGGGTACAACCCTTGTCTGTCGGTCAGTAAGATGACTAGGAGACTGCATCAACCTACACATAATCAGAAGATCATTCATGTTGATGCAAGCACAAAGATGAATAGCAACAGATACATATGTACACAATAAGGTACAAATCTGAACCGAACACCAGAGACATTGTATTGTTGATGGATAGGGAAATTAAAGGAATATATTATATAAAGGGATGGAAGATTATATAGAAGAGAATTGTTTGGAATTGTTGTCAAAGGGAGAGATTATCTCATTATCATAAGGGAGAGAGATTCATTATCATAAAGGAGAGATTATCTCATTGATCAGAAAATATTATATCATTATCCATGAAGAGTTAATCAATATTCAAAGGGAGAGATTGATTATAGATGCAATATCCATCTAAGGGAGAGAAGTAACAAAGGGAGAGATTTCATATAAAGGGAGAGATTGTTGTTAAAGGAAAAAGAGATTATCAAGAAGAGGAACAGTCAAGGTAGAGTACATATCAGAACAGAGACAAAAGATGCTACATCTATCTAGTGAAGGGATTGAAGATTGAAGAATCCCACTCTACAAGAAACAAATCTAAGCTATTTGAGCTTACCGAGTGCCAGATATTTGTAATAGTTACATTAGGAAAGATTGATGAAACTGTTATATTTCATATTGTATTAGCAATAGTATAGTATGACAATGTAGTGTGTTGCCATCAATGCCAAAGGGCGAGATTGATGACATGTGACTGATTGAATGTTTGAAGATGTTAAGTTGATCACTGAAATGCAGAAAGATAATGCAAGACATTAAATCAGTTAATGGACTGTATTATCATTGATGTCAACTTGATATAATGTAATTGGTTATAATCAAAGTGTCAAAGACTTCAGAGAATCAGAGAGAGAAATATTATGCTTTCAGTAATGCATAAAAGACAAGCATTCACTAAATAAATTCAAACACCAATGGCTAGTGGAACCCGACAGACAGAGATCAACGAAAGTTAATTCACAGTGATTCCTGAGCAAAGAAACCGATGAGCATTACCAAAGGGCAGAATCACAAGCATTACTGATGGCCAGAATTACAGTGTTAACTGACAAGTAGAACTTTGCAGTGAAGCCCGAAGGACAAACGACCCTGATGGAAAGACAACCTTGACGGAGAAGCCCGAGGAGAACTAGAGTGTTGACCGAAGCTATCAAAGAGTTAAAACACCAAAGTTAACTGGAGTTCATAAATGACAAAATATCTAGCTGGCAGAGCTAAAAATAGACTTAACTGGTAGTTATCATTGTTTTCATCGACAAGATAAAGCCAAAGATAAGTAAAGGATTTAAAGTTGTTTTGTCTAGTTAGCAAGAAGATTTCTATGAGATAAAACATGAGTTATTCTTTAAATCAGGATTGGCTAAGATTGCAGATCATGCCAAGAACAAGAAAATCAAGAACCTAGAAACAATGATATCATGTATATAAAGAGAGAACTTAATTCACTATGAATTTAAAAAAAGAGGAGTGAATGAAAAAGAGGATGCTAAAGAGAAACTAATGAAGAAAAACTTCATACAGTCCTGATCAATCAAGCTGAGGAAAGGGCTAAAGATTTCTACAGACACCAAGAAATAGATCATAGCATCACCGAGAAGGAACAAAAGTGGAGCAAAGGTATTGAAAAGATATATTAATTAAAATGGTTTAATGAGCTTAAAATAGATTTGAAAAATTGCAAGTATAAGTTGTATATGTGAACAGATCATACTGTTTCAATTTAACCATTGATTCAGAAAGTCTCTTAACTAAGTGGGATTTAAATATCATTTCTATATTGAGATACATCCCAAGGAGTATCAAAAATTTTGATCTTGAAGATAGCATGAGATGCCAGATACCATTTGACAAACCAGGGTTTGGTCATAGAAGGTAGCATAGAGATTCCCGATATCAAGTGACAAACTAATATTTTAAATCCTCTAACACGTTCATACCTAACAATGTATTTGTGACCTTTAATAGGGTTGGCTCTTCACCGAGCTCACTTTAGAAGAGTGAATATTTTGGGTTACCGGGCCCAAGTGGTTTTTCCCTTAACAAGATTTCCATGTTAAAAATCCATGTGTCAATGTGTTTATAAGTCATTACTTTAGTGTTTTGCATTACACATAGCTAATATGGATTGATCGATATACTCTAAGTAATTTACTATTTTTTGGTAAATTGAAAGACTGCTATTCGGTAAACATTAAGAATAAGGTTTAACAGAGCACTCCGAGCAGTAGTTATTTAATAAGTATATTTTAAGGCATTCATCGTATAGGACTAAAGATAACTAGAGGGTTAATATTGTGGTACTAAGTTTTTGGGTTGATTAATTAGAATATTTTTGAGGCCATTGATTCACCCCCCCTTCTCAGTTATTACTAATAAAAAGTACAATAGAAGATTGCATATATAGAAAATTTATTCGCATACAGAGCAAATTATTTTGCATATGATCCAAATTTCTTCGCATCTATTCAATTTTCTTTCACATCTGATCTAGATTTTGTCAAATATGCTCCAAATTAGTTCACATTTACTCTGCAAATTTTTGCATATTCTCTGAATCTTGCTGTCAATGTTTTCTTGCTTACTATCAAATATTTTCACATATGCTCAAAATAATTTTGCATTTACATAAAATAATTGCTCATATGAGTAAAATAATTATGCATATGCTCAAAATAATTGTGCATTTGATAAGAAAAAATTCACATATGCTCAAAATAATTGCGCATTTAAAAAAAATTTGCATATGCTCAATGTGATTTTAAATTTACAAAAATAGAAGATGTTTTGGTCTGATCGGTTAGCTAGTTAATTACATATGACAAAAAGTCAAAAACTGAGGAAATTTGTTTGCAAATCATTTGATTATTACGTTCATATGGAAATTAATAAGGTAAATGCATATGCAAAGAATGTACAATGGGTAAATGAGATTTAAACTCTAAATATTTGTGTTGCATTTATTTCCTTGTGACAATTTTATTTCAAACACATAGAATAATTAAGATACCTTCTTTATTTGTGGATTTGAGGTAGTAGGCCTATTCTCTCACCTATCTTGGTGATGAAAATGCCAAGCCTATCAAGAATCCCACTTAGTTAGATTAGGTCTAAAAATGAATCATGTTCTCTTTGTGTTTAGAGGCTAAGATAGTAGGGATATGTTCTTACCTTTTAGGTGGTCAAAATACCAAATCTATCTTAACCTCAAAAAATTTCAAGTGCATTTATTTTATCCATAACAGACCTGCCTCCCAAGATTTGTCTTACGAGGTCAGTGAGAGGGAACGAACCAAGTGGGATATAACCATTTAAGCCATGGTAAATCCACTCCATTCTAAAATAAAATGCATTCATCCTTAATAAAGTGATTGGCGATATTATTTTGAATAATAGCTATCCTCTAGTAATCCTTTTGAATTGTGCAAAACATTATTTTTATGATGGTGGTAGGCTCTCGCAAAGGGAGGTAAAACTCAAAACTTTTTTGAACAGAATACGAAATACATTCTGATTAAGTAGAAGCCTAACTTATTATCCATGGAAAAAAAATGTGTTCTTAGGTAACTTATTTGAATTGTTCTCTTTGTACAAAATTTGTGGAAACTGTACCAGAGCATACACTTGATGTTATAGAAGTTTTATTTTGCGAAGACAAGTGCTTGAGTGTGTTTTTTTATGTTTTATTGGTCCTATCATTTAGAATAATTAAATCATTTGAGACTGAAGGATCTAAGAAACATTGATCTGATTGTACCCAAGAAAAATTGCATGCAAGATACCTATTACAGGAAGGAAGCAAAAGAAAGAAAAAAATGAAGAACTCAGAAGCTCAGAGAAACTTGAAAGAGTAGAGAAAAAATGTATTATGAATTAATGAACAATACATACAAAGTTCAACCTTAAAAGGTGAACAAAACCCTAAAAGGAAAAAAGCTAGGTTGCACATTAATAATTAATAAAAGAATTAATTAGTAATGCACCTAAGAGAAAGCTTAAGCACTAAAGAGTAATGACAACTTAAGTAATTAAATCAACATGATTTAATCAATAAGTCTAAAGGGAAATTACTCTAACACCCCCCCTTAAGAAAAGCTTAGGAGGTAAGCTTACCTAGCACAACTATGAAAGCAGGAAATGGGTCCCGGAAACAAGGCATGATCAGGTACCCAAGTACAAAAAAATCTCTATAAAGAGAGGAAAGGAGAAAACCCAGTGGGAAAAACCCCTCTCCAAAAAGAGATGAAGCCTAGTGAAGGACTTAAAAAGTCTCCAAACCAGAGAATGTCCAAGAAAATAGGAATAGAGAAAGAACATGTAGAACACCTTTGAAGCATGAAGCTATAAATACTGTCAAAAAGTAATTGCTGGAACCTCCACTGTAATAAAACATTATTAGGTAGAGAAGACTGTAAACAAAGGCTAAAGAGTTGATCAATGGAAGGTGGAAGAATTCCTCCAAAACAAGAATGAAAGAAGAGTGTCCATATGGTAAATGATCCATCTCACCGAAATGCATAGGTACCAGCCACTACATCTACCTAGTACATAGGAACAAATACTTAATACATAGATCACTCCATCAAACCAAGGAAGAATTAGAATCAACAGGAGATACCCCCCATAATGTTGAGTAGGGAGAGGTATGATAGGTACAATGAAACAGACTACCAATAAATGTTGCATGATGAAGAACGTACAAACACATATAAAGGATGGTGTTGTGGAAGGATCTCTTACTTGACACACATCATGAGGCTAATGTCATGGAAGGGACACTCACTTGACAAAGGTAGATGGAAAACATAGGAAAACATCAAACCCCCCCATGGAACTTTATAATGTAGTGTGAGTACAATAGAATCCCAAGTATGCATCAGATGACACTTTATCTCAGTGTGTTTGCAAAAGAAAGCTACAGAAAAAGATGTTTACAATATTCAGAAAGGAAACGATCCCAGGACATGAAACAATCAAGATATCTACCAGAATGCCATAAAGCAAAAAAATAGAATACATAGATACATGGAGTAGAATTTGGGTGTGAGACCCATAGAAGAAGAAAGAGAACAAAAGCAACTTTCTGACTTCATGTAGAAGTCAAAAAAATGAGTCTGGAGGAGCAAGATATAGTGATCGAAGTGCAAAATGGAACCCTGAATTTAACTTGAAAAAATACCTACAAGACGGCCAAATCAGATAACCAAACTGAAAAAATCAGAACGGCCTCAGAACTAGCATTTCATCGATATCTCATTTGGTTAAAAATGCCTCCGTTTGCTCAAGTTTTGAGCAAAAACCACTAGTAGGTCAAAAACCAAATCATCCAGAAGAACCTCGGCCAAAAATGGAAGAGCTTGACTAAACTAGAAAAAACCCTCCAAAAAAGGACTGCCTCCAGATTTCCCACAAAAATGGCAGAAAAAATATTAATTTTTTAATGAAAAAATAATAATAACAACAATTTTTTTATTTTTAAAACAATTAAAAAATAGAAATTGTTTTTTTTTGGAAAAAAAATTAAAAAATAGGCATGCTTTTTTTTATAAGAAAAAACATTAAAAAAGAATTTATATATTTTTTAATTAAAAAAAATAATTATATATTTTTTATGAAAAAAAATTAAAAAAACCAGGTGAGCTCTGAGCTTGGCTTGCAAAGCTTCGAGATCAACCTGGCGAGCTCCGAGCTCGGCTCGGTGAGCTCTGAGCTCGGATCGCAGAACTCTGAGCTCAGCTCAGCGAGCTCTGAGTTTGGCTCAAAGAGCTGAGGGCATGGGTCCCCCCCAAAAAAATTTAATTAATTTTTCTGAACTTTGATTATACCGCCTTGATCTGTGTGCCCAAAAAATGGGCATGAGCAAAAACAATTTGTATTAGAATGCAAATTCGGCCAAAATGGTCATGCCTTATATGGAAATATAGGTTTTTCGGCCTTCTGAGTGCGATGGTGAGGTCCATTTGGCCCCAAAATGCTCCAAAAAATCTTCACCTTCATATTGAAGACAAAAAATCCAAAAAGGTTGAGATTTTCTCCTTCAAAACACGCTTCAAACAACTCCAAAATAGGCAGCAACATGTTAGGATGAATTCGGAATAACTGAGAGGGGGGGGGGGTGAATCAATTATCCTCAAGTCCAGATGTGCCCATATAAAACTTTAAATTAACTTCAACAACTCAGATCTGC
>MU224805.1:805188-863400 GCA_018584345.1 Thuja plicata | reverse complement strand
GCAACATACACAACTTCTATATCATTTTCATCAGATTTATCAGATTCACTGTCAGAAGCTTCTTCGGCTATATAAAATTATTTCTTACCTTTGTCTTTGTAATCCTTGTACTTTATGTAGTCTCGGTCATCCTTTCTGTCTTTTTACTTGATGTATCTTCTTTTATCTTTCTCATTCTTGTCAGGACATTTAGCAACAATATTACCAACTTTGTTACAAGAAAAACAAATAATAGGAAGTTTACCTTTGAATTTTCATTTTCCTCTAGCTAGTCTCCTTGCCATAAGTTCCTCAAGTTCTTCTAGATCATCATCTAAGGTGTCACTGGCACTATCCACACATTTCTTTCCTTTCCTTGATTTTCTAATGACCATCTATGACTTGACTGCAGATTCAACAACTTGTGGAGTATAGTTGTCAAAATTTGACATCTCAAATGCAGTAAGTCTACCTACCAAAATTTCCAGAGTCAAATTGTTATTAGGAGTACATCTCAGCTCTTAAATTATAGATACTCTAATAGCATAAATAGGAAGAAGTGTTCTCAGTACCTTTCTCATGATAGTGTCATCATCAATGGTTCCCTTAGCTCCTCTAATAACATTTACAACTTCCTTTATCCTATCATAATATTGCACTATGTTTTCTCCTTCTTGCATTTTTAAATCTTCAAATTTACCTCTCAAGCTTTCAGTTTTGTCTCTTAGTACATTCATATCACCTCCATAAATGGTTGCAAGGGAATCCCACATCTTCTTTGCGCTTGTACAATCCTTGATGTCCCCAAATTCATGATAGTTCAGAGATGATGCAAGTTCCAACATTGCTTGATTATGTTCTCGCTTTTCTCTTAATTGTGAAACATTCAGAACTCTAGTAGGGGCTACATATTCTATTTCAATATGTCATTTAGCAGAATCACCAATACCATCCAAGTGAAGTTTCATCAAAATTTTCCACGCAGGAAAGTTTTCCTTGTTAATCTTCGGTCCATCCCTTTTATACATCTTGACCTTTATCTCCAAGTACCTTCAAACTTATTCAATAGAACAAGTGCTCTGATACCAATTGTTAGGATAAATTCAAAATAACTAAGAGTGGGGTGAATCAGTTATCCTTAGGTCCATATGTGCCCATATAAAACTTTAAACTAAATTCAACAACTCAGATCTGCTCGGCAGCAATAAACAACAAAAGTGTGCAGTTTACTGTACTAGTGAAATAAGCTTGCAGAAACTTAATAGTAAAACACAAAAATAACATTCACACATTTTTACACCATGATGTAATGTGGAAACCGAATATGGGAAAAACCACCAGTAACATACTACCAAAATTTCACTCTTCTGAAGTGATGCCCTGTTAGGAGTCAACCCTGTTAAAGGTTACAAAACACACTGTCAAATGCGACTTGGTTAAAGGATTTAATCACCCTGTCAGGAGTGGCCTTGTTAGAGGACTTAGAAGATTCCAATCTGAATGTCACCTTGTTCAAAGGATTTATATAATGACTGTTAGGTCAACCTGGTTAAATTATTTGAACTGATACAATGGTTAGAAAGTAATCAGCAAGTGTGATATGATACATACAACATACTTTGCAAATCCAGATCCAATTTTAGCTCTAATGCTAATTCACTGAGCGGCCTCCATTTTCATCTCAAACTTCATATCTACTTGGAAATCCATCAAGAAATAACTTCGCTTCTCTGCTCAGCCTTCTCTGTTAGGTCTTTACCAATCAGCTAATTAACCATGCAATACTTTTTGCATTCAACTTCTCCTTCCTTGGATACCATAACAATAGCCATAGTAGGTTATAATATACCTCTTCATCTAGGTCAAATAAATCTTTTGACTCTTAATCAAGATCGTAGATCTTAGATTAGGTCAGATCCAATGGATCTTTCCATCATTACATCTAATTTACTTCTCCAATATAGTCATTAATTAAACATTGAATCCATGTGCTAATAATGGTTTCCCGTGCATTAAATGAGTGTGGACCAGTCTTAATTAACAATGCATATCCCAATAAAATCAACTATGTCGGCCATAGATCTCAAATCTCATCAATTAACAAAATACTACTTCTCGGCTTCCTCTGTCTCCCTCGGCATTTCACTGGCGCTCGACATCATCTTTTCTTTTCTTGGCATTGATCTTCCAGTGAACTGTTAGTGATAGATAAACAACGTATCACTTTGCCAAAGTGCCAAATGATCAAGTACCCTGGTGTATACTCATAAATCAACCATTTCCTTGGTCTTCTTGTTATCCCATTCTTTCAAATCTTCATCAATCAATGGATAAGGTACTCAAACATACAACAATAGTCTCACTAGTTAAGGTTTGACATCAATGACAAAATAACAATTGTCTACATTGTAGCAATCTTTCCAACATAACAGAGGGGCTTTGATACCATAAAGGATCTGAAAAAAAAACTAATCCGATTACACCCAAGAACAACTGCATGCAAAATACCTATTACATGAAAGAAGCAAAATAAGGAAAAAGATGAAGAACTCAGAAGCTCAAAGAAACTTGAAAGAGTAGAGCAAAAATCTATTCTAAATTAATGAACAATAATTACAAAGTTCAACCTTAAAAGAATTAATTATTAATGCACCTAAGAGAAAGCTTAAGCACTAAAGAGTAATGACAACTTAACTAATTAAATCAATATGATTTAATTAATTAGTCTAAAGGGAAATTACTCTAATAGAGACAAGAGCACAAACTAAAAGTATCTTTTGGATACCTTTAAGAGTTAAAGTTATTTTCAATTGAAACTGGTTTTTAAAAATCTGTCATTGTTATAACTTCAAACAAGTTGATAATCCACATTGTTCCAATTAAATCATATCGATTTGTGAGTGTCGCAAAAACATCTTGATCTTTGATTTTTGAAAATTTTTTCATCAAGGATTACAGGTCCTTTTCTTAGAACCAACAAAATCAAGATCTATCTATATCATATGAAATGGCAAGAAATGCTATAGAGGAAGATCACTCAACAAATAAAATGGATGGGGATATGATACATTAGGAACACCCCCAAAGGCTCGCTCTCAAACCCAAATCAGATTAGCACAACCCAAAAGGATGAAGGGGTGATAATGAAAGATATATATTTGGGGATAGAGTGTGATTTGGGAATGGGTTCCTTTGATGTCAAAGTGTATATGATATGTAAAAATGATATAAAAATCTATGAAAGAAATTAATACTATGATAAATGAAATAATAAAAAGAAAAATATGATATTAGATCTAATGTATAAAAATAAGTCCAAGATGAAAAGAGGAAGAATGAAATCACCTTGAAGCTAGGAGAAGAGGAGTAAACTTCTGATATGGCTTTGACTATCATAGAACTGTCAGAATAAAAAATGGTTGAGGTGCTGGTACTCTGACACATGTAACTTTTGAATGTGAAAATTATGGATCCAAAGTACTATATCGAACAAATTTCACCTTGTCCAAGAAATTTGACCTAGCTTGGAGACTAAAAATCTAATGGAATCTATGAAGAATCTGCCGCTAGTTTTGTAACTCCAAAAATCTGGATCTGAAACTCTAAAAATTTGTTCCTGCACACAAGAAGAAGGGTGAAAAGGTTGTGGAAAGGGGGGGAAAGGGGGATTTACTTGGTCAAGTCCTTGTATAGGAATCAACCTTGAAATGAAATAGAAATTGCATAAGGAAAGTAATGTAAATATGATAAGTGTAATATTTACCTTGCATAAAAAACCCTCATGAATGGATGTAGAAATCAGTCAAATCCACAAAGCTGCTTAAAATGTTTGGAATATGTTGTAGAATCAAGGATTCCTTCACAAATACAATGGATCTACACTTTCCAATCCTAGATCTTGAAATGAATGTATTCTTGAAATCTTGAATGGAGAAGAGGAATGGATATTCTTGCTATCTTGAGAATTCCTCTACTTGGCCATCATGGGAGAGAAATTTGCATCAATGAGAGAATATTTCATTTTCTTGGAGATCTTGAATAAATGGAGACTTGGATATCTTCAATTGGGTGCTTGCCTTCAAATCTTGAATCCAAATCCTCATTTGGACAACTTAAAATCTCACTTGCACTTGAAATCACCAAATATCTTGCACAAAGGTTGCATGATAATGGATTATAATGGATTGCACAATAATTATGGATACTCATGGATGTAAAAATGAGAGGAGAAGACCCCCTTTTATACCCATTTTGGGATTCAATATTTTCAAGACTACCACAAATAAAGATCAAGAAGAAAAACCCTTGCATTGGGCCTAGAGCCCACTTAAATGAAATGGCCTAGGACAAGGTCAAATTGGGTTGATCTATTCTAGGACAAGGCTAACTTAGTTTGACCTAGTCTCAACATTATTAATTTCAAAGAAAATCCAGGTCTTGGGAAGTGTGAACAATTTTGGGGAGAGAAAATTAAAGATGTGGAAAATCAAGCATAAAGATATTCAAATCTTGGAATCACTAAAATGGGGTCTAATAGGTCCTAAGGCCACCAATAATAGGTGATAATTTTTTAGGACTGTACATTTAGCCCCCATTTTATTGGGAGTATGAGACAAGATCATGCTCATGGTAAAGTAGATAAAATGCATAAGATAATCTCATTAAGGTTAAGGAGACAAAGAAACATCAAGCCCCCAAGTGACTTAAGTCCTCATCAAATCCAACACCAAAATAAGAGAGACATCACTCGAAAGAGACTTAGAGGGGGAAAAGAGAGAGTTTGATTACTAGTTAAATAAGAGTATATCTTATTGTGAACCACAAAAGGAAAATGCTACAAAATATGGTGTTGAATAGTCTAGCAATTTGTATTATGCTAGTTCAATCCATCAATAAGGATCGGTCCTTAAAGGAAAGTACTTCCAATAATGGATCCAACAACAAAATGATTAGTCCTAAGGAAAGATAAGCTTCCCTACAGATCAAATAAGGGCATTCAATCAAAGGACCAAGTGTGCATGATCAACCTAAGGACCAAATGAACAATGTGGATTAGTCTAAGGATCCACTAAAAAATATAGCATCAAATGAGTGTGTGTGTGCAAAAATAAGAACATGAAACAGAGTGTATTCCCCTACGTTAAAGCCATTGCAAATTCCTTAACAAGAAAAAATTCTTTAATGGAGCATACATGCATCCACACGATATGTTTCCACTATGAAATTCCCCCAAGAAAGGACAAATCAAGGGAAATGAGCACATGGAAATAGAGAGAATGAAAGGGATCTACCAACTTTGGGGTCATTAGGTCACATGATAACTCATGTATATCATAATTATAGCAAAATAAATTATCAACATCACCTAAAGGTATTAGAACTAAAAGAAAAATGGAAGAAAGACATGTAAGAGTTACACATAAGAGTATTTTTGGGTTGGAATCATGGAGACCAAAAAGAATAGGTAGCTACTACTTTGCATCATCCCAAGCAGACAACACAAAGGCACATTTATGAACAGATGAACAACATATCATGCAACAACATATAGAAGAAGTAAGATAAAAATAGAATAATTTTTACAACATTGTGATTCCTTTATCACCTTGATCCAACGAAGAAACAAGGGTAATTTAAATAAATAAGAATAAAACATGAAATGAGAAGAACAACATGGGGGAAGCACATCACGATAAATAGGAAAACAAACAAAAAATAAAATAAAATCTACCATACAAGAGGAGATAGTCAAGTGTATCATCACCCCCCCACTATCTGAGTCTATAATGTTTAGGGAAGGTGGGAAACTTGCAAGAGTAGAAAAATCAAGCACAAAAAATGGAACAATAGCTAGTTCCAAACAAGGACCATGTTGTGAAGATAGGTCATTGTGTTTGTTACTAGGAGTGATAGGTAACTTTTGTGAAAGAATAGCTAGTAAGTCATGATCAATATCAATAGTCTCATACATTTCATTAGAATCCCTACCATGAATATCATTGTGAGCATCAAGAACATCATCATTAAGAGTTTCTTCTTCATCTAGATTAATTGTAATATAATCTAAGATATGAATTGCATTGTCATGTTTTTTCATCTTTATTTTGTTTAAATTTTCTTCCTCCATTGGATCAAGTATGGGTTGGTCAAATGAAATTGAAGCATGAGGTGAATCAATGTTTTGAGAATCACGTTGATGAGATCTAGCAATACACTTGTGACAAAGATCGCGAGCATGAAGGTTACGTTTGGTTTTTATAGAAATTTGGGTTGGGATAGGATCAATCAACATGGGGTCCTTTTCTTCTTTAGGATGAAGAAATAGAAGGAACCACACTAGGTTGAGAGATAGGTTGAGAAGTATGTGTATAAGCAATTGGGAGAGGAGGTATAGGTGGTATAGGAAGAGCTCCACGTCTAGGGAAAAGAGATGGAAGATCCCTAAATTTTCTAAGTTCATAAATCTTTTGAACCTTGTAGGCTTGGTATGATCTAAAGATATGGTCAAGATGGGTTTGAGCTGGTTGAGGCATAAAAGGCCAAATGAAATCAAGGTCAATTGATTTGTGAGGCACAAAAGGATGATAAAGACTATGGTTAACAATCATAATTTATCCATTATGAGTAAGTTTAACACATTTATTAATAGGAGAAGCCACGACATGCATGAAGGTAAGCCAAGGAAGACCAATTTTTGCTTTAAATTGATCATAAGTTGGAAAGCAAATGAAGGTAATATCTAAAGTTTTACCACCAACTTCAACAGAGAATGAAATGGAACCATGGGAAGGATAAAGTAAACCATTGCAATTTTGAATCATAATAATAGATTTATCATACAAATATTTTTATAATTGTTTTCTATAAAGATGTTCTTCAGTTATCACATTCACCATGCAAGTGGGATAAACAAGGGCACCACAGGTAGGAAGGTCATTAACATTTGCGACAATGTAGAGAGGACCATCAAGTGCTTTAATTGTCTTAGTAGGGTCAAAGGTAATGAAAGGATAAGATAAAGGCTTAGGTTTGAGTTTCTCAACCTGGTTAACAACATGATTGGCTTCATTAACATTTTCATCATAGTCAATGCATTGGGAAGAAGAAGGTTGATCAATAGTATTGGTTGAATGAGATGACAACGAATTGGTGTAGATTTTCAAGTTTTGGTTAGGAGGTGCGACAGATGTTTTTCCTTGATCATGGTCACCATCAACATATATAGCCTTAGAATTGATAAGATCTTGGATAACAGTTTTCAAGTGCAAACATTTTTCAATATCATGACTAGGATGACGATGATATTGTAAAAAGGCTTTGGGATCAAAGTATTTGGATTGATTTTCAAACATATAAATGGGTTGTATAGGAGGAATTTTTAACACATTAATAGTAATTAACTTCAACATCACATTATGAAAATATTCAGAAAGATCAGTATAATTATGAGAAGGTTTAAAAATAGATGACAAATGAGCCACACCTTTGGATGCTACTACTGCTTGTTCATCAATATTGTTGGATGATTTGTTGATATTGGTGTAGTTGTTTGGTTTCTAAAACTTGTTGAAATTGGATGCAGCATCACTCTTATCAATTTTAAATAGAGCCATTGGAGTGATGCTCTCAAATTGACTCACTTGAATTTGATCACGGTGAATCACTCCACACAATTGTGGAAAAGAAGAGAATTCAAAAAGAAGTATCTTATCTCTAATGTTTCTATGTAAATTAGAAACCAAAATGCATTACACATCAATATCAAGCACATGATAAGAAATCTGAGCATGCAAATTCTTAAATCTACCAATAAAATCACTAAGTTTTTCTTTAACACCTTGTTTACAATGCATTAAATGAGAGAGAGATTTTAGGACCAATGTTGTTTTGAAACTGTTCAATGAAATCATTAGAAAGTTTTTGGAAGGATTCAATTGAATAAGGAGGCAAGGAACAATATCATTGCAAGGATTTTTCTTGAAAGGTTCTAGTAAAAAATGTTTCCATGAACCTATGGTCATGAGATAAATCACTATACAAGTTTTGGAAAGTTTTAACATGAGTCATGAGATCACCATTAGCGTTATAAGTGTCAATATGAGGAATCTTCATATATTGTGGGATAACATCATGGATAATATCCATAGACAACGGAATATTAATGTCACAAGTAGGAATGTTAAACTTGGATCGATTCATTGAAGCAATTTGTTGTTGCAAAGAAGACATAGTTTGAGCCAAGCTATTAATGGTAGAATCGGTAGAAAGAGAAGAAGGAGGAGAAACATGAGAAAGGTTAGGAGCATTGTTGGAAATTGAAGGAATATTTTAATATGAAAAAGGAACACTATGATAATTTGGCATGGATGATGGCAATGAAACACATGGCACACTTGAAGGGATAGACAGAGTAATATGATTAGGAATACTCACATGTGTAGGATTGAGATTTTGAATTGAAGTTGTTATGATAGGTGGAGCATAAGTGGACACACTAGAAATGGAAGTAGAGATAGGAAAAGAGGTCTCAACACTTGTAGGAGGTGGAATAAAGCCTAAATCTTGAGCACAATACCTAATGGGTTTTACATTGGCTTCAATGAGATGATAAATGCTACGCAAGAGTTTAATATCATTTTCATATGTGTGAATAAGTTTCCTTAAGATTTCTATAACAAAAGAGTTTCAGGATTATTATTTTATTGACCTAACCATTGTTCAAACTTCAAATTCATGGGAAATTTTTTGGACTTGATCAGGATGAAACCTTAATGCTTATTCTTCATAATGATAAGAATGAGAAGAGTTATTATCCATGATAGTATTGGGATCACTAAGATACATGTTGGTCTCATGAAGATTCCTAGGAAAGAAGGAGGGTCTGAGATCAAAGGAACCCATAAGTCTACTAATTCTTCTAACTAGAATGCTATAGGTTGGAATCAAAGTGATAAAGCTCATGCACAAGGGAATGAAAGCAAAGATAAATATAATTTAATTTGAAAGAAATATGAAAGAAAATTTAACTTATCAAATTTAAGCATGCAATGTAAATATTGACTAACAAAATGCATACAAGGTAAGATATGATCTAACTATAATTAAAAGAAAGGGAATCTAACACCAAAATCAGAATGGAAATGTTACAAGTCGGGTTCACCAAAATGTATCATATGAAATGGTGAGTGATTCTGTGGAGGAAGATCTCTCACCAAATCAAATGGATGGGGGTATGATACATTAGGAACACCCTATTGGCATATTGGCATGATTGGATGTGTTAAAATTGATGTAAACATATCAAAGGAATCAAAGGAACCTGAGGAATTGATTAGAAGATCTATTTGTTTATTTCTAACTTAACTATTGCAAGTTATCCAGTGGAACAGGATGTTTAGAGGTCTAGTGAGAATAAGATATTGCAGATATGAAGTCATGCACGTGGGATATTGTTGAAGAAGGTAAGTACTAAGTTCACTTTAGTTTTTAGAGGATATCATGAAGATTTAGGCATGATTCAAGGTCAAAATTGATGACTGGCAGACTGAGTGACAGATAGTGTTGACAAGAAGATAAAAAGAGGTTTAGTGTGCATTTTTAAGTTAGAATTTTATGGAGCAAACCTAGGAGTGTTTTGGGGACATACTCAAGTGTCTTCAACTCATAGGGTTTGTACTTTGGAGGTTTTCATGGCATAATCTTATTGTCTCAGTGACTTGTTGACAGTGTTCTTCAAGTTCAATGGAAAAGAGCTGGCAAATCCAATGGTTGTGGTGGATTTGAATGTTTGAGTGTTTACTGTGATGTTATAGGATGTTCTTGGAATATGTGATTGATGAGTTGGGAATACAAATGGATCAGAAGGATATCATTGGTGGATTTTTTAGTCAATAATAATATTTTTATTATTATTCATGTTCTTGGTTGACTTAGGTTGTAAATCATGTTGCGCAAGTGCTAAATAGTGAAATCTAGGTATGTTACGATCTCAAGGTGATTGATATAGGTCATGGATATTATTTCATGGTCAGAGATAGATTTTAATCATGATATTTGGCATGTTGATTTGAAGAGATGGTGAATTAGGTTTTTCCTACCTAGTTCATGGTATAAGATGATGAATTAGAGAAAATACAAGGTGTGTATCGTGTATGTGAATCCTAGAGGCAACTAACAGAGGGAGAGCCTAATTCAATGGTGATCAGAAGTATTTCAAAAAGGGGTTGAATATAGATCTAAATTGTGCTACATTAGATTTGTATCAGACATAAGGTAGATATCATTTACACAGTTCACAAAAATATAGATCATTGTAGTGATCGGATTGTAAGGTAGTGAGAATTCCTCAGGGTTGTAGCCCGAGGATGATTACTTGAGCAGTGATTGTGAATGCATGTGCAGTCCCCATATATTTTAATAGTTTATACTTCTAACAAGGTGTTTACTTATTGTGGGTAATCAGTCCCACCGTATTTTTTCCCCTAACAGGGTTTCCATGATAAATTTCTTGTGTCAAATTGTTTGGATGAGCGTCTAATTTATGTATGCATGCATGTTTCACATTTAACTTAATCATATCAAAATAAAATGTATATGTAGTTAAGGGCTTTTAGGACTAAGAGGTTTAAGTTTGAAGTTTTGGGAACAAATAATTCACCCCCCCTCCCTCTTAGTTGTTTACTTCCATATTATCAACAATTGGTATCAAAGCTTGGACCCTTGAAGGAAGCCTAACAACTTAAGGGAGATCTGATTTGGCAACTTACAAGAAGGACAGTCCAAGGTTTGAAGGTACAAACTACCCTATATAGAAAGGATGGATGATTACTCATCTAAGATGCATTAGAGAAGACTATTGGACATCCATAAAGAATTTATACACTCCTCTTTCAGATCTATCTATGACTACACCAAATGAAAAGAAGCAATTTGAGTACAACGTCAAAGAAAATGAAGCATTTTTAAGTGTCTTATCAAATATAGAGTATACAAATGTGATGGAGTTGGAGAATGTACATCAGATTTGGAAAAATATAGAAAGCCTACATGAAGGTGATGCATGTGTCAAGCAAGAAAAGCTACCAAGTCTAAAAGGAAGTACAAATATTTGAGAATGTATGAGGATGAGAACATCAATTCTTATATATTGAAGATAAATGAACTAGTTTTTAGCATCAGATGTGTTGGTGGTGTATTTTATGAAGAAGAAATTGTTTCAAAGGTACTGAGATTATTTTCCCCCGCTTACAAGAGAAAAGTTGTTTCCATTGAGGAAATTGGAATTATTTATGTTCTAAGAAGAGATACATTGGCTGGTAAGTTATCTTCTTTTGAGATGAGTGATTTTGGTGATTCATTACCCAAATTTGAATTATCTTTCAAGGCTAATATATCAAGAAGAGACATGCATAGATTAGATCAAGGTGAACAATCAACAAAAAGAGTATCAAAATATGAAAAGGAGATGAGAGAACTTGAATAAAAAGAAAGAGAGCTTTAAGAATTGGAAGCATTGGTGGAAAAAGGACTATCAAAAGGATCTCGTAAGTACAAAGGAAAAATGCCCTTTAAATGTTTTTATTGTAAGAAGATAGGTCATTATGCTTTTACATATTTGGAGAGATTTCCTAAGTACAAGCCTGATAGGTATAGAGATGAGAAAAAGTGTCATTATGTTGGTTATGATGAAGGAGTCACTGATGATGAACATGTGTATGTTTCTATTAAATATGTTGAACCTAAATCTATTGGTCCTATGCCTAGTGATTCTACAAGATGTATTGTTTAAGAAAAGGCTTTACATGCTCAAGTTATTAAAAGGGGTGAGTGGACTATTGATAGTGGTTTCTCTCATCATATGAATGGTGACAAGGATAAATTCTTAAGTTTTTAAAGGTATGGTAGTGGGATAGTAAGATAGGGAAATCATTTTGGTGGCATGATCAAAGGAAGAGGATCTATCTCTTTAGATGGTAATATTACTACTGAATATGTTGTGTATGTAGACGGCTTAAAGAAAAATCTAATCAGTGTTGGACAACTAATGGACAAAGGATATGGATTTCATTTCAAGGATGATTGTTGAAAAATTGTAAATGATTGTGGAATAGATATTTCTATTATTTCAAAAATAAAAGGTAATGTTTTCAATTTTAATGGTGGTCAGAAGACTTGTTTGATTGCACAAATTGATGAAAGTTGGTTATGTCATAAAAGGTTATGTCGTGTGAATTTTTAAAATATTGTGACATTGAGTTCTAAGTATGATGTTAGAGATCTACATAAAGTAAATAAACCTATCAATAATACTTTTAAGGAGTGCTAACTAGGTAATAAAACAAGAACTACTTTCATATCTAAAATTAAAAATTCTAAAGGTTTGCTTGATCTAATACAAACTGATTTGTTTGAACCAACAAAAATAAGGAGTATGCAAGGTGAATGCTACTTACTGATCACTACTATAGAATGATTTGAGTTACTTTCTTGAAATAAAAGTATGAAGCACTTGATAAGTTCAAATTATTTAAGAATCTGATTGAGAATAAGACATTATTAAAAGTGAAGTGTCTAAAATCTAATAGAGGTGGTGAATTCACATCTAGAGAGTTCAACTCCTTTTGTGAAAGACATGGAATTAAGAGGTAGTTCTCAGCCCCGTAGACACCACAACAAAATAGAGTTGTTGAAAGGAAGAATAGGTCAATACTTGACACTACAAGAACCATGATGATGGAAGGAAAAGTTTCATGGATTTTCTTGAAAGAGGCAGTAAGCATTGAAATCTAATATCTTAATCAAGTACAAATAAAATGAGATAGAGGTAAGACACCCTATGAACTTTGGTGTGGAAATGTTCCTACTGTTAAGTACTTCAGAATCTTTGGCAGTAAATTTTATATCAAGAGATATGAGGACATTGGAAAGTTTGATGCTAGATGTTATGAAGGAATATTCCTTGGATACTCTACGAAGACCAAAGCCTATAAATGCTACAGGAAAAGATTGAGAATGATAGTAGAGAGTGAAAATATAAAAGTGGATGAAAGCAATGCAAGTTTATCCAAATCAGGTGGATGTGATTCAAATGATCATAATGGCAATTCAATTCAAAGAGATCAACAAAAGGAACATAGCCAAGTCTAAGGAGGAACAATGAATCAAATTGATGAAGCATATACAAGTGGAAAAAATGAAGGACAAAAGACTAAAGTAAGACCAAAAACACCAAGTATGTCATATTAAATCATTCTGAAGAAAAAATCATTGGAGATAGGATAAAGGTGTTCGAATAAGAAGGAAATTTTTGAGGGATAGGTATGTCTAATCTCACAAGTGGAGCCAAAGGATTTCAATGAAGCTTTTAAATATGAAAATTGGTACAAGGAAATGGAAGAAGAGTTGACACAAATTGAGAAAAAAATACTTGGATTCTTGTTCCCAGACTCATTGATAAAAATGTTATTGGCACCAAATGGTTATTCAGAAATAAGTAAAATGAATATGGAAAGGTGGTGATAAATAAGGAAATAATAGTTTGTAAAGGCTATGCAAAAATGAAAGGAGTTGGTTATGAAGAAACCTTTGCACCTATACAAGATTGGAAGTAGTAAGACTATTAATTGCATATGTTGCTCACAAGAACTTTAAGGTATACTAGATGGATGTCAAATCTACCTTCTTTAATGGAGAATTTGAGGAAGAGGTATATATAAAACAACCAGATGGATTTTGGTTGATTGATCAACCAGACATTATATGTTTACTAAAGAAATCCCTATATGGACTGAAACAAGCTCCTAGAGCTTGGTACTCAAGATTGGATAAGTATCTACTTAATCTTAGCTTCAACAAAGGTAATTTTGATAGAAATTTATACTTCAACATTGATAATGAAAAGGTTTTGATTATTCAGGTATTTTTTTATGACATTATCTTTTGAGATAATGACAAGTTAAGCCAAGCCTTTTCCTTAGAGATGAAAAATGAATTTGACATGTCCATGATAGGAGAAATGAAATTTTTCTTAGGATTGAAAATTATTCAATTGTAAGAAGGAATATTTGTGTCACAGACCAATTATGCAAGTGTGTTATTGAATAAATTTGTTTTTGATGATAGTGGGTACACCTAAGGTGGCCCAATGAAAACTTACAAATAATGATGAGACTCCAAAGGTAAATCAGTTCAGGTATAGATCAATGGTTGGTGGCCTATTATATCTAACACTTACCAGATCAGACATAATGAATGTAGTTTGTGTAGTTGTAATATTCTAAGTAGATCCAAAGAGAATTCATCAAGTTGTAGTCAAGAGAATCTTTAATTATTTGAAAGGGACAGATGAATTGTGGATATGTTACTCTAAAGGTGAATATTTTACTTTGAGTGCATATACAGATGCAGATTGGGATGGAGATTTTGATGACAGAAAAAGAACAAGTAGTGGAGTATTTTTCTTGGGTGGTAGATTGGTCGCTTGGATGAGTAAGAAACAAAATTGCACTTCACAATCTATGACTGAGACAGAGTATGTCCTTGCTGCTATAATTTGCACACATGTAGTATGAATGAAACAAATGTTATTTGATATTGGAATTATCTTTAATGAGCCTATTATCATCTACTGTGATAACTCAACTGCTATAAAATTTTCAAAAGATCCAATGCAGAACTCAAAGACAAAGCATATTTCAATCAAGTTTCATTTCTTAAGGGAGAAGGTAAACACGAAGGAAGTACGGTTGGAATTCATACATACCATAGAAACAATTGCTGATATATTTACCAAACATTTTTCCTAAGGAGACATTTGAATATCTCAAAGGTAAGTTAGGGGTCATTTCCCCTCCTCAAAACTAAAACATGCAGAATAATACATCAATCTATAGGAATTTGTTGGGACTAAAAAAAATTGTTCTAGAGTGGGCTTCAAAACATTTGTGATATCAAGATGAGTTTCCAAAATCATTTTTGAGATGCACTAGTTATTCCACAATTATGATCCAATCCAAATCAAGTGTTGGTTAATTATAGAATGATAAGACAAGTAAGTTTCCCTATTTCATAGGTGTCTTTGAAAGTGGTTTGCAAAAATAGTGACTCGGTCACTATTTTGCAAAGGGATACTAATATGTTTGGCGAAATAGATAAATGTTGTCATTTGCAAAAGGAAAATTTGATGTGTTGCAAAATAAGGGTGCATTAATTTATGATCGAACATAGTGTGACATCATCATTCTTGACAAGATAGTGGCCAATTCACTAAGGGATTTAATTGTGAAATCCTAATTCACAAAGTGATTTAGCTGCTAAAAGCGATGAGTAGCATAGTGATAAGTTGGTGAACTAGGGCCAGTAAAGTGAGAAGTTATCTGGTAATTAGTGAAAGGTGGTGCGTAAACCAATATGTGTTTTTCTCTGCTCAATTTTCCTTTTAAAAGCAAGCAAGCCTAGGAAAAATAGAGAGGTGATACTGAAGAAGTTGTTGCTAACTTAAGGGATATGAGAGAAACCAAGGAAGAAGGTTTATCCTTACCACCTTCTATTTATCAGGAAGAGGTGCATGGGTATAATGCACAATTACAAGAATGTGATGACCTTGTAAATAATGGTAATGAAAGGGAGGTCAGCTCTATTAGGTTCACTAAGAAAGATGACTTCATCCATTCCCAAGAGTTCAAATATTTTTGGATCCAAATGAAAATGAAGGACTTTGAGGAACAAAAGAAAATCCAACTGATGGGAGTTGAGGAGTTTAAACATGAATAGATTGTGAATTAGATCTTCAAAGAATTGAACCTACATAATATTAAATATATAGTGGAAGAAGCTAGGGAAATGGTGAAGAAAAGTGATATGTTGTTAGTCCCTAGAATTTCTTTGAAGGAAAGTTTCTTGCTTGATCAAGTCAAAAAAAAAAAGATGATCCTACCTTCGTCGTTAAATTTGATATTGAAGAAAAAATCATAGGTTCATAATATGATCAAAAAATAGAGATACTGGCTACTTGGGTAAGCTTCAAGGGAGATTACAAACTAAAATTGATTGGTTTTTCCAAAGGTATTGATGGATCAGTTGTTGTGTAGATAGTGTGTGACACTAACGTACTTCTATCAGTAAGTGACCTTTTATTCTGGGTCATGTTTAATAAAGATCATATCAAACACATGCAAAATGAATTGCAATAGGCTTTGGATAGGCAGGTAGACCTCAATAAGGTAATTAATGAACTATACCTCAAGGTGGTAGAACAGAAAGAGGAGATTCAAATATTAAAGGGGAATAGTCAGACTCAAGCTCTTGTAATCTATCAAAATGCCCCTAGTGTTCCTTATGATGTTCAAAAGGATAGGCTTTGGGAAGAGGTTGAGGAGATGATATCTGATAGGATGAAACATGAAACTCCAATGCACATGTTTACCACCCTTAAACAAACTTTATCTTTTCTAGTTAATCTCGCGATTAGCAAATGTGATGATGTGTATAAGGTTTACTGTTCATTGATTGAAATATTGAATGATTTCAAGAAAAATAAACCACTCTTAGAGGATATATCTAGGAGATGGAAGTCTTCCTCTTATGAGCTAACACACATATATGAGGTGATTCGTAGGGATCCAAATTCTCCTACTGAAATTAAAGATACCAAGGAAACCATTGAAACTATTGAAGAATAGAAAATTGAGTATCAAGACATGGTCCCTAGAATCATTGAGCGATTGAAAGAGGATGGGAGCTTTTCACTGGATAAGTTCAACATTTTTCTTGACAATGTTATTGTTCTTGAAGACAAGTTTTCTAAATTTATGATTGAGGGTCGAGCTATCATAGGGAAAAGATGGAGAGAAAACCTTCTTAGTTTTCCTGATATCATGCACTTTCAATGGCCATCACTTTCTCAGGTTTCAGTATGGGTTAAAGAATACTTGGAACCATTTGCAAAAGCATCAAAATGAACAAAGAAGGTCTCTGGGAATGACAAAGATTCAAGTAGTTGATTAATGTGAAAGGGGAAGTTGTTTGGTTATTTTATTTGTTTGTCTATTTTGTCTTACTGTAATCTTTTGTCTACTTTCGGTTGATTAGGATTAGGGTTATTTTTGAAACATTGTGAAATGTGAACGGTTGGAATCTTGTTGCTTCCCCTATTTTATGAAGGGGAAACCACAACCATTTTTTATATTTATATTAGATTTGACTGAAATCATAGGCACTTTTTGTACTTACTTTTTTAATATCAATAAAATAGATTGGCACTGCTTTATGTTCTTTCTTATCAAATTTTTATCCCTAATTTATATTTGATTTAAGGATTATTTATCATCTTAAATACTTGTGCATGCATGTTGTTGATTCCTAACATTAATTTGAAGAAAAAAAATCCATAGAGAAGTTGTTTTCCTATTTGTTTTTTTGGTCTAATTGGCTCTCTTACTCATAGATTAAATACAATTGGATGAGTTGGTGTTTTGTATTCAATTGGTGTGCATTAACAGGATTGGATGGTTGATGGTGTGTTTACAAAAATTGTTGAACATTGTCTTTCAAAGGTGTGTGTGGGGTTGGATAAGGTTTGAATCTATGGTACAATTGGACAAGGGACTGATCATCATTCTTCAAAAGAGTAAGAAATGTTTTTCCCTTTGCAATTGTCTCTTTCTTTTACTTTATAGTTATTTAGAATAGGAATTAGCAAGTAGGAATCTGGTTGATAGAAGGATTCCAGAGGAAGAATTAAGGTTTGCATCTTTTGTATTCTATACATATCTGCTATAAAAACCTCTTTCTTCAATTTATAAGTTAGACCCTACAGAGCCTAAAGAGCAGAGGATTTTAATTGATTGTCAATAAATCCTTATTAGTTGGCCAAATCCTTTGGAGAGTTTAGAGATAGAAGTTTAACATCCTTTCATAGATTTCCAATCTATTGATTTATGCACCAATAGATTAGCAACTCTACTGGGGAAGATATTGTTATTTTTGGGAAAAGAGCCAGAAAAGGCAAGCACTATGCTGGGGACAAATTGTACAATTTTTTTATATTTTCCTTTCACAAGAGAGGTGGTGACTCTGGTATATAAGATGGTGCATGAATAATCATAATATTATCTATGAAGCTACAATTTATAATCCAAGACACATAATTCTTAAGTTTTTTAGTTTCATTATATTGCATGGACAGAAGGAGGTCACTATTTCAAGAATAGACATTTCAATACATAGAAATTCCTCCAGGAAAGAGAAATAATAATTGTGCTAATATGAATCCATATGATAACAACCAGAATGAAGGTACATGTTTCATCTCCCAAAGGGATAGATACATCCAACAATAATATGAAAGACATATGAGGAGGGGAGGTGTCCAGGGTGGAAAAGCGTGGCACTGGTTTTGGAGATGGCTATGGGAGTATAGATGTTCCCCCAAGATTCGCTTCAACATCCTCCATTTATCAAGGTTCACAAGCATCTCAAAGAATTAAAGTTGGAACCGAAGAAGAGTTTCAGGGTAAGCTACGTGATTTCTAACTATACACATGGAAGATGAAATATGATAATGTTGTTTTACCCTAAAACTATCAACATGTGATAGATTAAATAGATAATTTAATTTTTGATGATCAAGAAAATCAAGATAGAAGGTCTAAGCATCATAGTGAAAGAGGTGGTTAGGAGGGTGGAAGGGAAATGAATTAGGATGGGTGGAACAATTACTAACCACTAGTAAATCATGGTTATTGTTAGAATAACTGAGAGGGGGGGTGAATAAGTGGCCTCAAAAATTAATCCAATAAAACAACCCAAAACTTTATACCACAAATTGAAAACCTCTAGTTATCTTCATTCCTACAAGATGTATTCCCTTAAATAATATTATAAAATAACTACTACTCAGAATATATTGTTTATCCTTTTTCTTAAGCTTTACTGAATAGCAGTCTAGTCTTTACTGAAATACAGTAAATAACTTAGTGTTTATCGATAAATCTTGTGTTAGTAATGTGTAAATAAAAATATCAAAGAAATGAACCATATACACATTTGACACATGGATTTTTAACGTGGAAACCCTGTTAGGGGAAAAACCACTTGGGACCAGTAACCCAAAAATTTCACTCTTCTGAAGTGAGCTCGGTGAAGAGCCAACCCTGTTAAAGGTTACAAACACACTGTTAAGTGCGACCTTGTTAGAGGATTTAAATTTAATAGTTTGTCACTTGATATCTGGCATTCACTGTGCTATCTTCATGAGAAACCTTTTGATACTCCTTGGGATGTATCTCAATATATAAAGGATGGTTAAATCCTACTCTGTTAAGAGATTTTCTGAATCAATGGTTAAACTGAAATAATATAGGATCTATTTATAAATACAACTTAATCTTTTAGATGTTCATATCTATTGTAAGCTCATAATACCTTTCTGATCAATGTTTCCCTTATGTTCCTTTGCTCCACTTCTTTCTTCTCAGTGAATGTTGTTGCTTCTTAGTTGCTTGGTGTCTGCAGAAATCTTAGCTCTTTTCTTCAGCTTGTTTGATCAGGTCTGTATGAAGACTTCTTATCTTCACCAGTATTATCTTCAACATCCTCTTTTTGATAATGAATTATCTTGTCTCTTTTATAGACATGATTTCACCATTTCTAAGTCCTTGTATTTCTTTTTCTTGATGTGATCCGTAAATCTCGCCATTCTTACTTTAAAGTATGCTTTAGTTTTATCCCGTAGATTTCTTCTTGACAAATGGAATAAAACTAGCTTTAAATCTCTAGCTTTTAATTGGTCTATGAAAACAATATAATCAAATAGTTAAGTCTATATTTATCTCATTCCAGCTAAGTATTTTGTCATTTCTGAACTTTTGTTCTGATCGGTGTTTAACTCCTTGTTTTCTCCGCCTTGATTGCAGTTGTCCTCGGGCATCTCTATCTGTCAAGGTTGTCTGTCCATCGAGCAACACTATAACTTTCAGTTCTGCTCGGGTATCACTTAGGTTCTACTCGGTAATTATTACTCAAGTATCTTTCTCAGGTATCACTGTGTTTCTTCTCGGGGTTCTCTATCCGTCGGTGTGCATTGTTTCTCGATTTTTTTTGTCACTTGGTGTATACTGAACTTTATGCATTACTGATAACATAACCTTGATCTGTTTGGTTCTCTGAAGTCTTTGACAATATTTATATGACCAATCAGAGTATATCAATTTGACGTCAATGACAATACAATAGATTAATTTATTTAATGTCTTGCATTAGATTTTTGCAGCTCGGTGATCATCAACTTAACATCTTCAAACATTCAATCAGTTATAGTTCATCAATCTCTCCCTTTGGCATTGATTGAAACATACTACATAATACTAATACAATATGAAATATATCATTTGTAGTTCATTAATATTTACCAAACTTATTTTTCTATAACCAATATAAATGTCTAACTCTCAGTAAGCTCTTCTAACTTAGATTTGATTCTTGCAGAGTACTATATAGATGTAGCAACTTCTGATTCTGTCTCTCCCTTTGTTGTAGAATCTCTTCTCCTTTTTCTGGATAGATATGCAGTGTTAACTTTTCAAATTCCCTCCCTTAGATGGATGTTTCTTTGAATATTTCTCTAATTTTTTCTCTCCCTTTGACTGTCCCTCTCCTTGATGGATATTTCTATTCATATCTCTTTTTCCTTTGACAACAATATATTTCACTCCATATTTATTAAGTACATCTTTCCCTTTGAATACTTCTGATAGATATTTCATATGGATATAATCTCTCCCTTAAGTCATCTCTCCCTTTGGATACTTGTCTCCCTTTGATAGCAATGCCAAACTAAATCACTTTTTTCATAATATATTCCTTGAATTTCCTTTCCATTAGTAATACCATAGTTTTGGTTTTGGTGCAAATAAGTACCTTGCTGTGTATTGATATATCTTTCCAGTCCATCTCTTTGCTTGTATCAACATGAATGATCTTTTGATTATGTTTAGGCTGATGCAGCCTCCTAGTCATCTTAGTGATCAATAGACAAGGGTTGCACCCCTAGTCTCTTTCTCAGGTACTCAAATGTATCTTTAGGCAATGACTTTGTGAATATTTTTGCTAATTGTTTCTTAGATTGAACATATTCCAGTATCACCTCTTTATCTTACCCTTGTTCTCTTAAGTAATGATAATTGATAGCAATATTCTTTGTCTTAGCATGCATGACAGGGCTCTTTGATATATTAACTGCACTAGTATTGTCACAATAGATAATCACTAGTTCAACAATTTTCATATTCATAGTTTCCAGTAATTGTTTGATCCATGTAATGTTAGAGCAATTTGCAACAACCACATATTCTTCTTTTATAGTATATTGTGAGATGCATCCTTGCTTCTTACTTATCCATGTGAAAAGTTTGTCACCCATGAAGAATTCTCCTCCTATTGTGCTCTTTCTATGATCTAAGTTTCCAGCCCATCAGCATCTGTATAGACTTGAAGCTCAAATTTTCCTTCTCTTTTATACCATAAGCCATAGTCTTTGGTATTCTTTAGATATCTCAGAATTCTTTTGAAAATATTCATGTGTGATTCCTTGGGATTAGCAGAGAATATTGCAACTATTCTAACTTCATGTGCTATATCTGGTCTAGTATGAACAACATACATGAGTTTTCCAATCATTGATCTATATAGGGTCTGATTTACCTTGATTGACTTGTCTTCTTTTGTCAGCTTGCATCTGGTTTCCATAGGTGTTCCAACTGGCTTGGAGTCTTCCATCTTGAATATTTTGAGAACTTCCTTTATGTATTTGGATTGTGTGATGTATATGCCTACATCCTGTTGAAGAATCTGTAGAAAAAGAAAGAATTTGATCTCCCCAAACATTGACATCTCAAACTCTTTGCTCATTTCAGCAACAAATGATTTTCATAACATATCATTACCACCAAATATGATATCATCAACAAATATTTCAGCAATTAGAATGTTATCATCAGTATCTTCTTTGAAATACAGATTATTGTTTTCACTTGTTCTTAGCAATCCAATACTTATGAGATATAAGTGAAGTCTTTCATGCTATTCTCTAGGTGCTTGTTTCAATCTATAAAAGGATTTTTGCGGTCTACAAACCATATTTCTCTTGTGTGAGGCCTCACTCCAACCCATCATAGCTCAGTTGATACACTTATTTTGATACATTATGATTCGATATTTTGGGACATTATATGTGATGGACTAGACATTATTAGTATTTATTATTTCATGCGATGATTACTTCGGTATACCTTATTGATGATGTTTATGATGTTTGGGTATATGCATGCACTATGATGATTATTTCAGTATTTCAAATTCAAATGGAAAAATATGTTATGATAATTTGATTATGTAATCAGTTATAGTTATCAGGTGTAGAAATGGAAAAAAGGTTATTAAATGAAAATGTAGAATGTTCGGTCAATTGATTATGCAATTTGATTATATATATATGCATGTGCTTTTATTGAGCTACTGATGTTTAATTTAGTGTGCAAGAAAATTACCATGGAAAATTATCAGAGAATCAGTAACCAATGATATGTGAAAACTTTAAAGCCAAGGTTGAATCTAATGAAGAGATTCAAACCTCGTTGTTAAGTGGTTTTATTGGTGACCGTAAATTGTATGTATGTGTTAGGTGTTTTCACTGTGCAATTAGTGACATGTCAATGTTGTACTATGTTATTTTACAGTGTCACTTGACACTTGTTATGTGTTTATGTAATGACATGTCTACTAAAGTTGGAAATGTAATCCAATTAGATTGTTTAATTTGAAATTTTGCTCTAACCACTTTTAGATTCCAAAAAGTGGTCCTAAAAACCAATTTTAGTAAAATTCAAGTACCTTACTGATAGGGGTATGGGTTAGGAACATTTCTAACACTTCTAGAACCCACTAGTGGCCTTGGTGACCCTCTTTATAACCCATTACTCACATGTTGCGAAAATGGAGTGAGTCTTGACCTTTTACCCAAACCCACACTCCTTTCCAATCTTGCATTTATGATAGGGGACAAAGGACAACCTAAGGACTTAGGGGTCAATTCTGAATTTAATATAAGTGGGTAGGATTTGGAGACCTCTTTAGAGGCCCTTTGTAGAGTTAGAGGGTGTTCACCCACTCTCTACTTTTAGAGACATTAGGGTTTTGGATTGAAGGAAGCAAAAAGGGATTGGACTATTCTCAAACATCATTTTTTCATAACACTTGTGAAGGTTGGTCTCCACCATTTCCATGGAAGCTTTCTTGTTTTGTTGCAATTAGAGTAGTATGTATTTGATTCTCTTGTATATGTGATTTATGTGTTTTGTGTTGTTGTGATGTAATGAAATGAGATTTTGGGTTTGATTTCATGCTTCTTGTATTTATCTTGTTTGAATGAGGGATTTTTGTGAAGGGTGTAATGATATATATATTACTCACCCTTGGATAGGGAAGAAGTGGCCAAGTATGGGTGAAGGGGTTAGTTGGATTCCATGAATGTGTAAAGTCTCTTCCCATGGAGAGAAGAGGGAAAAATGCAAGGTTTATGGGCCCTTGCAAGCCAATGAAGGTTATTATCTTTATTTGGGGGAGATAAGGAGGAAAATGTATGGAAGAATGTATGGGAATTTTAGCCTTGGAAAGACATGTTTATTGTTGTATTTCATTTGGAAATATACTACATGGAAGTCCACCTTCACCCTTATTTTGGAATCAAAATCAATCCTATTGTGTAAGCCTTGGATGGGTGTATCATGTTGTCTTTGTGTTACATGAATGGTGTGAATGTCACCTGTTGATTATCAGTTCTCCAAGCTCGTGGGTGGTCTCCTTGAGACCTAGGATGGGAGGTGAGCTCTCCATGGTTAGTTTCATGTTGTCTTTTGTAGATTTTGAAAGAACCTTGTGTTGGAGCCATTTGGAATTGGAGCTTGGATGCTGTTCTTGTTGCCTTGATATTGGAGAATTCTCCATTGTAATATCTTTTCTTGTATTGTGCGGTCATGTTGAAGGTGAAGTGTGTAATGGAATGGATTAAATCTTGTAGTCTTCAATGTTGTAAATGAAGATGTAACCATTTGTGAAAAAGAAAAAGTCATGTGCTCAAGTTAGATGAATTGCAAGTCATTTCTTGATTTTTTTTCTTTTTTAAATTGTGGTCTTGCAAAATTTCAACCTTAATATGTTCTTTCTCCTCCCTTGAAATCTAGATTTCTACCACAATATGATGAAACACTTTACCTTGAATTCAATATTGTAATTTCAAATCTTTGGAGGAAAACATGTTAACAATCATGGTTTATTAATCAAATTAAGACACTAATTAATAACTACCTATTACCAATATTCTATAAATAATTCTCTTAGTGTAATGCATCAATAGAAGATATATTGCATACATTTAAACTTCAACAAATAAAAAAGAAAGGAAATGCAATGTTAGAGGAGAAGGCAAAAATATCACTTTCCAGATTTTTGAGAGCCAAAACACTCTCTGGAAAATGTATGAGCAAAGGAATTAATTCTCTTTACCAAAGAGAATATCCCCCCCCAATATTCCCTCTCTAAGTATGTGATTAGTGTTCTAATCCCCCTTAATCCCTTGTGTAAACTTTACTACTAAAACTAATTTAATAAGAAAACAAGACACATTATTACATGTATTAGGTTACCTTAATATTTCAGTGGGCCCCACACCTACTTTACCTCAACATACAATAAAATATAATTAAATACAAAAAAATAAAGTAAACTATAATGTCACTTACCTTGCTTGCTTGTTCGGGGGACTACCTTTTTGGTCGCCATCTTCATTGGGTATAGCACCACCCACCAAGACATGCATCTCCTTCCCCATACATACTATGCTCCCCCTGACATGACTTAGTACCTTGCTTGCTGACATGATTAGCTACCCCCTTGCCATTCAAATTTCCTTGCATTTGGATTAAAATTAATGCATTTGGTGGGCCCCAAACTTTATTTTTCTTTAAACCTGCACTTATCCCCTTGAAATAATTCGTCCCCTTTTACAACCCCTTGACTTTTTGTTTTGCCTTCTCACCCACTTGGCACGTGGGCCAAGGGAAAGGAGAGGGTGATGGGATAGGGGTAGGATAGGGGTAGGATGGATTAGTAGGTATATTAGTAGGTATATTAGTAGGTTGGTTAGTGGGTATTAAGTTAGTTTAAGCTTTGGTTAAATAGACTTACTTTTTATTACTTCATTTTAAATTGTGCAGTCTTGTTAATAGGTTAATAGATTTATTTATTTTAAATTGCCTAGTTAGTTTAATAGTTTAATAATTCATGTTATTAATTGAAATTGTTTAGTCTATTAGAGTAATAGATTTATTTGGTTAATTTAAATTGTATAGTTTAGATTTATTATTTGCATTTAATTCAATAATGATTATTACTATTATGTGCTTTCATGCAATTGTTAAAAAGGGTAAAATCTAAATAAAGATGTATTAATGGGCTAGGTTAATATGTTAAATTAAGTATTCCTTTCGAACCATGGGAAATTTCTCTTTGTAGTTAATTAATTTTTTATTAAAAAAAATGTGTGAACAAATGATGTTTAGGATTTAATTATTATTGATATCAGTTAATTGGAAAATTTGGATAGTTCCTCAAGCAAGTTAAAAGCATCCTTTCGCAATGTAACTAGATAATGTTATAGTAGTTATGAGAACCTTATTATATCAGGGATGTTTAAGGGTTGTAATGACATTGAATAGGATTAATAAATTGGATTTCTAGGTCGACCATTAATGCAGTTAGTATATCCCTATGTCCCTGTAGTACTAAACCGTAGGGTCTCTTTTCATTTATAGAGTTGGAATATCGACTCTGTATCCGCCTATGTTGATAACCCCGACTCAATCCATGTCTGTACCCTTCAGCTCGTAGATTAACTTCACCATGTTGTCACCTTTCCTCGACGCTTTCAGTATTATTGTGTCATCATAGTTGTTTTTATGTTTCAAAATTTTTTTTTATGTGTGTTTTGTCTTGGTTTTGGGTTTGACATTTTGGTATCAGAGCCATGTTTTGACACTAGGAACCTAAACTCATTATGTTTCTTCTCATTTCAAACTTAAACTATTGTGTAGGATGCCTGTCATCACATGAGCTAGCCAACGGGGTAGAGGTCGTAGAGCTTCCCATGTTGAAGCAGAATGGGGGGATGTACCACCTCCACCACCTTGGAACCCTAACCAGGATGTTTTGGACATCCTCCATAATTTGATTGGGGTGATTCAGCAGAGACTATCACTGATTGATCAGTATCCTGAGCAGCAGATTCCTGAAAGAGAAGCACTAATTTTTGAGGGTGGTAGAGCAGTTAACAAGGAAAGGAGTAGGAATCCCCCACCCAGACATGTTGAGGGTCATGGTGATCATGAGGGTGAGTCAGTTCATCAGGTTGAGGTACTACCCAAGCATGAGATACATGCTAGAGAGAGACCCCATAGAGAAGTTTGAGATGATATCTGAGAGTTATTGTGACTCCAGCCACCCTTGTTTTTGGGATCCACTGATGGGTCAGTAGCCGAAGCCTGGTTACGAAGTTTACGATGATGTTTTGGAATAGACCCTTATGGGATTAATCTAAAGGCATGACTTGCAGTCCATCTTCTATGGGATAAAGCCTCCACTTGGTGGGAGCAAGATGAGTTCATAGGTGGAGTGAGTATTGACACACTCACTTGGGAGTCTTTTGTGGCCTTCTTCTAAGAGAAATAACTCTCTGAGAATTTCAGACAGAGCCAGATAGAGGAGTTCCATGATCTCTAGTAGAGAGGTCTCACAGTGACCCAGTATGAGAGTTAGTTTCTCAAGCTCCTTCCATATATTGATTACATGAATAATGAGAAATTGTGTATCCATTATTTTCTTAAGGAACTCAATATGTCTCTTTAGGGTACAATACACCTAGCCTTTCCTACCACATTTAGAGAGGCAGTTGAGATGACATTTGTAGCTGAGGATATCTGTACTTTACAGGAGTCACAAGATCGGTCTCAACACCGAAACCCCTCTACCCAGCAGTCAGGATAGCAAAGGCCACCTTGGAAAGGGAACCCAAGTCACTCAGTAGGATCCTTTGAGGGTCAACAGTCTCATCAGAAGAGACCTCAGTAGGATTCTAGAAAGAAGCCATCATAGGGTTATCAGGGCTCTAATCCCAAACAGTGGCAATCTTAGGATCCTAGACGGGATTAGAGGACATAGGCCCCTCAAGCACAACCAACTAGGACTCAACACTCCTCTACTGGTGGTTACAGTAATTCCAGTAGGACCGAAGGACCACATCAGTCTAGATCATAGGGAGTACAGATTCAGACCAGAGGGCCATGTTACACTTGTGGTGGCATGGGTCATATAGCGAGAGAGTGCCCCCAGGGATAGTCAGTTGGTCTTCAGAGAGGAGCTACTTCAGAGCCTACAGTTGGAGACATGGGTAGATCCTATAGGGTTTTTGTAGCGGTTGATAGCCGCCAGGCTGAGCATCAGACCATAGTTATTGAGGCTGTAGGTATGATACGAGGTAGTATGGTTACTATTTTATTTGATTCTTGAGCTTCTAAATCCTTTATATCTCCATATGTAGTGGAGCGTTGCGGGCTAGTGGAAGTTAGACAGGATATCAGTTGGGAGGTAGAGTTAGCCTCAAGAGCCAGGGTGTCAGTTAGTTCCATGGTCCAAAATTGTCAGATTCAGATTGGAGACATATCCACGATGTTTGATCTACACATTACCCCTCTAGGTTCATATGATGTTGTCCTTGGCATGGATTGGCTTTATTCCCATGGCGTCAAGATGGATTGTTGACAGAAGAGGGTAGAATGTGTGGATGAGAAAGGTATTCCTAGGGTGATCTTTGGAGTGCAGAGACCTGTATCTCTTCGCATTATTTTTTCTATGTATCTTAGGTGGTGCGTGCGAAAGGGATGTCAGCAATTTGCTATCACCATTAGTGATAGAGAGGATGATTTAGAGGGGGAACCATCCCTCAATGATTTTCCTATGTTATAGGAGTTTATAGATGTATTTCCTTCAGAGCTCCCTGATATGCCTCCACCTAGATTAGTGGATTTTCACATAGACCTTGTGCCAGGAGTTGAACCAGTATAGAGAGCACCATATACGATGACTACCCATGAACTAAATAAGCTCAAGATTCAGCTGGAGGAGCTCTTGGAGAAAGGGCATATTCAACCTAGCATGTCACCTTGGGGTGCACCAGTGATCTTCATGAAGAAGAAGGATGGATCACTTAGGTTGTGCATTGATTATCAATAGTTGAACAAAGTAACTATTAAGAACCGATACCCACTTCCTAGGATTGATGTCTTCTTTGATCAGTTACAGGGTGCTTGGATGTTCTGGAAGATTGATCTGAAGTCAGGTTATCATTAGTTGAGAATTGTGGAGAGTGATATCCACAAGATTGCATTTTGTACAAGGTATGGTCACTACGAGTTCACCGTGGTACCATTTGGCCTCACGAATGCTCCAGCGGTTTTCATGAGCCTCATGAATGGAGTATTTTGCACCTTCTTGGATAATTTTGTGGTTGTGTTCCTAGATGATATTTTGATATATTCTCATAATGAGAAGGAGAATGAGGAGCACCTGAGGAAAGTTTTGCAGAGGTTGAGAGAGAACTAGTTGTTTGGAAGCTTGTCGAAGTGTACGTTCTTTCAACCTGAGGTACATTACTTGGGTCATGTTATATCCGGCGATGGGATCTCCATAGATCCATTGAAGATTTGAGCCATTATGGATTATCCAGCACCCACCAGTGTTACTGAGGTGAGGAGTTTTATGGATTTAGTAGTATATTATAGATGCTTTATTGCGGGATTTTCCAAATTGGCACACCCCATCACCTCCCTTTAGAGAAAGGGAAAGTAGTGTGAGTGGAAAAAGAAGTGTGAGAGAGCCTTTCAGGAGCTCAAGAGAGCCCTCACGAGTGCATCGATACTTGTAGTGCCAGACCCAAAAATGGATTGTGTAGTGTGCACAGATGCATCATTGGATGGAATAGGGGCAGTCCTTATGCAGGATGGATGACCTATCTCCTACAAGTCTAGGAAGTTTAAGACTCATGAGCTTAATTACCCTACTCATGAACTAGAGCTTGTTGTAGTGGTTCATGCTTTAGAGAGGTTGAAACACTTTCTTCTAGGTCATAGATTCAAGCTTCATTCAGACCATCAGAGCTTTCAGTACATTTTCACTTAGCCAAACCTTAATGCTAGACAGAGAAGGTGGATGGAGTTCTTGTGTGAGTATGATTTTGATGTTCATTACATCAAAGGGAAGGAGAATGTGGTTTCATATGCCTTGAGTAGGAGATGCCACGAGCTTTCATCTATGACAACTTGTATCGATTTGAGAGAGCATATCCTATGTCATTTGCTAGAGGATCCCTTTTATGTAGAGGTTTGTCAATTGGTGCATTCTCAGATACCCTTAGAAGTGAAGTATATAGAATATTCCTTGGAGTCTGATGGACTATTACGTCATAGGGGGTGTATCTATGTACTTTCCATTGGGGATTTGCATGAGTTCATTTTACTTGAGGAACATAGAGCACCTTATGCCACACACCCCGGTGTGAAGAAGTTACATGTAGATTTGAGACAGTTGTATCATTGGCCAGGCATGAGACTAAAAATTTCTAGTATTGTTGTGAGATGCCTAGAGTGCCAGAGGGTGAAAGAAGAGCACCATCACCCCAGTGGGCTTCTATAGCCACATGAAATTTCCGAGTAGAAGTGGGATACTATATCTATGGACTTCATTATTGGTCTCCCCATGTATTATCTCCCCATGTTGCCATCTTGGTGAAAATCAACATGTTGACGAAGGTTGCCCACTTCTGACCCGTGCATACTACATTAACATCATGAGACGTAGCTCATGTGTTCTTGTAGGATATTGTTAGACTTCATGGCATTCCCCGTAAGATCATCTGTGATAGAGACTCATTGTTCACATCATCCTTTTGGAAAGAGTTAGAGAAAACATTGGGCACTAGGCCCAATTTTAGCACAACGTATCACCCTCAGACAGATGGTCAGACTGAGAGAATTAATCAGGTATTGGAGGATATGTTGTGTATGTATGTGATGGAAAATCATGTCAAGTGGGAGGAATACCTACATCTGGTTGAGTTTTCTTATAATAATGGGCATCATTATTCTATAGGTATGCCACCTTATCAGGCCTTGTATGGTAGACCTTGTAGGACACCCTTAAGTTGGGACATGATTGAGGATAGAGTATCTATTGGTCCTTAGTTAGTCAAATAGATGGAACAACATGTGGATTTGATTTGACAGCATCTTAGAGAGGCACAGGATAGACAGAACAAGATTGCAGATGTGAAGAGGGTTGATAGAGATTATAAGGTCAAAGATGGAGTCTTCTTAAGAGTGCGATCGCACAAGAGTCCAATCTGATTTGGAAAGGGCTCTAAGTTGGCACCCCAATTCATTGGACCATTTGAGATCTTGGAGAGGATAGGACCAGTTGTATACCATTTAGCTTTTCCATGTAGCCTATCACACATCCATGATGTGTTCCATGTTTCTGTACTTCGAGGATATATTTATGATGAGACTCACGTGATAGATTGGGATGCCTTGTAGGTAGAGTCAGATGGGCAGCTGGCATTGGATCCCATTTGTATTATAGCCTGATGGACCCTTGCACTACGAGGCTGAGAGCTGGACCAGGTTAGGGTCTAGTGGGATTGCTATGATGAGGTCACGACTTCATGAGAGGACACAACACAGATGAGATCTCAGTACCCATATCTTTTTGATGAATTCTAGGAGGAAGTTCATGCCTAGTGAGGAGAATGTAAGGCCTCACCCTGACCCATCATAGCTCAGTTGATACACTTATTTTGATACATTATCATTTGATATTTTGGTACATTATATGTGATGGACTAGACATTATTAGTATTTATTATGCCATATGATGATTAATTCGGTATACCTTATTGATGATGTTTATGATGTTTGGGTATATGCATGCACTATGATGATTATTTTAGTATTTTAAATTCAAATGGAAAAATATGTTATGATATTTTGATTATGTAATTAGTTATGGTTATCAGGTGTAGAAATGTAAAAAAGGTTATTAAATGAAAATGTAGAATGTTTAGTCAATTGATTTTGCAATTTAATTATATATATGCATGTGCTTTTATTGAGCTACTGATGTTTAATTTAGTGTGCAGGAAAATTACCATGGAAAATTATCAGAGAATCAGTAACCAACTATATTTGAAAACTGTAAAGCCAAGGTTGAATTTAATGAAGAGATTCAAACCTCCTTGTTAAGTGATTTTATTCATGACTGTAAATTATATGTGTGTGTTAGGTGTTTTCACTGTGCAATTAGTGACATGTCAATGTTGTATTATGTTATTTTACAGTGTCACTTGACACGTTATGTGTTTATGTAATGACATGTCTACTAAGGTTGGAAATGTAATCCAATTAGACTATTTAATTTTAAATTTTGTTCTAGCCACTTTTAGAGGCCAAAAAGTGGTCCTAAGAACCAATTTTAGTAAAATTCAAGTACCTTAGTGATAGGTGTATGGGATAGGAACATTTATAACACTTCTAGAACCCACTAGTGGGCTTTGTGACACTCTTTATAACCTATTACTCACATGTTGCGAAAATGGAGGGAGTCTTGACCTTTTACCCAAACCCACACTCCTTTCCAATCTTGCATTTATGATAGGGGACAAAGGATAGCCTAAGGACTTAGGGGTCAATTATAATTTTAATATTAGTGGGTAGAATTTGGAGACCTTTTTAGAGGCCCTTTGTAGAGTTAGAGGGTGTTAACCCACTCTCTACTTTTAGAGACATTATGGTTTTGGATTGAAGGAAGAAAAAAGAGATTAGGCTCTTCTAAAACATCATTTTGCCATAACACTTGTGAAGGTTGGTCTCCACCATTTCCATGGAAGCTTTCTTGTTTTTTTGAAATTACAATACTATGTATTTCATTCTCTTGTATATGTGATTTATGTGTTTTGTGTTGTTGTGATGTAAGGGAATGGGATTTTGGGTTTGATTTCATGCTTTGTGTATTTATCTTGTTTGAATGAGGGAGTTTTGTGAAGGGGGTAATGACATTACTCACCCTTGGATAGGGAAGAAGTGGCCAATTATGGGTGAAGGGGTTAGTTGGATTCCATAAATGTGTAGAGTCTCTTCTCATGGGGAGAAGAGGGGAAAATGCAAGGTGTATGAGCCCTTGCAAGCCAATGAAGGTTATTATCTTTATTTGTGGGAGATAAGGAAGAAAATGTATGGAAGAATGTATGTGAATTTTAGCCTTGGAAAGGCATGTTTATTGTTGTATTTCATTTTGAAATCTCCTACATGGAAGCCCACCTTCACCCTTATTTTAGAATCAAAATGAATCCTATTATGTAAGCCTTGTATGGGTGTATCTTGTTGTCTTTGTGTTTCATGAGTGGTGTGAAAGTCACCCGTTGGTTACCGGTTCTCCAAGCTCTAGGGTGGTTTCCTTGAGACCTAGGATGGGAGGTGAGCTCTCCATGGTTAGTTTAATGTTGTATTTCATAGATTTTGGAAGAACCTTGTGTTGGAGCCATTTGGAATTGGAGCTTGGATGGTGTTCTTGTTCCTTGATATTGGATACTTCTCCATTGTAATGTCTTTTCTTGTATTGTGCCTTCATGTTGAAGCTGAAGTGTGTAATGGAATGGATTAAATCTTGTAGTCTTCAATGTTGTAAATGAAGATGTAACCATTTGTGAAAAATAAAAAGTTGTGTGCTCAAGTTAGATGAATTGCAAGTCATTTCTTGATTATTATTATTTTTTAAATTGTGGTCTTGCAAAATTTCAACCTTAATATGTTGTTTCTCCTCCCTTGAAATCTAGATTTCTACCACAATATGATCAAACACTTTACCTCGAATTCAATATTGCAATTTCAAATCTTTGGAGGAAAGCATGTTAACAATGGTTTATTAATCAAATTAAGACACTAATTAATAACTACCTATTACCAATATTCTATAAATAATTCTCTTAGTGTAATGCATCAATAGAAGATATATTGTATACATTTAAACTTCAACAAAGACAAAACAAAGGAAATGCAATGTTAGAGGAGAAGGATAAAATATCACTTTCCAGATTTTTGAGAGTCAAAATGCTCTCTGAAAAATGTATGAGCAAAGGAATTAATTCTCTTTACCATAGAGAATATTCCCCCCCAATATTACCTCTCTAAGTATGTGATTAGTGTTCTAATCCCCCTTAATCCCTTGTGTAAACTTTACTACTAAAACTAAATAAATAAATAAAAATAAGACACATTATTAAATGCATTAGGTTACCGTAATATTTCAGTTGGCCCCACACCCACTTTACCTCAACATACAATAAAATATAATTAAACACAAAAAAAATGAAGTAAACTATAATGTCACTTACCTTGCTTGCTTGTTGGGGGGGCTACCTTTTTTATCGCCATCTTCATTGGTTATAGCACCACCCACCAAGACATGAATCTCCTTCCCCATACGTACTATGCTCCCCCTGACATGACTTAGTACCTTGCTTGCTGACATGATTAGCTACCCCCTTTCCATTCAAATTTCCTTGCATTTGGATTAAAGTTAATGCATTTAGTGGGCCCCAAACTTTATTTTTCTTTAAACCTGCACTTATCCCCTTGAAATAATTCATCCCCTTTTGCAGCCCCTTGACTTTTTGTTTTGTCTCCTCACCCACTTGGCACGTGGGCGGAAGGAAAGTAGAGGGAGATGGGATATGGGTAGGTTGGATTAGTAGGTAGATTAGTAGGTAGGTTAGTAGGAATTAAGTTAGTTTAAGCTTTGGTTAAATAGATTTACTTTTTATTACTTCATTTCAAATTGTGTAGTCTTGTTAATAGGTTAATAGATTTATTTATTTTAAATTGCCTAGTTTGTTTAATAATTTAATAACTCACATTATTAATTGAAATTGTTTAGTCTATTAGAGTAATAGATTTACTCGGTTAATTTAAATTGTATAGTTTAGATTTATTATTTGCATTTAATTCAATAATGATTATTACTATTATGTGCTTTCATGTAATTGTTAAAAGGGTAAAATCTAAATAAAGATGTATTAATGGGCTAGGTTAATATGTTAAATTAAGTATTCCTTTCTGACCATGGGAAATTTCTCTTTGTAGTTAATTAATTGTTTATTAAAAAAAGTGTGTGAACAAATGAAGTTTAGGATTTAATTATTATTGATATCAGTTAATTGGAAAATTTCGATAGTTCCTCAAGCAAGTTAAAAGCATCCTTTCGCAATGTAATTGGATAAGATTATAGTAGTTATGAGAACCTTATTATATCGGGGATGTTTAAGGGTCGTAATGACATTGATTAAGATTAATAAATTGGATTGCTAGGTTGACCATTAATGCAGTTAGTATATCCCTATGTCCTTGTAGTACTAAACCGTAGGGTCTCTTGGCATTTATCGAGTTGGAATACCAACTCTGTATCCGACTTTGTTGATAACCCTAACTCAATCTATGTGTGGACCCTTTAGCTCAAAGATTAACTTCACCATGTTGTCACCTTTCCTCAATGCTTTTAGTATTATTGTGTCATCATAGTTGTTGTTTTTATGTTTAAAAAAAAAAATTTCTGTGTGTTTTGCCTTAGTTTAGGGCATGACATTTTGGTATCAGAGCCATGTTTTGACACTAGGAACCTAAACTCATTACGTTTCAACTCATTTCAAACATAAATTATTGTGTAGGATGTCTGTTGTCACACGATCTGGCTTACGGGGCATAGATCATAGAGCTTCCCATGTTGAGGTAGAATGGGGGGATGTACCACCTCCACCACCACCACCTCCACCACCTTGAAACCCTAACCAGAATATTTTAAACGTCCTCCAGAATTTGATTGGGGTTATTCAGTAGAGACTACCACCCATTGATCAGCAGCCCAAGCAGCAGATTCTTGAAAGGGAAGCAGTGATTTCTGAGGGTGATAGAGTAGTTAACAGAGAAAGGAGTAGGAGTCCCCCACCTAGACATGTTGATATTCATGGTGATCATGAGGGTGAGTTAGTTCATCAGGTTGAGGTACCATGCGAGCATGAGATACATGCTAGATAGAGAGCCCATAGAGAAGTTGGAGATGAGATCTGAGAGTAATTGCAACTCCAACCACCATTATTTTTGGGATCCACTGATGAGTCAGTAGCTGAGGCCTGGTTACAGAGTTTATGACAATGTTTTGGATTAGACCCTTATGGGAGTAATCTAAACGTGCGACTTGCAGTCCATCTTCTATGGGAGAAAGCCTCCACTTGGTGGGAGTAGGAGGAGTCCATAGGTGGAGTGAGTATTGACACACTCACTTGGGAGTCTTTTGTGGATGTCTTCTAAGAGAGATACCTCTATGAGCATTTCAAACAAAGATAGATAGAGTAGTTCCATGATCTCTAGCAAAGAGGTCTCACAGTGACCTAGTATGAGAGTTAGTTTCTCAAGCTCCTTCCATATTTTGATTACATGAAGGATGAGAAACTGTGTATTCATTGTTTTATTAAGGGACTCAATGTGTCTCTTCAGGGTATAGTACACCTAGCCTTTCCTATAATATTTAGAGAGACATTTGAGATGATGCTTGTAGCTGAGGACATACATACTAAACAGGAGTCACGAGATCGGTCCCAGCACCGGAATCCTTCTACCCAGGAGTCAAAACAACAAAGGCCCCCTTGGAAAGGGAACTAGAATCACTCAATGGGTTCCTTTAAGGGTCAACAGTCTTAGCAGTAGAGATCTCAGTAGGATTCTAGACAGAGGCCATCACATGGTTATCAGGGCTCTAAGCCCAAACAGTGGCAATCTCCAGATCCTAGACGGGATCAGAAGACACAAGCCCCTCAGGAATAGCCAGCTAGGACTCAATAGTCCTCAAGGGGTGGTTACAATAATTCCAGTAGGACTGGATGACCACAATAGTCTAGATCATAGGGAGAACAGATTCATACCAGAGGGCCATGTTACACTTGCAATGGCATGGGTCATATAGCAAGAGAGAGCCCACATGGACAGTCAGTTGGTGGTAAGAGAGGAGCTACTTCAGAGCCTACAATTGGTGACATGGGTAGATCCCATAGGGTTTTTGCAGTGGTTGATAACCACCAGGCTGAGCATCAGGCCACAGTTATTGAGGCTACAGGTATGATACAAGGTAGTATGGTTACTATTTTATTTGATTCTAGAGCTAGAGAATCCTTTATATCTCCATATGTAGTGGAGTGTTGCGGGCTAGTGGCAGTTAGACCCAATTTCAGTTGGGAGGTAGAGTTAGCCTCAGGAGCCAGGGTGTGAGTTAGTTTCATGGTCCAAAATTTTTATATTTAGATTGGAGACATATCTACGATCTCTAATCTACACATTACCCCTCTAGGTTCATATGATATTGTCCTTGGCATGGATTGGCTTTATGCCCATGGCACCAAGATGGATTGGTTACAGAAGAGGGTAGAATGTGTGGATGAGCAAGGTATTCCAAGGGTGATCTCCAGAGTGTAGAGACTCATATCTCTTTGCATTATTTCCGCTATGTAGCTTAGGCGATGCGTGCGAAAGGGATGTCATCTATTTTCTATCACCATTAGTGACTGGGAGGAGGATTCAAAGAGGGAGATATCCCTCAATGATTTTCCTATCCTACAAGAGTTTGTAAATGTATTTCCTTCAGAGCTCCCTGATATGCGTCCACCTAGAGCAGTGAATTTTCACATAGACCTTGTGCCAGGAGTCGAACCAGTATCGAGAGAACCATATAGGATGACTACCCATGAGATGAATGAGCTTAAGATTCAACTAGAGGAGCTCTTTGATAAAGGGAATATTCAACCTAGCATGTCACCTTGGGGTGCACCAGTGATCTTCATGAAGAAGAAGGATGGATCACTTAGGTTGTCCATTGATTATCTATAGTTGAACAAAGTAACTATTAAGAATCGATACCCACTTCCTAGGATTGATGACCTCTTTGATCAGTTATAGGGTGCTTGAGTGTTCTAGAAGATTTATCTAAAGTCAGGTTATCATCAGTTAAGAATTGTGGAGAGTGATATCCACAAGACTGCATTTTGTATAAGGTATGGTCACTATGAGTTCACCATGGTACCATTTGGCCTCACGAATGCTCTACTAGTTTTCATGAGCCTCATGAATAGAGTATTTTGGACCCTCTTGTATAATTTTTTGGTTGTGTTCCTAAATGATATTTTGATATATTCTCATAATGAGAAGGAGAACAAGGGGCATCTGAGGCATTTTTTGTAGAGGTTGAGAGAGAACCAGTTGTTTGGCAGCTTGTCGAAGTGTGCATTCTTCCGACCTGAGGTACATTACTTAGGTCATGTTATATCCAGTGATGGGATCTCCGTAGATCCATCGAAGATCTGAGCCATTATGGATTGGCCAACACCCACCAGTGTCAATGAGGTGAGGAGTTTTATGGGGTTAGCAAGATATTATAGATGCTTTATTGCGGGATTTTTTAGATTGGCACACCCCCTCACCTCCCTTTAGAGAAAGGGAAAGTAGTATGAGCAGATAAAGATGTGTGAGAGAGACTTTCAGGACCTCAAGAGAACCCTCACAAGTGCATCGATACTTGCAGTACCAGACCCAGCAGCGGATTTTTTAGTGTGCATTGATGCATCATTGGATGGAATAGCGACAGTCCTTATGTAGGATGGATGACCTATCTCCTATGAGTCTAGGAAGTTGAAGACTCATGAGCTTAATTACCCTACTCATGACCTAGAGCTTGCTGGAGTGGTTCATGCTTTAGTGAGGTGGTGACACTTTCTTCTAGGTCATAGATTCGAGCTTCATTCAGACCATCAGAGCTTGCAGTACATTTTCACTCAGCCAAACCTTAATGCTAGATAGATGAGGTGGATGGAGTTCTTGTGTGAGTATGATTTTGATGTTCATTACATCAAAGGGAAGGAGAATGTGGTTGTAGATGACTTGACTAGGAGATGCCACGAGATTTCATCTGTGAAAACTTGTACCGATTTGAGAGAGCATATCCTATGTCATTTTCTAGAGGATCCCTTTTATGCAGAGGTTTATCAGATGGTGCATTCTCAGATACCCTTAGAAGGGAAGTATACAGAGTATTCCTTGGAGGCTGATAGACTATTATGTCATAGGGGGCATATTTATGTACCTTCCATTGGGGATTTGCACAAGTTCATTGTACTTGAGGCACACAAAGAACCTTATGCCGCGCACCCCGGTGTTAAGAAGTTAAATGCAAATTTGAGATAGTTGTATCATTGGCCAAGCATGAGACTATATATTTCTAGTATTAATGTGAGATGCCTATAGTGCAAGAGGGTGAAAGCAAAGCACCATCACCCCGGTGGGATTCTATAGCCACATGAGATTGTTGAGTGGAAGCAGGATACTATATCTATGGACTTCATTGTTGGTCTCCCCATGTCTTCTTGCCACCATGATGCCATCTTGGTGACAATCGACATGTTCACCAAGGTTACCCACTTCGCACCCATTTGTACTACATTCACAACATGAGACGTAGCTCATGTGCTCTTGTGGGATATTCTTAGACTTGATGGCATTCCTCATAAGATCATCTCTGATAGAGACTCATTGTTCACATCATCCTTTTGGAGAGAGTTACAGACAGCATTGGGCACTAGGCCCAATTTTAATACAGCGTATCACCCTCAGAAAGATGGTTAGACTGATAGAGTTAATTAGGTATTGGAGGATTTTTTGCACATGTACGTGATGGACCATCAGGTCAAGTGGGAGAAATACCTACATCTAGTCAAGTTTGCCTATAATAATGGGCATCATTCTTCTATAGGTATGCCACCTTATTAGGCCTTTTATGGTAGACCTTGCAGGACACCCTTAAGTTGGGACAGGATTGAGGATAGAGTATGTATTGGTCCTTAGTTAGTTAGATCGATAAAGCAATAGGTGGATCTAGTTCGACAACATCTTAGAGAGGCACATGATAGACAAAAGAAATATGTAGATGCAAAGAGGGTTGATAGAGAGTATAAGGTTTGAGATAGAGTCTTCTTGAGAGTGCGACCGCACAAGATTCTGATCTGATTCGAATAGGGATCTAAGTTGGCACCTCGGTTCATTAGACCATTTGAGATCTTGAAGAGGATAGGACCAGTTGCATATCGTTTAGCTTTGCCACCTAGGCTGTCACGCATCCATGATGTGTTCCATGTTTCTGTACTTTGAGGATATATTTATAATGAGACTCACATGATAGATTGGGATGCCTTGCAGGAGGAGTCAAATGGGCAGCTGGCACTAGAGCCCATTTGTATTATATCTCAATGGACCCTTGCACTATGAAGCTGAGAGCTGGATCAGGTTAGGGTCCAGTGGGATTGTTATGATGAGGTCATGGCTTCATGGGAGGATGTAGCACAGATGAGATCTCAGTACCCATATCTTTTGGATGAACTCCAGGAGGAAGTTCATGCCTAGTGGGGGAGAATCTGAGGCCTCACCCCAACCCATCATAGCTTAGCTAATACACTTATTTTGATACATTATGATTCGATATTTTGGGACATTATATGTGATGGACTAGGCATTATTAGTATTTATTATGTCATGCGATGATTACTTTAGTATACCTTATTGATGATGCTTATGATGTTTGGGTATATGCATGCACTATGATGATTATTTCAATTTTTTAAATTCAAATTGAAAAATATGTTATGATATTTTGATTATGTAATCAGTTATGGTTATCAGGTGTAGAAATGGAAAAAAAGGTTATTAAATGAAAATGCAGAATGTTCAGTCAATTGATTATGCAATTTGATTATATATATATGCATGTGCTTTTATTAAGCTACTGATGTTTAATTTAGTTTGTAGGAAAATTACCATGGAAAATTATCAGAGAATCAGTAACCAACCATATGTGAAAACTTTAAAGTCAAGGTTGAATCTAATGAAGAGATTCAAACCTCAGTGTTAAGTGATTTTATTTGTGACCGTAAATTGTATGTATGTGTTAGGTGTTTTCACTACGCAATTAATGACATGTCAATGTTGTATTATGTTATTTTACAGTGTCACTTGACACTTGTTATGTGTTTATGTAATGACATGTCTACTAAGGTTGGGAATGTAATCCAATTAGATTTTTTTAATTTTAAATTTTTCTCTAGCCACTTTTAGAGGCCAAAAAGTGGTCCTAAGAACCAATTTTAGTAAAATTCAAGTACCTTAGTGATAGGGGTATGAGTTAGGAACATTTCTAACACTTCTAGAACCCACTAGTGACCTTGGTGACCCTATTTATAACCCATTACTCACATGTGCCGAAAATGGAGTGAGTCTTGACCTTTTACCCAAACCCACACTCCTTTCCAATCTTGCATTTATTATAGGGGACAAAGGACAGCCTAAGGACTTAGGTGTCAGTTCTAAATTTAATATTAGTGGGTAGGATTTGGAGACCCTTTGTAGAGTTAGAGGGTATTCAACCACTCTCTACTTTTAGAGACATTAGGGTTTTGGATTGAAGGAAGAAAAAAGGGATTGGGCTCTTCTCAAACATTAGTTTTCCATAACACTTCTGAAGGTTAGTCTCCACCATTTCCATGGAAGCTTTCTTGTTTTGTTGCAATTAGAGTAGTATGTATTTCATTCTCTTGTATATTTGATTTATGTGTTTTATGTTGTTGTGATGTAAGGGAATGGGATTTTGGGTTTGATTTCATGCTTCTTGTATTTATCTTTTTTGAATGAGGGAGTTTCGGGAAGGGTGTAATCGCATTACTCACCCTTGGATAGGGAAAAAGTGGCCAAGTATGGGTGAAGGGGTTAGTTGGATTCCATGAATGTGTAGAGTCTCTTCTTATGGAGAGAAGAGGGAAAAATGCAAGGTGTATGGGCCCTTGCAAGCCAATGAAGGTTATTATCTTTATTTGGGGGAGATAAGGAGGAAAATGTATGGAAGAATGTATGTGAATTTTAGCCTTGTAAAGGCATGTTTATTTTTGTATTTCATTTGGCAATCTCCTACATGGAAGTCCACCTTCACCCTTATTTTGGAATCAAAATGAATCCTATTGTGTAAGCCTTTGATGGGTGTATCTTGTTGTCTTTGTGTTGCAGGAATGGTGTGAATGTCACCTGTTGGTTACCGGTTCCCCAAGCTTGTGGGTGGTCTCCTTGAGACCTAGGATGGGAGGTGAGCTTTCCATGGTTAGTTTCATGTTGTCTTTTGCAGATTTTGGAAGAACCTTATGTTGGAGCCATTTGGAATTGGAGCTTGGATGGCATTCTTGTTGCCTTGATATTGGAGATTTCTCCATTTTAATATATTTTCTTGTATTGTTCCTTCATGTTGAAGGTGAAGTGTGTAATGGAATGGATTAAATCTTGTAGGCTTCAATGTTGTAAATAAAGATGTAACCATTTGTGAAAAATAAAAATTCATGTGCTCAAGTTAGATGAATTGTAAGTCATTTCTTGATTTTTTTTTTAAAAGTGTGGTCTTGCAAAATTTCAACCTTAATATGTTCTTTCTCCTCCCTTTAAATCTAGATTTCTACCACAATATGATCAAACACTTTACCTTGAATTCAATATTGCAATTTCAAATCTTTGGAGGAAAGCATGTTAACAATGGTTTATTAATCAAATTAAGAAACTAATTAATAACTACCTATTACCAATATTCTATAAATAATTCTCTTAGTGTAATGCATTAGTAGAAGATATATTGCCTACATTTAAACTTCAACAAAGGAAATGCAATGTTAGAGGCGGAGGAAAAAATATCACTTTCCAAATTTTTGAGAGCCAAAATGCTCTCTGGAAAATGTATGACCAAAGGAATCAATTCTCTTTACCACAGAGAATATTCCTCCCCAATATTCCCTCTCTAAGTATGTGATTAGTGTTCTAATCCCCCTTAATCCCTTGTGTAAACTTTACTAATTAAACTAATTAAATTAAAAAAATAAGACACATTATTACATGCATTAGGTTACCTTAATATTTTAGTGGGCCCCATACCCACTTTACCTCAACATACAATAAAATATAATTAAACACAAAAAAAATGAAGTAAACTATATTGTCACTTACCTTGCTTGGTTATTGGGGGGACTACCTTTTTGGTCGCCATCTTCATTGGGTATAGCACCACCCACCAAGACATGAATGTCCTTCCCCATACGTACCATGCTCCCCCTAACATGACTTAGTACCTTCCTTGCTGACATGATTAGCTACCCACTTGCCATTCGAATTTCCTTGCATTTGGATTAAAGTTAATGCATTTGGTGGGCCCCAAGCTTTATTTTTCTTTAAACCTACACTTATCCCCTTGAAAGAATTTGTCCCCTTTTGCAACCCCTTGACTTTTTATTTTGTCTCCTCACCCACTTGGCACATGGTCCAAGGGAAAGGAGATGGTGATGGGATAGGGGTAGAATAGGGGTAGGATGGATTAGTAGGTAGATTAGTAGGTGGGTTAGTAGGTATTAAGTTAGTTTAAGCTTTGGTTACATAGATTTACTTTTTATTACTTTATTTTAAATTGTGTAGTCTTATTAATAGGTTAATAGATTTATTTATTTTAAATTTCCTAGTTAGTTTAATAATTTAATAATTCATGTTATTAATTGAAATTGTTTAGTCTATTAGAGTAATAGATTTACTCGGTTAATTTAAATTGTATATTTTAGATTTATTATTTGCATTTAATTCAATAATGATTATTACTATTATGTGCTTTCATACAATTGTTAAAAAGGGTAAAATCTGAATAAAGATGTATTAATGGGCTAGGTTAATATGTTAAATTAAGTATTCCTTTCGAACCATGGGAAATTTCTCTTTGTAGTTAATTAATTATTTATTAAAAAAAATGTGTGAACAAATGAAGTTTAGGATTTAATTATTATTGATATTATTTAATTAGAAATTCTGGATAGTTCCTCAAGCAAGTTAAAAGCATCCTTTCGTAATGTAACTGGATAATATTATAGTATTTATGAGAACCTTATTATATCGGGGATGTTTAAGGGTTGTAATGACATTGAATAGGATTAATAAATTGGATTGCTAGGTCGACCATTAATGCAGTTAGTATATCCCTGTGTCCATGTAGTACTAAATTGTAGGGTCTCTTGTCATTTATTAAGTTGGAATACCGACTCTGTATCTGCCTTTGTTGATAACCCCGACTCAATCCATGTCTGGACCCTTCAGCTTGAAGATTAACTTCACCTTGTTGTCACCTTTCCTCAACGCTTTTAGTATTATTATGTCATCATAGTTGTTGTTTTTATGTTTTAAAAAAAAAAAATTGTGTTTTTCCTTAGTTTTGGGCATGATATCTTGTTAGGATCAATAAACCCTTATGGTTATTTAATGTATACCTCTTCTTCAAGTATTCCATTTAGGAATGCAGATTTGACATCTATTTGGTATACCTTGAATCCTTTGTAAGAAGCATAAGAAAGTAGAATTCGTACTCCTTCTAGTATAGAAATGGGTGCAAAGGTTTCTTCATAGTCAATACCTTCTTCTTGTGCATACCCCTTGCATACTAATCTTTATTTGTTCCTTGTGACTTCTCCATTCTCATTCAGCTTGTTTCTGAATATCTATTTGGTACCAATGACATTCTTGGCATCCGGTCTAGGTACTAATGTCCATGTTCTATTCTTCTCAATCTATTTTATCTCTTCATTCATACACATTCTTCATTTTCAAGTGCAGTATTAACAGATTTAGGCTCAAAATCACAAATTAAACATCTAGTGTTTAGTGACTTACTTCTTGTTCTCATTCCATCCTTCTTGTCTCCTATGATCTAGTTTTGTGGATGGTGTCTTCTGACATACTTTGCAACTACCAGTTCAACTCTTTGTTCATCATTCTGGTCATCATCTTGACCTTCATTTTGATCTCCATCACTTAGTGCATCATTTTTAAAAATTTCATGATTTTCAATGTTCACAGCCTGATGCTTGGGTGCATTGTTCTGTCTCTCAAGAGCGATACATTGTTTCTCAGGAAGACTGTCAAGTTCTTCACTATAGAAAAAACCTATTGTAGTCTTCTGGTTCTTTTCTTCTTTCCTTGTCATTTTTCTCAGTAAATTCATCTACTTTGACATTTGCACTTTTAATGATTTTGTTAGAGGATTTGTTAAGACATTTATAAGCCTTTCTTTTGGTAGAATAACCTAGAAAAATTCCTTCTTCACCTTTGGAGTCAAGCTTTCCATTTCTATCATCTTTCAAAATAAAACATTGAATTCCAAAAATTCTACATTTGGTGTATGTCCATACCATAGCTCTTAAGGTGTCTTACTAGTGTCTTTCTTCAATTGAACTCTGTTCAATGTGTAGACAATAGTGCCAACAACTTCTCTCTAGAATTTTTGAGTGATTCCTTTCTCAATTATCAGTGTTCTGGCACAATCAACAATGGATCTGTTCCTTCTTTCAGCAATCCCATTTTTTTGTGGTGTTCTTGGTGCAGAAACTTGTCTTTCAATTCCATGCTCATTAAAAAAGTTAGTGAATTCATCAGAAATAAATTCTCCTGCTCTATCTGATCTTAAGAATTTCAATTCCTTACCACTTTGTTTTTCTACAATAGCTTTATACCATTTAAACATCTTGAATTCTTCTAATTTCTCTTTTAAGAACATAACTGACATCATTCTAGAATAATCATCTACAAATAGAATGAAGTATCTATCTCCATAGTATCTCTTTGTTCTCATGGGTCCACATATGTTAGTATGGACTAATTCTAGAATAGCATTAGATGTGTAGGTTTTTCTCTTGAAACTAGACTTTGTCTTATTACCTTTTTGACAATTCTTACACATGACATGGTCAGGCTTTGACATGCTCAGTAAGCCTCTTACTTTCCTTTTATTGCTTATCCTAATCATGTTGTCAAAATTCACATGACATAACCTTTTATGCCACAACCATATGTCTTTGTTTCTAGCCATTAAAAAAGTGGTGTTTATATCATCAAGATAGAAGACGTTACCTTTTTTTTGTTCACCAGTTCTGATCAACCTTCCTGATTCATTAAAGATATTTTCCTTTTTTTTTCTCAAATGCAACTCGGTGTCCTAATAGATTATAGTTAAGTCCTTTCACCCAATATGAATTTTCACATCTAATCATATTATTTAACATTATGGTTCCTTTACCTTCAACCAGACAGGGTGACTCATTACCCATTCTTACTGATCCACCATTATAATATTCAAAAGTTTCAAAATTTTTCTTATCTCCAGTCATGTGATCAGTACAACCACTATCAATAATCCAGACATCATTTTTACTAACCTTAGATATGAGTGCAGTTTCAACATACATTTCCTCTTCATCTGAATCATCCTTCATAGCAAAAAATACCACCTTAATTTATTCATCAGATTTGGTGTGAGTATTGTTAGCTTTGTTCTTATCCAGGTAACAAGATTTCTTTCCTTTGTCCTTGAATTTTTGGTTGTCTCTTCTGTCAGATTTTTGATTACTTCGGTAATCTCTGTCATCACCTCTGTCAAAATTCTTTTCATAAGATCTATCATTATTTCTATCTTATTTTATTGTTTTAGGACATCTAGCAAAAAAGTGTCTAATCTCTTTACAATTAAAACATACCAATGGTAATTTACCTTTGTATCTACCTTTTCCTCTCTGCAATCTTCTAGCCATTAGTGTTTTAATCTCAACAAGTTCTTGATCATCACTATCACTTTCACTATCATTTCTCATAGTGTGTTTATGACTTGATTTACTTATCTTTATAGAATATTTAAATGCAGACTCAATAGATGGTAAGACAATGTTGTTAAATTTATTCATCTCAAATGAAGTCTACCAATCAAACTATCTAGAGTAATATTGTTATTTGCTACTGGTATCATTTCTTGAATAGCACATACTCTAATAGCATACATGGGTAGTAAGGTTCTTAGGATTTTACCTACCATTATTTCTTCTTCAAGTACACCTCCTACTCCTCGAATAGCATTAACTACCTCATTGATTTTGCAGTTGTAGTGAGTGTTGTTTTCTCCTTCTTTCATTCTTAGGCTATCAAACCTTCCTCTTAGGCTTTCTACCTTAGCTCTTAGCAAATTTGCATCTCCTCCATGTAATAGCTTCAATTTTTCTCACATATTCTTTGCATTGGTGCATGTTTTGACATCTTCAAATTCAGCATCAGAGAGTGAGGAAGCAAGTTATATCATCATAGAATTTTTCTCATGCTTTTCTCTCATTTGAACAACTATTGGAGGTCCAGTAGGTAAAAAAAAATTAGTATCTAAGTATTGAGTAACATTATTTCCAATGCCTATAGGTGGATTCTTATCATGCTTTTCCATGATGCAAAGTTTTCCTTGTTCAACTTAGGAACATCCACGTTTCTCATCTTGTGATCTTGTGCTTGAGTCTTTAAACTCCCTTTCTAAGCACACAAGCTCTGATATTGTTAGAATAACTGAGAGGGGGGTGAATCAGTGGCCTAAAAAATTAATCTAATAATTCAACCCAAAACTTTATACCACAGATATAAACCTCTAGTTATATTCAGTCCTACAAGATGTATGCCTTTAAATAATCTTATCAAATAAATTCTTCTCAGAATATGTCGTTTATCCTTTTTCTTAAGCTTTACCGAATAGCAGTCTAGTATTTACCAAAATATAGTAAATAACTTAGTGTTTATCGATCAATCATGTTTTAGTAATGTGTAAAGAAAAACATCAAAGCAATGAACCATATACACATTTGACACATGGATTTTTAACGTGGAAACAATGTTAGGGGAAAAACCACTTGGGACCGGTAACCCAAATTTTTCACTCTTCTGAAGTGAGCTCGGTGAAGAGCCAACCCTGTTAAAGGTTACAAATAAACTATTAAGTGTGACCTTGTTAGAGGATTTAAATTTAATAGTTTGTCACTTGATATCTAGAATTCACTATGCTATCTTCATGAGAAACCTTTTGATGCTCCTTGGGATGTATCTCAATATATAAAGGATGGTTAAATCCTACTCTGTTTAGAGATTTTTTGAATAAATGGTTAAACCGAAATAGTATATGATATGTTCATAATTACAAATTAACCTTGTAGATGTTTAGATATTGTAAGCTCATAATACCTTTCTGATCAATGTTTCCCTTTTGTTCCTTTGCTCCACTTCTTTCTTCTTGGTGAATGTTGTTGCTTCTCTGTTGCTCGGTATCCACAGAAATCTTAGCTCTATTCTTTAGCTTGTTTGATCAGGTCTGTATGAAGACTTCTTATCTTATTTCACCATTTCTAAGTCCTTTTCTTTCTTGTTCTTGACGTGATCCAAAAATCTCATCATTCTTGCTTTAAAGCATGCTTTAGTTTTATCCTGTAGATTTCTTCTTGACAACTGGAATAAAACTATCTTTAAATCTCTATCTTTTAACTAGTCGATGAAAACAATGTAATAAAAAAGTTAACTCTATATTTAGCTCATGCCAGCTAAGTCTTTTGTTGTTTCTAAACATCAGTTTTGATCAATATTTAACTCCTATTTTCTCGGTCTTGACTTTAGTTGTCCTCGGGTATCTCTGTGTATCGGGGTTGTCTGCCCGTCGGGAAACATTGTGACTTTTAGTTCTACTTGGTTATCATTTTGGTTCTGCTTGGTAATGGTTGCTCGGGTACCTTTATTAGGTATCACTATGACTCTTCTTGGGGTTCTCTATCTATTAGTGTGCACTATCCATCCATGTTTATTGTCACTTGATGTATACTGAACTTTTATGCATTACTGATAACATAACCTTTATCTCTTTTGTTTTTTGAAGTCTTTGACAATATCTATATGACCAATTAGAGTATATCAAGTTGAAATCAATGACAATACAATAAATTAACTAATTTAATGTCTTGCATTAACTTTCTCCAGCTCGGTGATCATCAAATTAACAGCTTCAAACATTCAATCAGTTATAGTTCATCAGTTATCAACATGGTTATGATCATAGAAATGCATATCACCCTCCTCCTACTAATAATAATCAATATGACATAAGACCACCATATAACCAATATCGGCAGGTGTACAATCAATGACCACCTATACCTCCACATAATAATAATTACAATAGACAATATTAATATATCTCCAATCCATTAGCTTTCACAAGGGGACCAATGAATGTTAATAAATATAGGCCTTTTGATTTCAAAAGAATTTTAGGAGCCCCTCATGATATTCTAAGTGACTAGAAAAAGGATTTGCCTAAATTTATTGGAAGCAATTGTGAAACAAGAGAGAATCATGTCAGAGATTTTGAATATGACATGGAAAATAATGAGGTTTCTCATGAGGATGTGTACATGAAACTTTTTGTCTAGTCTCTAACTGAGGATGCAAGGGAATGATTTAAAAAATTTCTATACGCTTCAATTGATAACTTGTTGGAATTGAAAAGGAGATTTTTAGAGGATTTTGGTGATCAAAATAATCCCTCTTTTGAACTTCAAGAAATAAAAAGTGTGAAGAAACGTTTTAATGAGGCTATAAAAAAATTTAATAAAAGGTTTAACAAGTTTTTATAAATAATACCGACACATATGAAACTAGCTGATGAATGTTGTTGTCTAGTATTTTATATGGATGCGTTTGACAATAAAAATAATTATGAGATTAGAGCAAGAAATCCTAGAATTTTACATGATGCATTCAAAATTTCTTTGACAATTGAAAATAATAGGAAAGCTTCAAGAAAGGTGGGTAAAAGAGATGATACCAAACCTTATAATCCACGAGCTCCTGAACAAAATAAAGATGAGGATAAGTTGGAAAAATTTATCAATGCATTAGAGGATTTGTTATAGAAAGTGGGAAGAAGTGATAATCCATTGAGTATAAATGACAGGCCCTACTTTAATAAGGCTAGGTTACATGATATGCCTTATAATACTTCATGTAAATATGACAAACCTAAAGTACCAAAGAAAAACATGGATACACCAGACCCCCTGAACGAGTAAAGGAACCACATGGTTAGTGAAATTCCTATTGGAAAGTGGCCTAATGAGAATATATTAGAGGTTTTCATTTATGTAAATAGTACTTATTGGCATGGTCTCTTGGAGTGTAATTCAGTTTTGGTGATTCTGATTGGAAAAATGACTAAGTCCAGGAAGCAGTTGACAGGGTATAGTTATAGAGTTTTGACTGGAAAGCATAGTATGTGATGTCTTAATACCTATGAGCTTAGAGGAGTGTTCTATGTGATGTAATTTACCTTTAGTTAAGGTCGCTTGTATTTTGGAGTTGAATAGAGAGAGTTACAAATTGTTGAAGTTATGCGAAGATAGTGTAGTAGTGATACATGGCAAATGAGTGGTCGTTATGTTTAAGGGAGTATTTTTTGGAATCCATAAGTGCTACTTTGGATTTGGATTGGGTCCTACCCTAATTTTTTTGATGTATTATTTTTGACTATGTATTTATTATTTGATTAAGTGTTGGATACATTTTGTGATGTACTTGTGAGGCGAATGGAAGAGTCTTTGAGATCGAGTATATGTTTTAAGATGTGAAAATGTGTGTGGAAGATATAGATGCATTGTGATGTTAGAATCAGACAACAGATGTTGTGAGATTTAACTGGGACTACTTGAGCATAGTAGATGCTTGTATAGTTCATATTGATAAATCATTGTAACAAACATTTTTTTTTGTAAGAGCAGTGAGCTCCTTTTATACCCCTAACAAGGTTTCTATCCTTTAACAGGGATATGTACTAAATGTAATATTTAGCTCCTAACAAGTTTAGGTATCCTTAAAGGGACACTATAATTTTTGGTGCATCATTTGTGGGTATCATCCCCACTGGGGTTTTCCCTTGGCCAAGGTTTCCTCTTGAACTAATCATGGTTTTATGAGTTGTTTACTTTATGTGTATGTTATTCTTATTTCAGTAATTGCATGGTTAAGCTTGAAATTGTTAAGTTTGAAATTAAAGTGTTGTAATATTGATTCACCCCCTCTTAGTATTACTTAATCCTAACAATTGGTATCAAATCTTGTGGCCCTTGGAGAGAAAGCCTAACTCCCAATGAATCAATACCCTTGAAGAGCTAGTTGAGCAAGGGCTAAAGGTAGAGATATCCCTCACCCTAAAGGGATTCATCAAGAAAGATACTGGAAATATCCAACACCTTATGAAAAATCCAAATATTGGTCCAAGAAAAAAAATGTGACAAAAAATGGTGTTGTTGATGCAAAGGTGGCCCAACCATTCATGTGCATACATGCACCACCAACACCATCCCAACAAACATAATCAACAGACATTGTCCAAAGAGTTAACAATGTAGACACGATAATCTATGAAGTTAACTAGACATACCAAAAAAATTGCAAGAAGGACCATCACTCCACTACGAGACTTTATGCCTCTTGTAGAACCTCTTGAGAAAGTTCTTGAGAAATTACAACAATCTCATTCAATCACTTTACCTGAGATCAAAAATTATGAATGTACCAGAAAATGATCACGTGGAATGATAATGCTTATTGTGGCTATCACACAACTAAGGGACATAAAATAGAAAATTGTGTCCAAGATTTCATCAATCATGGTGAAATAGAAGTGATTGCAAACTCAGGCACCACCAATCAAGATCACAAAATATTCACAAAGACACTGATGGATCATGGAAAAGGTAAGGCCTCCATGTCCAGACATGAAAAAATATATAACTTCACTTATGCCAAACCATATTCCAATCTATCCATAAACACCATTATTATCCAAGGTTCAGACACCAGTTGTGTTGTTGCAACCCGTCGCTCTAAAATCACAGTGCAAGGAGACTCGTCAAAAGTTGTAATACCAAATAAGCCACCCAACCCACCATCAAATCATTGGAACCTCTTATATCATCTTAAGAATACCTCCACACAAATTTTTTTCTACAATTTGTTTTGCATTTCGCCAAATCATAAAGAAACCTTAGACACATCTTTACAATATTCCATTGTTTTGAAAGACATAAATGTTGATGAATTTCAAGCTATCATGGGGAATATATCCAAAAAATATCATGCTTCCTTCACTGAGAAAGATATACCAGCCCATAAACCATCTTAGAATGATCCTTTACATCTTGAAGTCTTTTTTCACCTCAATAATATCAGACAAGTCTTGATAGATGACAGAACGGGCCTAAATATTTGTACCCTAAAATTGGTAAAAGCACTAGGTTACTTTCACAGTTGTGTAAATGTTACCAAAAATATCATAATAAGAGCATATGATGATGAAGAGAATCCTTCACAGGGTGTAATAAGCCTCCCAATTAGACTAGGTCCCACAACACAAGACATAACATTCCAAGTAATGTACCTAGATCTGGGTTACAACATGCTCCTAGGACGACCATTGATTCACTCCATGTAGGTTGTACCATCTATTTATCATCAATTCTTAAAGTTTCCTCGTGATGGATTTGAAATCACCATGCCTAGTAAAAAAGATCCTTTTCTTTACTGTACAAATCTTAGAGGAGGTATTTATAATCAAGTACCCAACAATTAGGAGGCATCTACTTCCTCCTCATCTCAAAATATAGATTGTGCGGACATGGTTAAATCAATTGAGGAACCCAAATCAGAGCTCAAAATCTAAGTACAAGAAAAATGATGTGGATAATATACCTATGCAGACTTCTTCTATGTAGGCAAGCTACCGGTTACACCCCGTTCTTATGGAAACCTAGGAAACCTCTTAAGAGGAAGAAAAATCTATCAATTGTTTATCCACCAATAGTTTTCATAAGATGGGGGGACATACATGAGGAGATCATTGAAGAAAACCTATCTTCTTTTTTGTATACAGACGTAGAGCCCCCTAAGATCAAAATTATGGGTACACCATTGTCTAGGAACAAGGGTATAATGGATGATCTAGCTGAACAAGGAATTGTCGATCCCATTGGCGCAGCTACCCAAAACTTGAAGCATCACGAATTAGGTTATAGACCACTGGTAGAAAGAATTATGAATATCTCACTACCCTTTGATATTAATTCTTGTGTTTATAACAAATTTGAGACATTTGAGGAACTCCATTTGGACACAGACTCAAATGACTATGAGTGGAATCCCCCCTAGACTACCAACACCTTACACCTTAACACTTCTATTGCCCAAATTTTTTATGAGATAGACCCACAGATCATCAAGCTTAGATTGAGGAATTTTTGAAATGATACGAACGTTCATCCTCATCCTCATCAGAAACTTATGAATGAGAAAGTGAGTCCCATATTAATACCTTTATCAAACTCCCAATTTCGTCCTTCCAAACCAAGGATAGCATAGATTTGGTTTACCCTGACCTTATTGATTGGGAACAACAAAATCCACCGACCATTGACATTTTTGAGAATGATGAAGTTATTTCTAAATTATTCAGACTAAGAAAAGGCATACTAATGGGAAACCAAAAGGTAGGTTTGAACATTGAATTAGACAACACAACACACTTTGGGTAGTTATATCAATCCTCTATTCATAAAATTGAAAAATAAAATATAAGGCTATTAGGTGAAAACTGAAAGGCACCTTGTAGCTACAAAATAGTAAAAATAAAAGACATTTCTAAGTGTGAAAACCTCACTGAGGTGCCCAATGATGGAGATATTGATATACTTCCCATTATAGAAGAAAGGTCATTATTATTGGCATTGAAAAAAAATTTATCAACATTGGCATGACAAAAACAAAAATGCTCATTCACTTAGCAAAGTCATTAACGCCAGTAGAACTAGAACAGTTCATTTATTTCCTTAAAGATAGACAAATAAACTTAGCTTGGTCCTACTCTGACATGCCTGGGATGGATCCAAAATTAGTTCTACATCATCTTCTAATAAATTTGGGGGAAAAACCTTACAAACAGAAGCTCCGCAAAATGTATCCAAAAATAACACTAATGGTAAAAGAAGAATTGAAAAACTACTGGATGCAGGCTTTGTAAGACCTATTGACTATACCGATTGGATCTCCAATCTGGTACCTATTTCCAAATCCTATGGAGCCATAATAATCTGCACTGACTTTAGGGATCTAAACTTGGCTTGTCCAAAAGATGACTTCCCTTTCCCAAACATAGACATGATCATTGATCTTACTTCAAGGTATAAGATGTTGTCACTCATGGATGGTTTCTCAGGATACATTCAGATCAATATTGCACCAGAAGATCAACATAAAACAACTTTCACTTGTGCCTGGGGAACTTATTATTGGTGTGTCATTCCCTTTGGTCTAAAAAATGCATGCGCCACATATCAAAGATAAATGGTGACTATCTTCCATAACATGATGCATATCACAATGGAAGACTATGTTGATGACATATTGCAAAAATACCTGGAGAGGAATATACATATATCAATATTAGGGTCAGTCTTTGAGAAAATCCAAGAATACAAGGTACGGTTAAATCCAAAGAAGTGTGTCTTTGGGGTCACATCAACAAATTTTTGGGGATTTATTATCTCCAATAGAGGAATAGAGATTGATCTAGAAAAATTTAAAAGCAATTATCAATATGCCTCTTCCAACAACTCATATGCACCTTCAAAGTCTACAAGACAGGCTACAATCAGTAAGATGATTCATATCACAGCTAAATGATAAATGTCATTCATTCCAATACTTGCTACACAAAGATGTCAAATTTGCATGGAAAAAAGAATGCCAAGATGCATTGCAAGTATTGAAAGAATATATGCTCTCAATACCAGTCCTTGTGGTGCCCATTCCATATCAACCCCTACTATTATACATATCATCTACAAAGAACTCATTGGGGCCATTATTAGCACAAAATGATTTAGAAGGAAAAGAAAGAGTCATCTACTATATCGGTCAAACACATGTTTCTTATGAACTAAACCATACTGCAATTGAAAAAACATGCTTGGTTGTAGTTTTTTCTTCCCAAAAAATCAGACATTGCATGTTAAGCTACAAGATGATCCTAATAGAAAACATTGATCCATTGAAATATCTATTGAGTAAACTATATTGATAGGGTGACTTGCCAAATGGGTCACGATACTCAATGAGTTTGACATTGATTACATGGACAAAAAAGTGATAAAAGGAAAAGCTATTGTAGATCAATTGGAAGATGCACCATTACATTCTATACATCTGATGTTGATAGAGTTTCTAGATGAAAGCATATATTCTCTTGAGGAGCAGAAATAATGGAAATTATACTTTGATGATTCTCACACACAAAAAGGGATCAGGAACATGCATAGTATTTATTATTCCCCAAGGAGACTTCATTCCAAGATCATACAGGTTGAGCTTTAACTAGACCATGAACATAGTCGAGTATGAAGCACTGATCATAGGGATCAAGACAGTTGTCAAGTGAAAGATCCAACAACTACAGGTGTTTGGGGACTCTCAACTCATTATCAACCAAGTCAACAGAGTTACAACACCTAGGATGACAATTTGATCCCTACAAGGCCTTGGCAGAAGACAAGAAATATTTTGAAATGATATTGTTTGAGAAGATCTTGAGAATCAAGAACAAAGCAGTTGACACAATGGATACTATAGGATCCTTTCTTGACATGCCACCATATGTGATACACTATGAATTCATGTTTGAATGGCTCATGAACCCTACCTTTGAAGTGCCCAAGTCGGAGGTCATGTTCAAATTTTTTGGTCACAATTCTCCCTGGTACCAAGATATGTATGCCTTTTTAATGAACCAAACTATCCCCATTGACTTGTCCCATAACCAAAATAATTCCTTGGTAAGGAAAGCCTCCCATTACATAATAATTGCCAATACATTGTATTGACATAGCCTAGATGGAACACTCCTCAAATTTTTCAACTCAAAAGAATCACAAGCGATGATATTAGCACACGAGGGCATTTGAGATTCTTATTATAGTGGCTTGACCTTAGCCAAGAAGCTTTTAATAATTGGATATTACTGACCTACAATGAAAATAGATGCTTGCACATATGTATAGAAATGCAGAAAGTGTCAGATACATGGGAACCTCATCCATGCTCCTTCTTAGGATTTGTAGCCACTAACATCATCGTAGCCCTTTTCACAATGGGGGATCAATCTAGTGTGCGAGATTTATCCCTTATCCTCTGGTGGTTATAAGTACATAATCACATCCACTGAGTATTTCAAAAAGTGGTTTGAAGAATTTCCAATGACCTACACCACTGGAAAAAATATTTCCAAGTTTATTTTGAACTATATCATTAGTTTGTATGGTGTTCCACAAACCATCATTATGGATCATGGCTCCCCCTTCAAAAATAAACAAGTAGACGAGCTCTACAAAAAATTCCACATCCATCATAGCTATTCTTCACTCTACTTTCCCCAAGGTAAAGGCTAGGCTGAGGCTACAAATAAAACCATTATAAAAATTCTAAAAAAGATAGTCAACTAAGGTGGTCGAGTATGGCACCTCCAAATTAACCCTGCCTTATGGGCATACCGCACTAGTTTTCATAATCCCATAGGAGCCACTCTATATTCACTAGTGTATGGTACCAAAGCTATGTTTCCAATATAGGTTGATCTCCCATAATTGTGCGTATCACTTCAACACATCATTTCAGATGAGGATTATAGAGTATCTTGACTTCAGGAGCTAGAGTTGCTCGTTGAAAAGAGACAAAAGGAACTAACACATTTGAAATCATATCAAAAATGTCTCAGGAGAAGGTACAAAAAAAGGTTCATTCCCAAGGCTTTTGAATTTGGTGACCTATTCATAATGGAAAATAAACAAAATTAGATAGAAAGAGAAAAACTAGGAAAGTTTGAACCAAACTAGTTGGGTCCTTATATCATCATAGCAGTTTATGGGTCTAGAGCATATCATGTATCCGCATCAGAGGGCCAATCTCTATCAAATCCCATCAACAACTTGCATCTACACAAGTATTTTTTATAACTGTTAGAGTAGACTCATTTGAAAAAGAAAAAGAAAAATGATAGTTACCTTGGTGAAAACCTTGCAATCAGACATCTTCGGTGACACAAAAAGAGAAATACAAGAGAAATAAATTCATCCTATGGTGAAACCAATTCAGTGGCATCTTGGGAAAATACCATGGTGAAAATTAATTTGGCACCATGTGTAGAGATTGTTTCTCTACCATATATCATAACTCCAATCTAGTATCACTTGTCATTTCACCCCATATCCCGCAATAAACTATGTCATCACTTAAAGTTTTTCAAAATTTTGTGTCTCATCAGCTCATATACAAAAAAACGTCAGTCCACCATGGTCATTCCATAATATATTTATCATTGTGTTCTAACTATGACACCCCGATGTCATGATCCATCAAGCACTGAATAAATACCAAAAAAATGAAAAAAATTCTAGAAAAAATACCTAAAATTTTAAAAATGTCCTGAAAATCCTAAAAATTTGGAAAACCTTCAAAAAGTTCAAAAAAATTTAAAAAAATAAAAACATCATCTAGGGAAACCATGTATGGGGTGTCCATGATAAGGGCCTCCACTTATGTGATACATATCACATACCTCAACTCCAAACATACGAACCCTATGATAGACCACAAACATTCACAAAAAGCCCTGAAATAATTGTCATCAAATAGACAAAAACATTGTAAAAATGAGAAAATTCTGTAGTAAATCTCCTTTGGATATCAATTCAGTTCTTTTGAATTTTGAAACAAGCATTGAACGAAGTCATAGAACAAGTATGAGCTTCAGCGAAGCAAATTCAAAATAATCAAACTTATCAGCAAGTCTTCAATCAGATTGATCACACTATCTCATCTATCAACAGAGTCCCATAGCACAGCCTTTTGCCAAAACAATCATGTTATTTTAGACAAGGAAGGGAATACTCAAAACTAGATGGATCAGTCTTATATGGGGTACCCTATACTTCATCTGATAGCATTAGCAAAGTGTCAAAAAATTAATGTCCAAACTACTACAAAAACACAGGCACATAATCAGTATAGTTGCTTACTTGTTGAGTCGAGTTGGTTTTATTATGTCTTGATTTTTGAAATTCATGTTCTTATGCATATCCATGATTCCACTTAGGTGATTAAAGATGTTGTGATGGTTCATGACTTATCTTTTTGTCTGTTGTCTATGGGATGTTGGCTGACAAATCTTAAAAGAGCAATTTGGGTGTCTGTGGTAAGAGCCTCCACAACCACATGTGATATCTAATTGTAGGCCTTGCAATAGATAGTTAGGTTGTGATACGCCGCACATACCTCGACTCTAAACACCCGACCTAGATTTATTGGCCCAAATTCCTTGTCTATTCAAAGTTCTAGTTATAATGCAAAAGGATAGTCTTGCCTAGATCTTTAATATCTAGGTATGATGGTATTCAATTTTTTTCTAAAATAAAAGTGGCTCAATGATGAAAGAAATTGCTCAAATAAGTTAGAATTTAAATTTGTTTAAAAATAAATTTAGGTTCCACTCAAGATTGTTCTTATCATTCTCATATTAATTCTCTAATTTTCCTATCTATCTCTACTAATAATTATCTTTGTCAGTCCTAACAAAATCCTTAAGATAAAGTATCACAATACATCAAAAAAATATGCATCCTGCATGTTAGTTTCCATACATCATAGATCATATAGTACACATCATAAATGCATCCATCCATCACATAAAATTATATAAAAGCACATATATATCAATCTACCATAGTCCATCATCATATATGCATCATAAATAATCACCGCATCACATAAATGGCATAAAAAATATAGAAACATTAAGTTCATAACGCATCATCAACATAAAGGAGCATATCATAAATCATAGAATATCATAGAAATCATGTGCATCACATAAAGAATATAGTAAAGTAGATCATAAACACATCATATAAGGCCGCCAAAAATGCATCATATATATATATATATGTATATATATATATATATATATGTATATATATATATATATGTA
>MU224805.1:781242-803983 GCA_018584345.1 Thuja plicata | reverse complement strand
TATATATATACATATGTATATATGTATATATATGTATATATATATACATATATATACATATATACATATGTATGTATATATATATATATACATATATATACATATATATATGTATGCATGTATGTATGTATATACATATAAGCAACTCAAAATGTATCATGGTACAATGTCATAAGGAGAGCTCGTAAGGTCACAAAATATATGCCAAAAAGTGTCTATCTAGAATCAAATGGAACTACCTCTACCCTCTGGTCTAGGAGGCCTAGGTTGTATTGAAGTGGAAGTCATGACCTTGGTATATCCTCAAGGAACACATGTCACTGATGGTGATGCTCTGATAGGTGGAATCACTGCATCACTGCCCTGAGATCTTTGAGTCCTCTGAGATCGATGAGATGGGGTATAATTGGGAACCCTTTGTGCTACTAGCACAACTTGATCATAAGCCCCTACCAATAATAAATATCCATGTCCATCTCTTGAGTTCTCTTAGTTCTCTCTACCCCTACCTAAAATTATTTGTCAATGATCTGCTAGGTAGTGGCATCCTAAACACTAGCAATGAAGTCCCTAACCTCCATCTTTGATGCCTTATCTCTCACATTTTCTTCTTGAGACGTACCCTATGCTTCCTATATCTCAACTGTCATGTTGTCCCTCTTAATGTCCATGTGCCTCTCCATCCTCTCCATCATCCTCTCCAGGGAAGTCACCCTCCTAGCATACCAATGACTCTCTGCATTTGCACCCAAAGACGTACCATATGCCTGCTGGTGCAGAGCACCTCCCACATTTTTGCTTTATGATTGGTTAGATTTTGTTTAAGGTTCTTTAGGATTTTTTAGTGTGTTTGTAATAAGATCCAAAAGTCATTGGATCCAAGCTTGTCTCAATTTGTTTGTAAGAGCACAAGTTGCTCATAGGTCCTAAAAAGTTGTCAAAAGGTCTAAAAGTTGCTAATTATGAGAAAGTATGGGAAATAGTCTCATCTAGGGTCCTAAGTGACATAAATAGGGTCCTAGGAAAGGTCAAGGAGCATCAATTTGGCCACAGTCATCAAAAAGAAAAAAAATGCAAAATTGCTTAGCAACTTTCAAAAGTTGCTCAAGCAACTTTTGCAACTTTTGTACTTTTGCAAAAGTTGCTTGCAAGAAGTTGCAAATGAAGAGATGAACGGTTGTAACCACCCATGCTTAGGTATTTGAGCATGGGATGAATATTTTTGGAGGTTACTGAAGTTTTGGTTGTAGACACATGTGCTAGTACGCACTATACTATTGTTTTTCTCTATTTTTAGTCATTTATCTATGTTTTTAAAGACTTGTACGACCATGTACGGATTGGTCTGACACACTGATGTGTATGATAGTTCAGCTTTGTGTTTTATCTTTCCATAACAATTTTTAGTTTGCTTGGAAGTTGTGTGGTTGAAGAAATATCCATTGTTTACTATGACTAGTCTTTTCAAACCCCATTGACAGGGTTTTGGACAAAAATGGCTCTAACCTAATCATCCATGGTTGAAAATGAATGATACCTTGTGTAATGATAGCTTATATTTTGTAAATAGAGTTTTTGTTTCAATATTTATTCTTGCAACTAAACTCCTAGTTTTGGAGTGATGCCCTAGGATGACTACTTGGAGTAGGTGAGCCATGACAGTGTGAAGATTGAATTGAAAGAGCACACTCATGACCTTGTATGGACATATAAGTGGATGTGTAGAATCCCTAGAGTGTCCCCTTGAATTATCAACTAGTTTCAAGTTTTGTCATGAAGTTTGAAGACCTATTCGATGCATTTTGCATAGACTGGTCTAGAGTCCTAAAACATAGCCTAGAAACTAGAGCCTTATGAAAATTAGGGTTTTGGGTGTCTTGAAGACTTTTAGCTTTGGATTCTTCAAGGGATAGGTGATAGATTTTAGAATCATACAACCTTCCATAGGGTTGTGTGGAATAATTTTTAGAACTTGATCAAAAATAGTGAAAATAGACCTAATACAATTAGGCCTAATTAAGACTACCTATGAGTAGCGATAACAAAGTGATTACTATGGCCAGAAGTGTTTAAAACATCTCCAATGGGAATGTAAGGTCCCATGAACATAGCATAGGGCCTAAGGTGTGGTTAGGGAAGATCCTAAGAAAGGGCTTGGAGTTCTAGGGGAAACAAAGAGAGAAGACAAGGTAAACAAAGGGCTAGTTGGACTAGTTCAAGTTAGTTTGGCATTGTTCCTTCTTAACATCAACTATACCTAGGAGGAAATTTGGATCAAGAGACTTGGAGGCCACGATTGGTTTAGAGAACATTGGAGGTTGAAACCATTGGATGGTTCAAAGAAGTAGATTCTAACTTGGAGAAGGAAAACACCTAAAAGTCAAGACCCTCTGCATCAGAGTGGTATTAGAGCCAGAACCACAACAAGTTTGGTGTGTGGTGTATGTATAGAGGGGAGAAGAGATAAGAGGTTGAAAACATGACACCTAAGGTAATGAGAAAGGATGACATAGTGGACTTGGTCCAAGACTTATTGGCAAAGGCCAATCTATCAGAATCAAAGAGTAAGAGGAGAGTCACTGAATGGGAAGATGAAAGTGAGGAAGAGGATGAAAGTCAAATAGGAGAGACATATGGAAAGGGAAAATAAGTGGAGATGGATAAGGAATAGACAGTGCTCTTGGATGCCTTCAAATAAATCAATAAAGATATCATGGAACACATTTTTTTCTATAGCGGCAGTTTTAATTGAGAAGAGTTTCTAGATTGGCTAGAGGCCATAGATAATCAATTTGATTACAAAGAAGTGTTAGAGGAGAAGAGAGTTAGTTATGCCAAGGCTAGGCTCAAGGGATCAGTGTTGGTTTGGTGGAATATGATACAAGATGATAGGGTAACAACCAGGAAGAAGAAAATAGTCTCTTGGGATAGGATGAAGATCAGACTAAGGGCACAATTCTTACCAACTGATTATGAGATTCAAATGTATCAAAAGTTACAGAACATAAGGAAAAAATAACTAACAGTAAGTGCTTATACTGAGGAATTTAATAAGTTGAGTCTAAGGGAAAGGAGGCAGGAAGAAGAGGTAGAAAGGGTAGCAAGGTATCTCAATGGATTAAGGCAAGGAATCCAAGATGAGATCAGTATGATGGCCCTTGACACTATGCATAAATGATTTTAATTTGCATTGAGAACAGAAGAGAAGGCTAAAAGAAGGAGTGATTTTCAACAAAGAGGTAGAGGAAATAGAGGATTCAGAGGTAGGAGTAACTTTCAAAGAGGCCAAAGCTCAAGTAGGCCAAAATAAACTCAGTCAATAGACAACAATGGAGGCAATCAATATGGTGGTTCATTTCAGAGAGGAGGATATAGAGGAAGAGGACCTCCAAGAGGTAGGTTTTAGTCACAAGGCAAGGCTAATACTGTCTTCATAGGAAGGTGCTACAATTGCAACCAAGTAGGCCATACTATGAGAAGATGTCCTGATAAAGCTTCAACCTCATCCATGGGAGAGAGAAGAACTCAGCTAGTACAAGAGAAGGACACACAAAGTGTCACCTCACCAATCTCCAAGGTAGGGCTAGTGTTGTATGGGGAAAACCTTATGTTGAGAAGGACTTTATTTAAAGTTCCAAGCACTATAGAGCCACCTCAAAGGAACAATTTGTTCAAAACTACATGTAGGTCAGATGGGAAGATTTGCAAGGTGATAGTGGATTTTGGTTCCATAGAGAACATAGTTTCAACTGAGATGGTAGGAAAACTAAAAATTAGAAAGATACCACACACTACTCCCTATAAGGTGTCATGGCTAAACAAGGGTCAGAAAATAGTGGTGGATGAACAAACTTTAGTGGAGTTTGAAATAGGAGAGTACAAAGACAAATTTTTATGTGAAATATTTCCTATGGATGCATGTCACCTCCTATTAGGATGTCCATGGCAGTATGATTTAAAGGTCATTCATGATGGGGAAAAGAAAAAATATGTAATTACTAAGAAAGGTAAGAAATTTAAGATGGATCCTTTGACAAAACCTAATTAAGAGAAGCATGTGGGGACTAGTGTGATGCTCATGAGTGGAAAGGAGTTCCTTAAGGTCATGAATAAGGAAAGAGGGGTATGTTGTGCAGTGATAGTGAAGCCAAGAGAGAAGAGTAAGGAGAATGTTAACTTGCCTCAATAAGTACAACAATTGTTGGAGAAATACCATGAGATAGTGTATAATGGATTTCCTAGTGTTTTGCCACCTATGGGGGATGTGAGTCATCAGATAGACCTAATACCAGGAGCTACTCTACCTAACAAGACAACCTATAAAATAACTCCAAGTCAGAATGTAGAGATTGCTAAACAAATACAAGATTTGCTAGAGAAGGGGCTTATAAGGAAAAGTTTGAGTCCTTGTGCCATGTAAACTGTCCTTGTACCTAAGAAGGATAGAAAATGGAGGAATTTTAATGACTCTAGGGATGTTAACAAGATTACAATTAGGTATAGATTTCCCGTGCCTTGGATTAAGGATTTGTTGGACAACTTAGGGGGTTCTTGTTATTTTTCCAAGGTGGACTTGGAATCAGGGTACCATCAAATCAGAGTTAGGCCTAGTGATGAGTGGAAAAAAACCTTCAAGACAAATGAAGGGATGTATGAGTAGCTAGTAATTCCTTTTGGGCTAAAAAATGCACTTAGTACATCATGAGGCTCATGAATGAAGTGCTAGCTGATTTCATTGGTAAGTTTGTAATTGTTTATCTGGATGATATACTGATTTTTAGCAGGACACAAGAAGAGCAAAAGAGGAACTTGGAATTGGTCTTGAAGAAGCTACACCAGGAGAAGTTGATAATCAATCAAGAAAAGTGTGAGTTTTTTTAAAATGAACTAGTTTATCTTGGATTTATTGTTTCTAATGGATGTATGAAGATGGATCCTGATAAGGTCAAGACTATCTTGGAATGGCCAACACCTAGGTCCATATGTGATGTTAGGAATTTTCATGGGTTAGCTTCTTACTATAGGAAGTTTGTAAGGAATTTTAGTCAAATGTGTGCACCCATACTCAACACCATTAAGGATGGAGTTAAATGTCAATTCAAATGGATAGTAGTAGCAGACCAAGGATTTGAGATGTTAAAGAGAAGGATAGAAGAATTTCCAACACTTAGGTTCCCAAACTTTAATCAGGTATTTATTGTGGGATGTGATGCTAGTAAGCTGGTCATAGGGGTAGTGTTGAGTCAAGAAGGACACTCACTGGCATTCTTTTTAGAGAAGTTGAATTAAGCCAATAAAAAATACTCCACCTATGATTTGGAGCTCTATGCTATGGTGAGAGCACTTAAAAAATGGTGACATTATCTACTCCCTAGAGAATTTTTATTATATACAGATAATCATGCTCTTAGCTTCCTAAATGGGCAAGAGAAGTTGAACGAAAGACACTTAAAGTGGGTGGAATATTTTTAGGCATATACCTTTGCCATAAATCATAAGAAGGGAATCAACAACAAGCTTGTAGATGCTCTAAGTAGAAGGGTCTTGGCTATCTAGGAGATACAGTAGCAAAGTGTAGGGATGAGTGACCTTAAAGACCTCTAAAAAGAGGACAACTATTTCAAGGATATTTATGAAACATGTGAAAATTTTATGCAGGGATTTAAAGTAGAATATTCAAAATATTTGTTACAAGAAGGGATACTATTCAAAGGGCACCTATTGTGTATACCTCAGAGCTCCATGAGGGAGAACATAGTCAAGGAGAAACACCAAGGTAGTTTGGGAGGCCACTCAGGAGTGTATAAGACCCTTGAGCAGGTAAATAGATGTTATTATTGGCCAAGACTACAGTTAGATGTCAGAAAGTTTGTGGAACAATGTCAGATATGCCAGAGATCCAAAGGAAATAGTAGCAATGTTGGATTGTATCAGCCTGTATCCATACCATAGAGACCTTGGGAGTGCTTGAGCATGGACTTTGTTTTGGGACTGCCTAAGACACCAAGAGGACAAGACAGTGTGTTTGTAGTGGTGGAAAGGTTTAGAAAGATGGCACACTTCATTCCTTATAGACAAACCAATGATGCTTCCCACATTGCAGGCCTTTTCTTTAGAGAAATGGTGAGGATCCATGGACTGCCACTCAACATAGTAAGTGATAGGGACAGTAATTTTGTGGGCCACTTATGGAGAACACTTTGGAAAATGTTAGGTACAAACTTATCTTTCTCTTCATCCTATTACCCTCGGTTAGATGGACAAACTGAGGTAGTAAATAGGTCTCTAGGTAACCTATTAAGATGCTTGACTAAGTAGCATAGACAGTCATGGGATCTCATTATAGGACAGGAAAAATATTCCTATAATGACTCCATCAATAGGAGCACTGGAAAGAGCCCATTTGAGATACTTTATGAGACTAATCCAATAGGGATCATGGAGTTGAGATATATCAGTTTATAGGATAGGAGTTCCCAAGGTGAATCCTTTGCTGAGCAGATGAAAGAAATTCATGACCAGGTTAAAAAGACCTTACAATGGAAAGTGGACAAGAACAAGACCAAGGCAGATAAGACAAGGAGGGATTTACAATTCAAGGTGGGAGATCTAGTACTTTCCTACCTTAGAAAGAAGATATTTCCTAAAGGTAAGCCAAAAAAGCTTCTGTTGAAGAAGATAGGACCACTCAAGGTATTGCATAAGTATGGTAATAATGCATATGAGGTGGAGTTACCTCCTGATTTGGGAATCTCGCCCATCTTCAATGTGTGTGATATGTATCCCTATAAGGGTCTTCCCTCTGACACTGGTCAGCAAACTCTTTCAGACTTGGTAGAAGAAGATTGGATCAGAGATTTTCCCACTCCTCAACCTCTACAATTAGACAGTGTATTGGACTCAAAGGTGATCAATAAGACTAGGAAAGGTACATACAAATATTATATTGTGAAGTGGAAAGGGCTGCCAAATGCTGAAGCCACTTGGATGACTGAAGAAGACATATTGAAGCATGGATTCACCATTGGAGCCCTCTTAACTCAAGGGACTTGAGTTCTTTGTCCTAGGGGAGTATGGTGCATATAACCTCCCACATTTTTGGCTTGATGATTGGTTAGATGTTGTTTAAGGTTGTTTAGGAGTTTTTAGTTTGTTTTTAATAAGATCCAAAAGTCATTGGATCCAAGCTTGTCTCAATTTGTTTGTAAGAGCACAAGTTGCTAATAGGTCCTAAAAAGTTGTCAAAAGATCTAAAAGTTGCTAATTATGAGAAAGTATAGGAAATAGTCTCATCTAGGGTCCTAAGTGGAATAAATAGGGTCCTAGGATAGGTCAAGGAGCATCAAGTTGGCCACAATCATTAAAAAGCAAGAAAATGCAAAATTGCTTAGCAACTTTCAAAAGTTGCTTGCAAGAAGTTGCAAATGAAGATATGAACGGTTGTAACTACCCATGCTTTGGTATTTGAGCATGGGATGAAATTTTTTTGAGGTTAATGAAGTTTTGGTTGCAGGCAAATGTGCTAGTATGCACTGTACTATTGTATTTCTCTATTTTTAGTCATTTCTCTGTGTTTTTCTAGACTTGTACGGATTGATCTAGCACACTGATGTGCATGATAGTTTATCTTTGTGTTTTCTCTTTCCATAACAGGTTTTAATTTTCTTGGAAGTTGTGTGGTTGTAGAAATATCCATTGCTTACTATGAATGGTCTTTTCAAACCCCATTGACAGGGTTTTGGACAAAAATGGCTCTAACCTGATCATCCACAGTTGAAAATGAATGAGACCTTGTTGAATGATAGCTTAGAGTCTTTATAGAGTTTTTTTTTCAATTTTGATTATTGTAACTGAACTCCTAGTTTTGGATTGATTCCCTAGGCTGACTACTTGGAGTAGGTGAGCCAGGACAATGTGAAGATTGAATTGAAAGAGCACACTCACAACCTTGTATGGACATCTAAGTGGCATGTGTAGAAGCCCTAGAGTGTCCCCTTGAATGATCAACTAGTTTCAAGAATTATCATGTAGTTTGCAAACCTATTAGATTCATTTTGCATAGACTGGTCTAGAGACCTAAAACATAGCCTAGAAACTAGGGCCTAATGAAAATTAGGGTTGTGGGTGCCTTGAAGACTTATAGATTTAGATTCTTGAAGGGCTAGGTGATAGCTTTCAAAATCATACATCCTTCCATAGGGTTGTGTGGAATAATTTGAAGAACTTAATCAAAAATAGTGAAAATAGACCTAATACAATTAGGCCTAATTAAGACTACCTATGAGTAGCGATAACAAAGTGATTGCTAAGGTGGACAGAAGTGCTTAAAAAATCTCCAATGGGCATGTAAGGTCCCATGAACATAGGCTAGGGTTTGAGGTGTGGTTAGGGAAGATCCTAAGCAAGGGCTTGGATTTCTAGGGGAAACAAAGAGAGAAGACAAGGTAAATAAAGGGCTAGTTGGACTAGTTCAAGTTAGTTTGGCATTCTTCCTTGATCACTTCAGCTATACCTAGGACAAAATTTGGATCAAGAGTCATGGAGGCCAAGATTGGCGAAGAGAACATTGGAGGTTGAAACCATTGGATGGTACAAAGAAGTATATTCTAACTTGGAGAAGGAAAAATCCTAGAAGTCAAGACCCTCTGCATCACCTATACCACTCTCACCTCTTGTCTACTCAAAATCCTAAGTACTCTATCATATCTACCCTGTAAATATTGACAATGTTGTCTCATACTGTCTAGATCTGTAGAGTCGATATCAAAATAGAAATCCTCTGGTCTCACAGGTACATCCTATGTTGCCTCATCAAAACCCCCCATAGCTACATCCATCCAACCAGTATCATCACCACCTATAGCCACATCTACCAAATTTATATCATCACCTCATGTAGTCTCCTCCATCTCCTCATCACTACTAGAATATCTAGTGCTACTACTAGTGCTCCCAGTCTCCTTTGAACTGCTACCAGTCACATCAATATAAGCCTCCTCCTCTCCCACACCATCTATTATTGCTACCATAGCCACACCACTAGGAGGAATCAATGGGGAAGATGAAACACTAACCCATCCACCACCCCTATAATCTTCATCTCCATCTCCTCATCCTCCACCTCTTCCTTCATCTCTCCCTCTATCTCTCCCACCTCCTTGTCCTCCATCTCACCCTCAATTTCTCCCTCCTCCATGCCCACCACCATCTCCACCATTATCACCATCACCTCTTCCACCTCCTCTTGCATTTCTCCCTCTATCTCTCCCTCCTCAAGCACCCCATCTAATCCTACCCTATCTCACAAGTCTCCTCCTATCCTATTAGGCTCGTCTATTCATATCTATAGGAACTAGTACACCTAAATCCATATATGGTATAGGTATGTGTGTACCCCACTAGAGATAAAACTCATTTATAGTCCCTACATTTTGAACATCTGATCTACACTACCATCTCAGCAGTGCCAAAGTGGTGAACTATGCCACTGCGGTCTATATGGGAATGACAGGTCCCAAACGTATGACATCCATTGCACACCTAGAAAACTACATTGAACCAATAGACACTCCCTGCTTCTCTCCAAACTATCTCAATACCTTATTAGGTAACTGTTATGCCCTACATACCCATCCAGGGGCTACATTTTGTAGGCAAAATGTTGGGTCCCCCCCTTTTTTTTTTGCCTTGTTTGTTTTTCTCTTATTTCCTCTGGTCTTTGCTTTCGCAAGGGTCATTTGATTTTTCTTTTGGTTCACTTTCCTCCAAGACCCGATCTCCCGGAGTGTGTTTATCTTTTCAGTTGGCCAGATCCTGGACTCCAAGATTCTTTGTCATCATGACTTCTTTTGTTGGAAGGTGTGGCTGCATGGAATCCCCGGGCCCGGAGTCCAGAGGTTTTCCTTTTTTAGGGTTTGTGGAGGAAAGTAACATGGTTTTACCCTAAGGGTATAAATAGGTTTTACCTGTCACTTTCACATTTCACCATGAACAAATCATCTAGAGTGATTACCAAAGTGATTAAGGTGATTAAACAATGACTAAGTGTGAATTGCTCTCGGTGATTAGCAGTGCTCAAACAATGATTGACAGTGGTGCATTCATGGTCATTGTGAGGTAAATCGGTTTTCGAGTGCCTCCTATTCTCATTCCTCTATGTTCCTCATGTTTTCAAGTAGGTCCTTTGGCTCTCCTTTCTGGTTTTGTTCTTCTTGGCTTTTGCTTTGTTTGTTTGTGTGCGTTTCTTGGTTTTCTGTTTTGGTTCCATTTTGTTTTCTTTTTGTTTTGTTTTTGCTTGTCTCTTGTTGCCTCCCGTTGGTGGGATGGATCTACCAGAGGGTTGTCCTCCCTTTGTGTAGTTGTAAATTAGTGTAAATAACTTGTATATACTCTGTACATTTCTTAAATTAGATTTAAATAGTTATATATATCTTGTCCTCGGGTCAACCTGCAAGTTGTGCTTCGGCCCTCTATACATTTCATGTATATTTAATGTATATCTATCATGTTTTGTGGTGAGCTCACCATGCACTTTTACATTTCAACCCAATTTGTTGAGCTCACCCTCATGGCACCTGCTGGTTAGAACTCAGAACCTCGCCCGTTCGAGCCATGGAAACTTTTCTCTCTCCTAATATCATTTTATCTTAATAGTAGGATTAATTCCCCATGAGTGAGCATTCAAAAGATATCCCATATGGCATTAATTTCCCTTTTGTCAGCCCACTTATCACCACTAAGATTCTTTACGCCATCTGTCGCGTGCCCATGTGACAACCCATGTCAGCCAAGTATGGCTCGCTGTCGGTCACGTCGGTAACGACTACTTTCTCTGAACTCTAGGTTTTGGGAAGCCCCTAGGTCTTCATTCCATTTTTTGCCTAAACTAATACCCCAGAGCCTCTAGGTGTTGATCAGAATCTAATCTTTGCCAACTTTGATATTCCATGATTTTGATGCGTACTAATACTTTTTGAATAGGTGCGAAATGGTGGTGAATTCCTTGAAATCCCTAAAATGTTGTATTTTTATCATATTATATGTATTCACAGTTCTTCGGTCTTGCAGGTTGCAGATAATCTATCAACATGTCTAAAGTGACAACTCCTCCTTGAAGTCCAGAGCTTCCAACTACCTCCACTCAAGCAGCCACAAAAACAAAGGCAAAAAAGATGTTGGACAAGCTTCCATTAACCTCCAAATACCCAAGGGAGGGTGTTCTTGTGGGGTCGAAAGTGGACTCTAAGGTGCAGGAAACCACAGATACTGAGCCTAAACTATGGGCTGAAATGCAGAGCTTGGTCCAAACCATATACCAATAGAGGGCCGCCGGAGATGATATGGAAAAGTATGTAGCCACCTTCAGAATCATTAAAGCTACAAGTTTCCCCTGCTTGGTGCAAGCATGAAATCTAATCCTTCAATTGGTGATGCTTTACAATGCCCTCACCCAGGTTGTTTTTCTCGGTAACCCTCTACCATTATACTACCTGACAACCATTCTAAATCTGGATGCCGCCACTTTTGCTTCGGGGATGGCAATCCCCCAATTGAAGGGAGCCATTGTTATCTCTCGGTCTATGTCACTAAAGGAGTTCAAGGAGATCTCCCTCCTTGCCTGGTAACATCTCAATACTCACAGGATGAAGTCCTCGAGAAGGGACTATAAGAAGATGAAGCTGGAGATTCCCTACAGAGACTTCAAAGAATGCATTCAGGTGGGAATCATATTTTTGTGCAGGCTCTTTAGAGAGCCCCATGCCTGGGAATTTTCAGCATAGATGTATTAATTCCTCTACTACATCACCACCCATAGTGAGACCTTTGACTGGACAACCATCATTGCCAATCATGTAGATGTGCAATTAAAGAGTGTCCTCCAGAATTCAAAATTCTACATGACATCCTATGTATTATGGGCACTAGCCCAATAGAGACCCACTTTTTGGGGTTTGCAGATAGTGGGCATTCTCGGGAATGGGCCTAGCTATTTGGTTCCATGGGAGCATTATCCCCAGGTTTAGTGGGAACTTAGCTTCCCTAATTTTTACAGGGTGAATGACACGTTCATCTACCACAATATTTTGACACTTACTCAGGACACCGGGTACCGATTGTCGCAAGAGGTGATGAACTTGGTGAGCACTTACAAAAATTATTTTATTCAATTCTAGTAGCATATTTACATTTGGGTGACTGAATTCTTTGGGAAACCCTACCTACTCCCTAGACATTGCGGGGATAGGATTATTCTTTTGGAGTTCTGCAGGCAAATCTTGGAGGTCCACACATTGTTTGCCTTGAAAAAGGTCATATCAACTATGTTCCCAATCACTTGTGGGAACTATTCATACAGTCTTGTGGTGACCAAGGAGGCCGGCAATGAGTTAAAGAGTCTAGGACTAGCAGAATTCCACCATACCAGAAGCAATTTTGATCTGGTAGGCAAGATAAGAGAGGCATCCCTTGGGCATCCACGCCACACAAAGATGACATTGAAGATTTTTGGGCAAATTGCCAAGATAGTTTTGATCTCTGGGCCGGCAGCACTCCCGAATGTCCAAAGGTTTAATGAAGGCCCTCAACCTTCAGTGATTCCCAAAATATTTTATAGACTTTGGGCCTCAAGAGGACCCATCATACAAAGAACAATGGATCGACAAATTGGATCTCCCTCTGGTGGATTGGGGCACCCCAACGAATTTAAAAATTGAGGGTGTGAGACACACCATTATTGATAACATTCATAAGTATTTTGAGAGGGTGTGTCTAAGGAACACCCATAAAGGTCCAATTTTACAAGGGTCTACTTTAACCTCCGGAGCCGCAGGATCAAGAAGAAGAAAGGGGAAGGAGAAAAAAAGTACCCCAGCCCAAGCACCTTCCCAGGGTCTGCTCCCCATGATGGAACACATTCATGAAAAGATGGAGGCATCTAGGCTAACAAGTCAAAAGATAAGCACCCATCTCTCCCATGGTCTCCTCGTAACTCCAGTGGGATCTGCTCACCCGGTGGGATCCCCCTCATTGGAAACACTTATGAGCAGGAAGACATTCACCGAGGTGAATTTTGCACATATTTTGGATGTCGGGGCCCCATTGCAGAGAAAGAAGAAGCAGAAGGTAGCCCCTACACCAAGCACAAACACCGGCCCTGACATGCCTAATGTTCACTCGGTGGAAGTCAGTTTAGACACCCCTGAACTGGATGACCTCTCCCCTGCACAATGACTTTGATGACATCTTCGGGATAGATGAGCTCATGAACCTACATGGGGAGATAGATAAAGTGGTGGAAGAAATAGTCACACATGAGGTGGAGATAATCCCCAATGAAGGGGAGACACAAGAAAAGGAGGTGATCCTAGAACAAGAAGAAACACCGGTCCAGGGGACTGAGATAGGTTCAAGGAAAATCACTGATGAGCAACCAATGACTGGGGAAACTGGACCTACAGGATCAACTGTACCCCCAACTGTCATGCTTCAAATGCCTTTGGTTACTCTAGGTGACCAAGTGCCCCAGAGTACATTCAACAAGGTAGTCTCAGTGGCCCAGCAGTCAAACATTGGCCAGACAGCTCCGCCACCTTCGGAGGATGTTCCAATAGAGAAGGATGTCCCAGTGAATGACGCTGAAGAAGAACAATAGCAGCAAGATGAGAGGAGAAACCTCAAAGATATAAATATCAATTCAACTGATGCTGGAAAAGATGGGGAAGTCCCTGATGATATAGGTAATGCTGGTGCCAGTGGACATGAGGTCCTGGACATCACAAATAAGGATGCCACCAGGGAGGAAGACGTTGAAGCCTCCAGAGAGAAAGAACAGGAATATGAAAAAGAGAAAGAGCGTGACAAAATTGCAAATTCTGGGAATGCATTGCCAGACTCTGAAGGGAGTCCCAACACTCAAGCCCTAGAAACAAAACCACCTCAACTTCAATATTTTCTGGTGGAATCTAGAAAAAGGAAGGCCTCAATGGAAACAATAGGTGTTCCCCTCTCCCTGGCTGAAATGATGGCCCAGAACGTAGAGGATAAGAATCCCAAAAAGGCCCAGATAGTCCATACCCTCCAGACCCATCCGAGAGGAAGCATAGTTGCAACAATCACAACACCTCACCCAGATATAGATGTGGAAAAAATAAGGGCCAAAGATCATGCAATCATAGAAGTGCCTCTAGGGAGGAGAGATAAGCAGGGGGAGATAGACCTGCTAAGAGAGGAAACCCGGGTGGTAGAGGCCCGATATGATAAAAAAACAAAAAATTTGAAGGAGGAAAGAGATAAAAATGAGAATCTCCTCAGAATTCTAGTATAGCTAACACAACCCCTGGCTGAGATCTGTCTAAAATCCTCCACCTCTGAACCACCACTTTCGCAGGGTGACATGGATGCTCTCAAGGTCATGAAGAAAAAGGCATAGGCTATAGATGGGTGGATCACTGAGCAGATAAATTTTGTAAGGAAATTTTTAGATGTGTCACTCCCAGACCTTTACTTGGCCAATAATCTCTTGGTCCAAGTAATCAATGCCATTGTCCTATGGGAAGGAAACTTAGAGAAATATGAAGGGTGGAGGACCGGATTAGATGAAGTCATCAACTCTGGGGAAGAGCCTATCACAAAGGTGGGAATTTTGGGAGAGGAACCATTCAAATTCCTCTGGGCCCAGTACTCTAGACTTGGCCTCAAAATTGAGGTATATAAGCAACTAGTCACGACCATAAAAGAGAAATTCATGGCGGTCTGGTATCCTTTGGACTTGTTCAAAGCATGCATTGGAAGGGTGTCACAAGTTGATCCCTTAACCACTAGAACATGCACCCTAGAGGATTATGTCCTCAGCAAATATGATGAGCTAATGGAGTCTTGGTATCGGTCTGTCAGAGACTTTGATGGAGGGGAAACTATCAAGAATATCCAAGATGATGCTTTGGGCTCATGAATCAGTAAAATTAGTAGATGAATTTTGGGAAGGGGTCAGAGATATTGAAGAGAAGTTTAGGATTTTCCGCAACCAGTGAAACATCATTAGAGACATAGATGGAGATGGAATTAGCCAGATTTTGGAGGCATTCAAGAAAAAAAAGGGACAGTAAAGTTCTCCGGATTCTAGGGATTTTCACCAGCAAGGTGTATTTTGAGCATTCATTATTCTTTGAGCGTAAGCTCCCAGATTCCAGAATTTTAGATCCAATAGTTTTGTATTATTTTGATAACCCATGTCTAGGTTCCCCAGAGCCAATCGATCATTATCTAGCAGTCAATAAGGGTGTCATAAAGTAGGTGACCCCGGTAAGGTATGATAGTTTGAGGGATGGTCCTGACAGGTGATCTTCCCAAGGTTCTGCTCTAGCATTAACTACCTAGTGCATTGAAGATAGTGAGCCACATTTTTTATTAATGAGGCATGTAGCCTTGAACTCTGGGATGATTGGATTCTTCTATTCTTTCTCTGGTTCTCTTCTCGAGGCCGATTCTTCCATCCTTTCTTCTTGTCTTCTTCTGTCGATCTGTCAGACCTCTACTCTTTTTGAGGTGATTGTAAGTGGCATGGGTAGTACCGTCCACCGGATATTGTATTTTAATGTTGAGTGTGCAGTTAGATTAGGTTAATTTTAAGGCAATCTATCTGTATAAATAAGAAGTCTGACCTCATTTCAAGGGTCAGCGAAATTGATGATTTTGTATTCCATACTATTAGCATTTAGCATTTTTTTTCTCATTAGTTATAGAGCTCAATACTTAGTAGTTCTTAGTAGTTAGATGCTCTCTTGGAGCCATTGATGTACACACCAGTGATGCTAGAAACCTGTTAATGAAGAAGGAAGAGTTCTGGCAATGATGTTGTTGGTGTTCTAATCTCTGAGTTGACATTCTTTTGTGTTGTATGTTTCTAATGTCCTTTTCTCTAATGTTTTAAGTAGGTTAACGACCTCTTTTCCTCTTGCTATTGAATACGTATGAAATGTTGGTTCTGTATCCATTTAGTATTTAGTGTAGTATGTTATGGCATTGTTCATGTTAGAAATATGTGGTATGACTGTAAGTAGAAGTAACAAACTCTTTACCCTGGCATATCTTTTCCTCTTTATTTGGTAAACTAATGCGTGCTTGTGGGAAATCCTGACCCACTAAAAAAATCCTTGAAGAAGACGATTCAAAACCTGTCATCCCCCTAAAAAAAATAGTCACACACCCAACTTAGCTCCCCACACTGTCAGACCCGACACTCAGGGGCTTGAAGGCCTTCAGAATTTATTCCCTAGACAACCTTTACAGGTGAAGTTCATCGGTACCCCAGTACCCGGTGAAAATTTACATCTGTTGATGAGACCGGTCACAATGTCCTATCAACAGTAACTATATCTCAATGATATAGGATTATTGAGTAGACCTCCCAACCAGATACCTCTCCTTCTGGCAATACTATAGATTCTCATCCTCCTCATCCCAAACTGGACATCCAATATATGGACTCCATCTGAACTCCCTCAAAGTATCCAATAAATGTCTCTAGTACCTGGTGTGTCCCACTTGTATGTGAAAATTTCCTAATATTAGTAGACATAGGGTTGTCTCAGCTGTATCACTGTTCTATCAAAAATCAAATGAAATATGACTATATGCTTGAATGACCACACCTGTAAAAGTATGACCCTACATCCCAGGCTCTGTGATCCATGATAAGATATGTCATGAAGATGGTGATATAGAATGGCTAGAACACGAGGTCCTTATGTGTAAAATTTACCTCTCTTCCACATCTCATTGACAATCTCCCCCCATCCCACAGGAAACCCACTCCCTCTCTTATCTAGTACTAGAACCCCTGCTACCAATGCACAACAACACAAAGTGCAAATCATATCCTACCGCATCATGTCGCCACATGATCTCATACCCACCTAACTCATCTACCTGACAATCAAATAGGTCACACAATTATCTCCTAGTTTGGATGGAGTATGTAACCCTCTCACTATGAATAGGAATCCTTAAAATTATGTATACGTCCTCTAGATTCATTGTGCACTCCCCAGTAGGTAAGTGGAAGGAGAAGTCTTTGAGTGCCATCTCTCACACAAGGAAATAATGAGGCCCCTATTTTCCCTAATCATGGTCATCAAGTTAATATGTAATAATCCAGGGCTATCAATATGCTCACGCTCCTCATTGGTCAATCTATGTCTATATGCAATCTAGTCGGGATGAATCTCCCATGTCATGAGAACATCATCCCTAATATACATATGAAATGCAGTCACACAATGAGTCCAAATGTAGGAAATTAGGTCCACAATACATTTAAGTTATGTCATACATACACATGCATAATAAAATTTCATTTCATTTTACACAAAAATCCAAAAAGAGTAAAAAAAGCAATCATATTACCTAGAAAAAATCATTTTCCATCTAACCAATCAAGTGTTGCATTTCAATCATCTAAGTGTGGCTTGATTAAGTGTTTTAAAATAATAGGCAAGTGTGGTGTTTTAACCCCCTAAGTTTGGAAAATGAATGCACCAAGTGCATCATTCAACATCCAAGCATGTACCGGTTAAAAGAAATACCACATGCAACTGCAACATTTTGTACCCACAAGTGTGTTGATTGTGAGACACAAGTGCGACATTTTAGCCTGCCTAAGTTTTACCTATTCAAGGAAAGTAAAAAAAATGAGGCAAAATAAATGCTACAAAGGTGAAACGTACTAAAGGTAGAGCATTAGCTAGTCACTGATATGTCCTGACTCAATCATCATTGTGCACGCCATCCTCGTAGCTCGTCATCGTCCTCTACATCACTCAAAAACTCCTCCTTCCACGCCTAGTTCTCCAAATCTAAAAGTGCACAATGACTTAAAAATGGCCCTCCAAACCCCTTTTATACCCCCCTATCCTAACTCAATGGACGTGCACACCTTGCATTTCTATTGGTCGTGATGATTTTGACCTTCTAGAGCCCATAACTTTCACATATGACCTCTATTTTCTAATTCATAAATTGTGATATGATTCTAGTCACAATGTCAACAAAACAAACCCTCCATTCCATTTTTCACTCCTTTCCTTGTGGGGGAACGATAATAAACTGGTTGTTGGCATTGTTTCACACGAGCATACCAGAGCATATTTTTATTCTTTTGAAATAACTCTTGAAAATGTGTTATATCAAAGAGGGGAAAATGTAGACACTTAAAAATGAGTAATTGTTTAAATGCAATAAGTTTAGTAACTTTCTTCTTCAATTATTAAATAATCTTTATTATTTAATTAATTGGCGTCTTTCTACTATAATCTAAATGCAAAATCATCATTTCTCTATAAATTCCTAAATTAGGTTATTTTAGTTAATTACTTAATATTTTATCAATTATTCACCTATAAAGTAATTAAATAATTAATCATTATTTAATTATTCCCTATCTTATTGAAATTAATTAAATAATCATATTATTTAATTAATGTTCCTTCTTTCTTATTGTTATCACATTTATGTGATAATTAAATCTATTCCCTCTCATAATTAAATAAATTATATTTATTTAATTAAACTAATTGTTCCTCTTATAAACCAATAAAGATTAATTATTTATTTATATTCTTCACATATGTAAATAAATAAACTCTTATTTATGTAATCATAATTATCTTCCCAATTATGAGTTTTAGTTATATCTACCATTCTCTCTCCTAACTGGTCAATTAAATCAGTTATCTATTTAATCTATCTCATCTTCTACTCCACCTCCTCAATTGAACTCCTTAATCAAATCAGTTAATTTTTCCATTGATTAAATCACATGCAATCAATTGAGTTCAACTCCCACTCACTCTGAGTTCAACTCTTCAATCTACCCTCTTAAAATATCCATTTATTCTATCAACATGCAATCAGTTGAGTTCAACTCCCACTCACTCTGAGTTCAACTCTTCAATCACAGCCAATCACCCCATCAATCAAGGAATCTTGAGTGGAAACCTTAAATTCTTATAAATGGAGAGCTTATTCTCTTAACTTGTTAACCACAATTGCTTTGAATTCTCATGTTGGTACATAGAGAACTCATTTTCTAAGAACCCACATTTCATGGAGAAGGAGAACACTAAAGGGGGACTTTTGGTTTGCATTTTCATGTGTTTTGATTAATTTCATTATTATTTGATGATTATGCATACCATTATTTTCTTCCTCTTTCAATTTTGGGAATACAAACTTCCTAACATATCTCTTTATGGTGTAGATTTTGATGTTATTGCAGGTTTCTATAGGTACATACTATTGTTAATTACATCTATAATGTGTTTTTCATGATTATCATTATTGCACAACAAGTGTATTTTAATTAAACATATATTTTCATTTTGTTGCACTAACCCCTTGTGTTTGTTAACAGGAAGCGTGTTAATGCATTAGATGTTCCCCATCTTTGCATGTGCCCCAAAAAGGTATTTTTTTTAACTTAATATGATTTCTATGTGCGATAGTGAGGTCCCTATTGATGGGAATTTGTGACGGACTCGTCAACAAGGATCGATAAGGAGAGAGTTGTCATAGGATATCAGGGTATTGGCCAACTTTGCCTGAAGAGGTTTATCGGGGAGCGGGATCTCTTGGCCTCCAAGCCTTGGTAGTTGGGTCATGATGGTGTACGTGTAGCTTTGTTGGAAAAGTTACTATTTATGTTGAGGGGATAGTTGGTTTTAACTCATCAACATTTTGAGAACTTCAAAAGACATGGGGGTTTCCTGCAAGCACGTTTAGTTTGATAAATAAAATATGAAAAATCCAGGTCGAGTTTAGGATAATCATCTATCTATATTCATATTATAAATTTATAAAAACATCAACAAAGCTCCAAATAAAGGACTAACAATAAATGTCAAATGCATACATGATTGTCAATTAAACATACATCAATAGCAGAGTAAAGTATTTTATCTAATCAATAAAGAACTATAGCAGGGGAAGCAAGGAAGCATACAAAATGAAAGCATTTTCTAAATCCATAACCAGAAACAACACAAAGTGTGGTGCTAAGAGAGGTTTCACATTCCTTCATTAAATTCATAAATCTAGCATCACTGGTGATTACATTCATGGCTCCAAGGGAGCATTAATCTACTGAGAACTGAGCAAAGTAACTAAAATTAAGAACGTTGAGACAGTAATATCTTATGAATAAAAAAATCATCAATTCACTGACCCTTGGAATGACGTCAAACTTATTATTTATAGACAGAGACTATCTACATTGGGTCTCTAACCTATATAGCCTACTTACATACATTAAATTATAATATTTACAGCCAGTACTACCTGCACTGTCACAATCACATTACTATATACAAGCACTTGAGAAGAAAATAGAAGAAAGATAGAAGGAGAAGGGTCTGGGAAATTAGTCACTAGGAAGATCGCCCTTGTACTTGTAGATGCATTAGTACATCTAGTATGAATTAGGGCATAAGCCCCATAAATGCATTTCTAGCTCCCGGTCTTCAAGTACTATTCATGTATGCTAGGTATTAAATGTTGGAGCGGCGCCTTAGGAACTCAGAGATGTCTATAATAAAATTTCCTTCGTCTATCACCATCAAGTCACAAAGTACCAGCTCCACTTCTGAGAAAAAATCTTGGATAATGATCAGTCGACTTCGTAGGAGCCAACAACACAAACCACCGTAAAGAATACCAGGCTCTAGGAGCTTACACTCAAAAAATAAATAATCATGTTAACCAAATCCTTCTAAGGAGAGATATTCTCAGAGTCTATAAAACTTATTGATCTTTGGATTTTTGATAGGCCTCAAAAATATAGATTACACCCTGCTCCTCCACATCCTTCAGACAATCCCGAGGATCAATTATATTCTCAAGATGATCACTAGCATCCCCAAATTTTTCTTTTAACTTTGAGGCTACCTTGGTGGCATCGTGGGACTTGAGTACTATCTTCGAGAGTCACACCATTATGGTGATACGAAAATCTATGGAGGGACAAAATTGTGCCTTAGCCACTTCATCCAATTTATTAAGTATGGTGTCAACAAGAGTATAAGTCCTGGGGCTGAGTGGATCAGCCAGAGTAATCTCCTTGATAAATAAAGAATATTGGTCCATTAAAGCCCGAACCACAAAAAGGTGTTCCTCCAATACCCTTACCAGTTGCTTTCTAACCTTGATTTTGAATGCAAGTCTGGAGTACTAGATCTTGGGGAACAAAATATGGTTCATCCCCTGGGATGTTTGTCTCCACCAAAGCCTCCTCCCCAAGGTTCAAAACTTCTCCCAAGTCATCCCTCCACCCCTCATAACTTTTTTGTTTCCTTCTGACACTGGGGAATGTTGACCTTCAACTGATTTATGATTTCTCATGCTTGGAAGAAACTAGGAAGGGGTTCAAACATGAATCTCCTTATTGCTCCAATCTATTCATCTATCCATTCATCGACAAGTAGCACTTTCATTTTCATTGTCCTTAGCAAATCAATATCACCCTGTGGGACTAGCATTCTGGATGTGGATGGTACGAGTGTTATGGAGGAGATGGGTTATGTCAAATTTGTCTGTGATTGTATAATCATTGGTAGCTATGTTAGAATCATCTTTATCTACTAGTGGGGCTACCACTACTATTACCATGCTTCCATCCGGATCCCTCCGAGTAGTATGGAGAGTACGAGCCCTTTTGGGATTATTGTTTTTCTGACCCTTGGAAAATATCTCAGCTAGTGACAAGGGGCCACTATAGTTGTCAGAGATTTTCTTCTCTAGGATTCCAAATTCATTGTGGGTCCCACTAATCTGCCCACTATTATCCCTAAACTTTAAGTGTCCCTAGATTTTTTCTCAAGATCCTTCATTGATGCATCCTTACTAGTATTTTTGGGATCATCACCTACACTTCCTTTATTTACCTTTGCACCATCTCCGGGGACGTTCTCTATTGATGGGAAAAAGGGTAGTGCCTATTGAGTCAGTTCATTTGGGTCTTCCTATTGAAGCATAGTGATGGATTCACCCATTTGTGTGTCTTGAGGTGGTGATTGATCTTGGTTACCTGTTGGGATTTGGAACATGGTGTTTAGGGGTACATTTTTTCCTATAGGTTTGGTTTCCCCTATCACTAGCAGTTTCTCCTAGACCCACTTATCGTCTTGTTCATTTTCTTTTGTAGCCTTTCTCTTGGCCTCTTTCTACAGGAGTTCCTCTTCTTTCTCTTGGGATATCTTTTGTGCCTCCTCTTCCCTTCTCTCTTCCTCCTGGGAGGTATCAGCTTCTTGTTTTTCTATCTATTCTACTGCCTTCTCCACCATCTCATGTAGAACCTCCAGATTGTAGATCTGGAAAAATTCATCAACGTTAATCTAGGAGAGCTCTAGGGGATCCTCTATGGGATTTTCCTTGTTGGAGGATGAGGATATAACTTTGACCTTAGTTGTGCCCATGGGTTCCAGGCTCGGGTCACTATTCCATGGGGGTCTATCTATGTGATGAAAATGTGTCACACTTCTATGAATCATTCCATCCAAGGTTGCTCAAGAATGAGCCCTCAAATATTGACTCATAGCTCTCTAGTCATGGAGTGCAAAGGTGTGTAATGGAGGCCCTCAGATTGACCTAGTTAGTGCCTATGCAAGTACACCATGAAATGAGAGATTCAATGTATGAAAATGAGATCTACTCTATATGATAACAATGCATGAAAAGAAATTAATCTAAATGA
>MU224805.1:767548-780609 GCA_018584345.1 Thuja plicata | reverse complement strand
AGGAAATATTGAAATAATTGAATTAATTACAATTTGATCAAGGAAATTGATTTGAAATGAAAATATTGCAAAACATTGATTCAGGAAATTTGATAAATTGATAAAATGATAAATGGGGCCCACAGTCGAGGCGACCATTTTAGGGTGCATATATTTACCTCTCTTTGACTAATGTGTGATCAATTTGGGAACACACGTAGTCAAAGAATGCAGTTGAAGTGTGAGGTCGACTTGGGATCACAAAACAACCGAGACGTGTGATCGATTTAGGAACACATCAAGACAAAAATAAGCAAATTGAAAAAGACAGAGTCAACACCACTGTAAATAAGTAATTGACATGTCAGATATAAGAATTTCAAGAAAGAGTGATATAATTGATAAAGCTGAATTAAGGATTGAATTTTGATAGGTACTGCCCCCTCATGATCAAAATCGAAATGAGATAGAGGAAAAACAACAAATTGATAAATTTGATCAAATTGAACTAAAGATAAGGTTCTTGATGTAAGATGAAAAGATATAAAGATCACAAAACCAAAGCATGAAAGATTATGCCCCAAGGTTGAATTAGAAGAAAAGAAGTGGGGTGAAAGCAAATGAAAGATATAAGTTTGAAAGAGGTGGAAAGAACTGGAGAGAAGAAAGAGAATTTGCCTTAAGAAAGAGAATACCCCAAAATTAATCAACTGTGTAAAATGGAAAATTTTGATTGAGATCACGAAAGAAGAGAAGGAAATGAAGATCAAAACATGATAACAGTTGATTAAAAGTCCACAAGAAAGATGAAGGAAACCCTCAAACTCATAATGCAGCCTAAAAATGCAAACTAACATGAAGTCTAACAATGCAAGCTACATGAAAATGCAAAGGTGTACTTGCAATAGAGAAAAAAACATAGGATCTTGTGTTCATCATTCATAAGAGAATGTAAAGGAACTTATTTTCATCATTGGGCCATTATTAATAGACATTGGAAAATCACACAATCATCACTAGTCACAAGTGCAACTATGAAGATATGATTGTGATGTATATCATATTGGAATGTGGAAAGATTCTAACATAAGCATCAAATACATAAAGGTCAAGATGACTGTGATGTTAGCTTACCCAATTTAATATAGCAAAACCATTCTTGCATCAAGGCATAGAGGCTAGGATGACTAGCAGAACAGTTGTGCAAAAACAGTGAAGCATAAAGCAGGAAGAAAAATAAAAACATGTCCCATGCCCCAAGTCCTCTAGCTATGCATCACGGAGAGACTTATTAGACAAGGACACTCAACAAAAATCAATAAAACTCAGCACACAAAGAAAAGATCATGACATAGCTCAAGCATTAAGTGTTGCGTTTAAAAATTTAAGTGTGTTAACTGATACTGAGTTCCGAGGATAAAGATCAAATGCTTGCAAGTAGGTAAGACCACGTGATAAAACTAGGTAAGACCAAACCAATAAGTGTTGAAAAACACTCGATGTCAGGGATTGTATTAAAAAAATACAGTTGGGGTGGTGTTGAAAAACACCATTTGTGAGATGTCCCAAAGACTAGCGCATCCAAGAGACCAAAGCTAACATAGTTATGCCCCCTAAACAAAGACAAAGACCAATTCTAGACCAAGGCAACAAGGACAAGGCATGATGGAGAGAGGATAAGTGTCACAGATACGCACTAAGAAATAGGGGTGTAAAGACCTCAAGTAGCGCACATTTCCAGGTTTTCACCACTTGGATTTTATTACAATTTTTTCATTTTTTTACTTTTTTCATTTTTTTCTTCTTTTTTCAGGACTTTTTATAATTTTTTTGAATTTTTGCTACCAAGGTGCCTGTTTCCAGGTTTTCACCAAGGCACTTTTTCTATTTTTTTTTTTTTGAATTTTTTCATTTTTTTGTATTATTGGAATATATAATTTTTTTGGAGATACATCAAAGTGCCTATTGCTAGGTTTTCACTAAGATGATCATTTTTTCAGGATATTTTCTAATTTTTAGAATTTTTGACAATATATCTTTTTTTTAGGATTTTTTTAGGATCAATAAATATGTACAAAAGGATGGCCCCAGACAAAACGAGCATCATGAATAGAACTTCTTAAAGTGCAAGACATTGATAGGATCAAGGAGATGGGATCAGGGAGATGCTCTCCCTTTTCTATAAATAATAAATAAGCAGTTGTAATGATGTAAGGTCCAAGCCAATTAGGTTCAAATTTTCCCTTTTGATCTCTATGTTGTTGATTCTTACGATTTTCATGTAAGACAAGATCTCCCACTTGGAATTCTCTAGGGAAAACCTTTTTGTTGAAGGTTTTGGACATGCACTTTTGATAGACCCTCATATGGTCAAATGATGCTTGACATTTTTCATCTAGAAGTTCTAACTCTTGAAGTCCCATGGCGCGGTAGTCTTTATCTGTAACTAGACCATGGAGAGAGACTCAAAGTGAAGGAATCTCAACTTCCAAAGGTAACACTACTTTAGCGCCATATGCAAGGGTGAAAGGAGTAGCCCCAGTAGGAGTAAAAATACTAGTTCTATAGGCCCATAAAGTTGAATTTATCTGTAAGTGCCAATCTCTACCATTCTTACACACTGTTCTATGCAAAATTTTGAGAATGGTCTTGTTTGATGCCTCTACTTGACCATTTCCTTGTGGGAAGTAAATGGAAGACCAATGTTGTTTAATCTTGAATTTCTTGCAGAGTTGTTTAAGGTCCTTATTTTTAAATTGGCCTCCATTGTCAGTGATAATCTCAAAAGGCACTCCATATCGACAAATGATATGGTTCAGAATGAATAGAGAGACTGTCTTGCCTGAAGCAACAGAAAGTGGGACAACTTCCACCCATTTAGTGAAGTAATAAGTGGTAGTGATAATAAACTTGTGTCCACCTGATGAGTTGGGATGAATTTTCCCAACAAGCTCAAAGGCCCAGCGCTGAAATGGCCAATGAGATATAGAAGGAATGAGCTCCCTGCCTGGAGCATGTATTAGGTTACCATGTTTTTGATACTTTTCACATGACTTTGCAAAAGCTACTGCATTAATCTACATCGTGGGCCAATAGTACCCCACCCTAAGCAACCTTCGGGCCATGGAAAGGCCATTGGAGTGTCCCCCATAGATGCCCTCGTCAATGTCAACTAACGCTTGGTCAGATTCTTCCTTTTCTAAGCATCTAAGAAGTGTTCCATCTAGACCCCTCCTATACAAATCACTAGCGATAAGGGAATGGCGAGAGGCATTTCGAGTAAGGTTTCTGCATTCAGATTTGTTAAAGGTTTCAGGTATAATGCCATCACGAAGATATGAGTAAATGGCACCATAACGGGATGACTCATGACCAACAAGGGTACAAATAACATGGTTTTCTTGGGAGTCAATGATAGGATGATGTAATTTTTCCACCATCAATTCAAATCTTGATTCATGTTGATCTAACTAAAGAAGTGAAGCAAGTGTAGCCATAGCATCAGTTGCTTTGTTTTCTGCTCTAGAGATTTTCTGAAATTGACAAATGTGAAATATCTTTTCAAGGAATCAACCATTTTCTTGTAAGGTGCCATTTTCTCATGTTTTGTTTGATATTCATCATTAACTTGGTTGATTATCAGCTGTGAATCCCCTTAAATGTGTAACCATATGATTCTCCATTCTATGGTCATCTTAAGTCCATTTGTTAAAGCTTCATACTCAGCAATGTTGTTTGTGCATGGGAACAATAATTTGTAAGACTTAGGAATTGTGTACCCATGAGGAGAAACAAAAAAAACACCAGCTCCTGAATCGTTTTGCATAAAAGAACCATCAAAGAACATATTCCATGTTCTTTTAGTCATGTACATGAGGTGCTCATCTAAAAAATCAACTTGAATAGATGCATTATCTTGTAATGGGAAATCAGCCAATTGATCTGCTATAGCTTTTCCTCTGATCGCTTTACACTCAATGTACTCTATGTCAAATTATGAAAGTATCATCATCCATTTAGCAAGTCTACCTGTGAGGGAAGCCTTACTTAGCAAGTATTTGAGTGGATCTATTTTTTCTATGAGGTGTATAGTGTGCGCAAGCATGTAATGTCGCAACTTTTGGGAAGCAAACACAATAGCAAGGCAAGCTTTCTCAATGCTAGTGTAGTTAACCTCATATGAAACAAGAGTATGACTAATGTAGTATATTTTTCTTTCTTTCCCATTTTCATCAAGTTGAGCTAGTAATTCCCCCAAGGAAGATTCTGTCACTGAAATGTATAAAATAAGTGGTTTTCTTGGGATAGGAGGCATTAAAATAGGAGGATTTTCCAAGTCCCTCTTGATTTAATCTATGCTCTTTTGACAATCTTCATTCCAAACACATTTGACTCCTTTATGTAAGTTCTTGTTGAAAGGTTGAGCTCTATCTGCCAGTTGTGAAATAAATCTCCTTATAGATTGAAGACATCCTTGCAGACTCCTCATTTGACTAATGTTTTTAGGAGGTGGCATATCAATAATTGCTTGAAAATTTTTAGGGTCCACCTCTATTCCTTTTGCTAAAATGATGAATCCAAGTAGTTTTTCAGAGGTGACTCCAAATGCATACTTTTTAGGATTTAACCTTAGTTGAAATTGTTCCATATGATCTAGAATGACCTCCAAATCATCTAAGTGTGTATCTCTTTGTTTAGACTTGGCCAAGGTGTCATCCACATAATCTTCCATGTTTTTATGCGTCATGTCATGAAAAATAGTTGTCATTGCTCGTTGATAGGTGGATCCTGCATTTTTTAATCCAAAAGGCATAATGTTCCAATAATAGGTACCCCATGCACAAGTGAATGCAGTCTTTTCTTGATCTTCAGGAGCTAGCTTAATTTGATTGTACGCAGAAAAACCATCCATCAAAGAATAAATCTCATAACCCGCAGTCATATCCACTATCATGTCTCTATTGGGGAGTGGAATGTCATCCTTTTGGCATGCTCTATTGAGATCTTTAAAATCTGTGCAAACTTGAATGGATTTGTCATATTTGGAAACTGGTACAATGTTTGATATCCATTTAGCATAGGCAATAGCTCTTATAAATTTTGCACCAAGGAGTTTTTCTAATTCAGCTTTGACTAGGAGAGCTATGTGAGGATGCATCTTCCTCAATTTGTGTTTAACTGGTTTGACATTTGGAGCTATAGATAAGTGATGCATAATAAGATTAATGTCCAATCCTAGCATATCTGAATAATTCCATGCAAAATTGATCTTCTTTTTCTGTAAGAACTTAGTGTAAGCTTCTTTTTCTATTGGTGACAAGGAATTAGCCATGTGTACTATTTGTGGAGCCTCATCTGTACCCAAATTAACTGCTTGTGTTGGCTCAATAAGCACTGAAGATCGATCTTGAAAATAGCGAGAGAGACGGTCAAGTACCTCATCCTTAGGTGCCTCAAAGAGGTTTTCACCCTTAGATACATCATTTCTTTTTACTTTTTTTGGTTCTGACACCACCACACAGTGGTTGTCACCATCAGAACACCTATTCTTTTTATTTTCTTTTCTTTTTATCTTGTGAATAAGGTACTTGATGTCTGATTTTGTCATGCTGGTAGCCGGTTCATTGGTGGAAGAGACTATAGGTTCAATGGCATTTAGGTAACAAGCTATCTCATAATCATTTTGGAAGGTTAAAATCTCAGGTTCTTAATAGTGTTGGGACCAATCAATGAGGTTGGGATGAACAAGGGATAAATCAACAGCTGGTTCAAGGCTATAAATATGAATGATATGATTGTTGGTGACTAAAGAGTTAGAGTCTGTCAAGTATCCCTCTAAGCTACCCAAATCAGGATTCATCCTAACAAGTAAAGAATCATCCACTAAGGCAACAGGTGGGTTCAAAACCTCTAATACTACACATGACTCATCGGCTACCTCAGGTTGAGAACTAAATTGTGAATAACATCAATATCTCTATCAACTATAGAAGGCTCTAAAAAAGAGTCCCATTCATTCTCATTAGAACTGGTATCTAAACTGTGACTAGGATGCTTACACCATGAAGGTTTGGGACATCTAGATGTGGAAGGTCCAATATCATCAAAAGTAGCACTTTCTCTTTCCATTAAACGAACAAGATTCTTACACTGACGATCTCTCAAAGGATCTTCTATATCTGATTCATCTTGTTCTAAAGTTGATACTGAGGCACGGGTGACTGAAATATCTGAATCTCCCCAAAGGAGATTAGTGGAAGGGACCCGATCTTCACACATATCTTTTTTATTTTTCAAATTAGGTATATACTCTGGTTCATCATCACTATCCAACTTTTCAAAGAGAGGATTAGTACACTTGTTGCAATTTTCAAATCCTAGGCCAACTGGTTTCTTAGACTTGCGTCCAAATTTAGCATGATCAAGAGGTTCAAACCTAGCATCCAAATTGTGATTAAGAGGGCCATATCCAGGATATCCCATCTTCTTGACAAAAGTGTATCCTCTTCAATAAGCTTTAGGAGAGGGAGAGAAGTTCTCATTGTGTTTATATTTATCTTCTCTATAGATCCAATCTTTAACAAATGTTTCCTCTTTCTCATTTTGAATAGGCATTGATGATTCTATAAATTTTCCAAACAAGGTCATAGCTGAAGAGGAAGGTTTCATTTCTTTGGAAGATTTTCCATAAGACTGAGGTGAGACTGGTAATTTTGTGAGGGAGTTGAGTTGATATCCTCCCATACCAAGGTCTATAGACTTAAGCTTGTCTTTAAATTTAGCCAATGTTGCATAAAAATCCTCTGCTTCTCTATTGAGGGGAACATGAGCCCCTAATGAAATTGAATTAATAGATAATGTGTTATCCCCAGGTATATGGATCTCTATTCCATTGTAGGGGAACTTAACACATTGATGGTAGGTAGACGACACTGCTTGCATATCATGAATCCATGGTCTACCAAGGAAGATATTATAAGAAAGGGGTCCAGCATCAACTATTTGAAATACAATATTATTTTCAACAAGGCCAATCCTAACAAGAGGGATAGCCAACCCCTTGGAACTTATTTCTGCCTCATCATAGGCTTTGATAGTAATCATTTTTCTGGTATCAATGACTTTCTCAGAATGCCCCAATTCTTTCAAAAGTCTTAAACAAAAAATATTAAGCCCATCACCCCCATCTATCAACACGTGCCTAACATGGGTTCTATGGATCATGACCTCAATATGAAGGGAAAGGTTGTGCGGGTGACTCAAAGATTTATCATCATCTTCCAAAAATGAAAGGAAATGAGGGGTAGCAATGTGATTAACCATGTTCTGGAATTGATCGATATCTAAGTTATTGGGGACATATTTTATGTGCAAAATATCCTCAAGAATTTGTATATGTCTTGGAGACAACTCTAAAAGCTCAAAGATCAAAATTTGAGCAGGGCTTCTTTGTAAATGATCAAAAAGATTGTAGTTCGACTTATGATTAACATCTGGTTTCAAGGTGATAGACTTGGATGCCACTTGCTTAGGTTTACTTGACTGGCTTGGATTGGGTCCTCTAATGACAATGGGACCTTGACTTTGGGTAACAGCATTAAGGGCTTGAGATGACCTTCTAGAGTTGGGACCCCTTAGCACCACAATAGATTCTTTATCAAAAATAGGAGGAGAGTCTTCATCTAGATCATAACCATAAGGATCTCTACCACTCATCATGTTAACATTTTCTCAAACAACTTCAAGCATATTGATAACATTTTCCGCATCTATGTATGTATAATTAATCTCAGCTTTGCCATTCTTAACTTTAGAGGTTTCCCCCTTTTCATATTTGGGCAAAGGTTCATTAAATGCCTTATGATTGACATTGGTGTTCAGTCCATTTATGGTAATTTGATTACTCTCAATGAGATCTTGAACGATATGCTTGAGTCTCCCGCAATGTTCAACATCATGTCCAATGCCATTATGAAATATGCAAAAGGCTTTTTCCTACCACCACCATGGTTTAACTTTAGGTATGTGAAAATGCACTGCATCTAGAGGATGTATCAGATTGCTATCAACATGTTTCTTAAACATTTCCCCATATGTTTCACCAAGTTTTGCAAATTGACATCTTTCACCCTTAGGCTTACCTTGGTAATTTGGCTTACTATCTTGTTGAGTGGATGTATTGAGCTTTGTATCTTGAACTATACTAGATAAGTGTAGCACAGGTTGATCTTTAGATTGGGAGGAATCCACAACTCCATCATTAACCACTTGTTTGTTCCTATTCCAATGTTGGTTCTTTCCTTTATCCTTGTTAGAGTTTTTTTTGTTTTGACCATTGTTGTTGTTATTTCCATGTTTAGTCAAAATTCCTTGTTCTCTTAAAACATCCTCGATTATACATGCAGTCTCAACCATGGTGTCAAATGAATCAAAAAACATTTTCTTAACCTCATACCGCATTTCGGGAACCAAGTTACTAACAAGAATGTCAATCTTTTCATTATCAGGAATAGTTCTAGAATAGCAAGAGCATTTTCGTCTCTATCTTTGTAAGAAAGTAACAAAGGATTCTCCTTGGTTCTACTTTAAGCTACATAAGTCCAACAAATTTATAGATCTTGAAACATTGTATGCAAAGTGTTGAACAAATCAGTGAACAAGCTCTTTGAAAGTCTTAATAGGAGGAGTTATCTTAGTAAACCATTCCATTGCTTAACCCTTAAGACTTCGTGGGAATAATCTCATAAGGTATGAATCATCTTGATGAAACTCAAAACTTGTGGTGTAAAAATGGCGCACATGATCATGTGGATCTCCACTCCCATCATATCTATCATATTGAGGAATTTCTACCTTCCTAGGAAATTCTTTCATGTCAACACTCTTATCAAAAGGATTAGGACAAATTGAGTCCAATGAGAAAGAATTCTTAGGTGCGGATATCTTGTCTATTTGTCTTTTCAATTCATCCATCTGCTCCTCTTGAGACAGGTCGTGCCTCTTAATCTTCCTATCCACATCAAATTTGTAAGGGACCCTAGCACTTTTGTTGATTAGATTCTCTAGGAACTTATCCTGGTTTTGCTCCACATACTTCTCCACATACTATTGGAAAGATGGTTCTTGTTGCATTTGAATGAAATCTTGGGAGGTACTATCAAAGCTTGCGCTGCTACCACCATATTGTGAACCATAATGAGCACATTGTAAGGGTGGTCTTGAGTTCCTAGGAGGGTTTTGTCTCCTATGATGATCATGTTTAGAAACCCTTCTTCCCCTAGGACTAGGAGATTGTGATGGTGATCTTGAATGTCTCCTACTCCTTGGAGTTCTAGGAGGAGTTGATGGAGGAGAACTATTTCCACCACTAACATGTATATTGTTAAATGGATCATTGAGTTGTCTAGCCAAGAGCCTATCTTGCTCCTCTTGAAGGGCTTTTCTTTCCATTTCCACCAATGTTTGTTTCTCCAACTATAGGTGTCTAATTTGTTCTTCCTTATGTGCTTGTTCATCTTGAAATGATTTCTTTTCCCACTCAATCCTCTTGAGTCTGTCACTCATGTAATTGGTAGGTTAGCTTGGTCTTGAATTTTGAAACAAGTTGCTGGTATAATTTGTATTGACATGAGTATCATAAAGTTCATCTCCTTGTTTCTCATTTTTTGATAACTCATCATCATAAGCATGTCTCTTACCTCTCTCGCTCTTAGCCCTTTGGTGTGCATCTAGATATCTTATTGAAATAAGGGGTGAGTTTGGTCTATTGTTATGAGAGGAACCACTGAATGAAATAGCATGTCCACTCTTTGCAAACATATCCTCATAACATTTATCTCTAGCTTCCCTCTCCCTCCGAGTCATTGTGTGACTCATATCCATAGAAGAATGATAATATATTAACGGGATACCCAACTCACTAAGATGACTCTTAGAATCAAACCACAATTCTGAAGTATTCCTAGGTGATTGATCAAATATGGGTTCTTTTCCCTTATGTCTTTGGCGAGTTTGAACCAAGGGTAATTGGTTAAAAACCACTTGAGGTCATTTTCCTTGATTTACTAGATATCTTGTTGTAACTGGCATGAAAGAGAAGGTACTAGTTGATAGGATTACCCTAAGAAGCATTGGTACCAAACTAGGATAGAAAGGGAATTAACTTGTCCAAAAATGGGTGATAAGATAGAAAATTTGCAAAGAGGCATAAGCCAACACTGCCACAGAGGTGCCCAATAAATTCGGGTGAATACCCTAGCACATATGGATCAAGAGGATGGTCTTACCCAAATTAATTGAAATTAAAATTGAAATTGTATGAAAGTGGATGGACAAGAGACTACCAAAACTCTCCAAGTGTGTTATCAAAGAATCTAAAGGTTTATCTTTTCAACAAGGATGGTTTCTAGCTCACCAAGCGCCAAGAAAGGTCACTTGTGAAATCAAATATTTCTAATCAAGAGGTCAAAATGCAAGAATCCAAAGCTAAACAAGCTTCTAAAAATGGGGTAAGTAATCCAATCTGACCCGGATCAACCCAGAAAATTGGAAATGATAGGACAACAAGCTAAACAGGCTCAAAATGACAGCAAACAGATCACTGATAGGTATTTTCATGCAACAGAATGCTCTCTCACGTGAGGAATTGCACCAGACCGCATGAAAAAATGTAGAGCCACACAGAGAAACTTAGACTAGTGAAACAGGGTAACAATGATTGACAACAATTTTTGCGCGAGGATCCTCAAATAGCTGCGCGAGGAAACGCAATGAAGGATGTGAAGAAAAAATTTTCTCACGCAAGGAAAGGACAAAGAACTCAATTTTCATGTGATTTAAATAACCAACTAGGTACATTAATATATTTTGTCATGAATCAAGCATGCAAGACAACAATCAGGGAGTTCAAGCAGTCAATGTCTTCAAACAATGAGCAAGGGACAAAGAAACCTTGCACATGAACATGGATAGTGTCATAGTATTTCTACTCCATAATAATGCTACTTGTGTATGTTCTCAAATGTTTTCCAATCACGCACATAGTACTAGAGAATAAAAATTTGGTTGCACTATGGTTCTTAGTAATGGCTTGACTCTGCAACTTTTGCAATCTCAAGTGGGTGAAATCCAATCCCGGCGCACCAAGGTTTTGACACAGTCTAAGAATTTAATCAATCAGGAGCTGTTGAGGAGATCTGACAACCCATAAGAAACGACACCCATGGAGATTTCTTCCACAAGGACATTTATATAGCGGTTGTTTCTACCATGGAAAAAATGGGTATTACAGCTTGAGGTTCCGTCCACGTGGTTTACCCAATAAAGGGAGTGTCCACTATGGTTAACCCTCTCTAATAAGGAAGACTCACAATATGGACCACATGGGGACTTGGTTTGGATTCAAGGGTTCCAAGTTTCTGATTCTCCCAAAAGAGAAAAGAGCATAATCCTCTAGCCTCTTCACTTTACCAAAACATAGCAAACATGATTCATTGACTCACTAATTTGAAATCACCTCATTCAAGATTCACACAACAACAAATGACACCAATCTCCCCAAAGAGAGAAAGTATTGCCAAAAGTTGAAGCCCAAACCAAGTTGACCAATGAGATAAAAAAAAATCCTTCCCTACCTACAAGGGGATATATCATCAAGAAGAGCTTCGCATGTAAGACAAGCGAATGAAGCCCACTCTCTCAAGATCGCCACAAATAGTGTTCATAGGGCCTAATTAACTATGTGAAATATATATGCAAGAAAGCAAATCTAGATCCATTTTTAGAGCACCAATTAGAAATGTGATCTATGAAAAGCAAGAAACACTCAAGCTAATCACATGAGATGTTCATTTTATTTCCAAAATCCAAATGTTATAGAGATGCAACAAAATACCTCAAATCCAATGCAATGTGAATCATTTTGTTGTTTATTTAAGTAAGTCCAAATCAGCAACAACAAATCACAAATCACAAACCACTAGAAACAGTAAACATTAGTGGTTAGCATGAAAAATTAGACATATAAAATATATAGTAATGAAAAATATATCTCTGGTGCTGGATCTCACGCGAGGAAGTACACAGTGCCATGCGAGGAAACACAGTCTCGCGTGAAGAAATGCACAGAATCAGAAAAACACAAAAAATAGCAAACCAGTCAAATCACGGCCTGATGCTGAATCTTGCACGAGGAAGTACACTGACCCATGCAAGAAAGTACATAGAACCGCATGAGAAAACACAAGATCCAACAAAATCTCATGCCCAAACTTGCAAAATCCCATGCGAACTTTCCCTGTAGAACAAAAACAACAAGTACAGAAAAGACAAAAATTTCAGAAATCTAAAAATAAATTACTAAAAATATCTATGTGACAAAAAATGAATCTTCTGCCACACGGTGGGCACCAAAAATGTGTGATGAAAATGTGTCACACTTCTATGATTCATTCCATCCAAGGTTGCTCAAGAACGAGGCCTCAAATATCGACTCATAGCTCTCTAGTCATGGAGTGCAAAGGTGTGTAATGGAGGCCCTTAGATTGACCTAGTTAGTGTCTATGCAAGTACACCATCAAATGAGAGATTCAATGCATGAAAATGAGATCTACTCTATATGATAACAATGCATGAAAATAAATTAATCTAAATGATAACAATGCATGATTAATCTATGAAAGGAAATATGCAAATCTAATCTATGAAAATAAACATGAATCTAATCTACATGAATAGCCATGGATGCAAGAAGAAGACAAGAAGAGAGAAGTTGCAATATCCAAGCTTGAGTGCTCAAATCCTCCTCCAAAATTGCTCTCCAAACCTGTAGCACAACAATATTATGAAAAAGATGATCTATGAAATGAGAAGGAGAGGTCTCCTTTTAAAGAACAATGGACGGTTGAGATTAAGAGGCAAAAATCCCACCACTTAGGAGGATGTGAAGAAAAAGAGATTTTTATTTAATTTATTGCCTTTTTCATCAATTAAAGTGCTTTAAGTGGGGATTTTTATTTATTTAATTAAAAGAGGGGTTTTCTTTATAATTAAATAAATTGGAAGAACTTTATTTAATTAAATGG
>MU224805.1:739625-750772 GCA_018584345.1 Thuja plicata | reverse complement strand
ATAACAGTGACTTTGGTTTACTTTAGTTACCGTGATTTTGTTTGAGCTTGGTGAAATTTGATTTCCTCTAGGATCGCAATCAGTAGAAATAGGGAATGAAGTAATTAGAAAGATTTTTGAATTCAATGTATACTGTATATTGTTAACAATCTATAAAGTCTAAAGGTGCATTATGTTTACCACAACACATTCCACCTGCATTTGTTTCAAAGTTTATAAACAACTAGGAGAAAATATAGGGTTAGAAGGCCTAGATGTGAAGAAATTCAATGGTACAATTATGGTCTTGTAAAGATAAACTGAAACTAGAATTTCAACAAGGCTGGGAAAAGTTTGTGCATCATTATGAATTGAAGATGGGGAATTTTCTAGTGTTCAAATATGTTTCAAAATATTTTTAAAGTGAAGATATTTAATACAACAGCTTGTGAGAAAAATAAAAAAGAAAGTAAATTGTCCTATCTTGGTAAGAGATAGTTTTGTCCAAGAAAGGATGATTTCCTTTCTATTTGGTTTTTCTCACAAGCTATTGTATCAAATATCTTCACTTTAAAAAAAGATTTTGAAACATATTTGAACACTAGAAAATTCCCATCTTCAGTTCATAATTATGCACAAACTTTTCCCAGCCTTGCTGAAATTCTAGTTCCACTTTATCTATACAAGACCATAATTGTACATTGAATTTATGCCCATCTGGGCCTTCTAATACCATATATTCTACGCAGTTGCACGTGCATTCTCGATTCAGAGTGGTAAAATCTTATTCTGGATGCAAGGGAAAGAAGCCAAACACATAAAGAACATGCACATAAACACAACATCTGGGAAACATAAATGTAGATATCACAATAGCTGAGGAACATAAATGTAGATATCATGGTCACACTTTTTTGCAGACACAACATAATTGAATGGTATACCTAGATGATGCAACACAACCACTACTCATCTGGTTCCAAGTTGACACTGCGGGATTTAAAAACCATAGATAAGGAATAAATTTAGAGAGTGGAGGAGGAGGGCCATAATGACCAAAATAATATAGGGGCCCTATATTATTTTGGTCATTACAACCCTCCTCCTCCACTCTCTAAATTTATTCCTTATCTATGGTTTTTGGATCCTGCAGTGTCAACTTGGAACTGGAGGAGTAGTGGTTGTGTTGCATGATCTGGGCATACCACTCAATTATGTTGTGTCTCCAAACAATTGTGACCATGATGCCTACATTTATGTTTCTCAGTTGTTGTGTCCTAGGACCCCTTATGACCATTTATGACCCTTTACGATCCCTAAGAATACATCTTAGAGGTCTTAAAGTGTCCTAAAGGGTCATAAGAGGCTCCTAGGAGGGGCCAGATGAGCTTCCACCTTTACGTGGTTGGCCCTATTAAGTAGAGAATGTTAAAATATTCTTGAAACAAAGAGAAGCTCAATATTTTAAGGTATCACTCCATGCGCAACAAATATATATATTTTTTAAAACATAGCATACTGTCACAATTGCGACAGTATTTAGAGAACGACCGATGCCAAAACACTACATGCGACCTCCAGATGTTAGAATAATCTGACAGCTAGACATTGCATGTACAACATATCCATCACATACCCACCATAATGGTGACACCCATAATGTGTAATGATAGCATACTAACCATCATAGTCGGTGCATATTGCGATGGTCATGACCGTCGCAATAATGATGGACATAGCAACCATTGGTAATTCTGACACCAAAACTGCAACACCAGTCTATGTCACTTTCCCAATGGGGTAGTGTCAGAATTGCAATGCATAGCCATAGAAAAGAGGTCTCAAATGTACTAGTGTGAGCCACCGAGCTTGTAAGCTCAACTCTGGAACTGACCTAGTTTTGTGACTCAACGAGGAGTTTGTGTTAGCCAAAGCAACATGGTTCTAATGCATTATTAGGAAAGGATGGTCATGAGACCTCACAATATAATTTTAGAAGAAAACACCCCTAAGAGCTCGCCTCCACCTGTACTATGGGCAACCTATGAAATCACATGGTTTCCGCAGTGCACCAAAGACCAAACTAGGAAATTTACAAAATACAAAATCTACAGAGTATTAACAACATCATTTACCTAATGTACACAATCTACAAGAACTCACAATTTACAAGCCTTCAAAGCTTACCAAACTCACCAACATAGCCCATATTTACAACACGCACCTAATTTACAATGAAGCGCGTAGCCTACAACTTATGCACACTAAAAATATAGAAGACCTCACCGCAAGCAAGACTAGCCATGAAGGATTGCACTAAGGGAAGAGTAGCCAACAACTAGTCCCAATAAAAAAATTACACGCCCAACAGAGGGTTAGGCCTAGACGACATGAGAAAAAAACAAAAAACAACAAAGAAATGAGAACAAAGCAACATCAAAAAAATAAAACAAGCCAAAGACAAATTGAAACAAAACCAAAAAGACAAAGAGGGCCTACCTGAAAACTTGAAATGTTGGGAAGGGAAGCTTGAACACTGTTTACTCTACCACTATTCACTGTAGAGACTTTGAACACACTTCTTGTACTATTTTACAGTTTGAGAACTCTTAGCTTAGGAAAACGCTCTACTTTGTTTCTCAGTTAATTCACTTGGAGGTAATTTATTCATGGTAAATGTAAAATGATAGGTTAAATTATCATTTATAATGCCTAAAAAGAGTGCATTAATTACTAATTATCATTCCACAAAAAAGGTAAACTGACGAAGTTCAGACTCTGGGATGTCTGACGATCACCCCTTCCAAAGAGGGCAGGAGTAACAACACTAGAACCTCGGGGTCCAAAAATTACTAGCTATTAGGGAGACAACACTCTAGGATCTGGGTCTCGAAGAAGACCAGAAAGGCAACCAAAAGATAATGCAAAAAGTAACACCCTGAAAAAACAAAAAGGGGGACCCAACATTTTGTCAACAAAATGTAGGGACGGGTATGCAGGGAATAACATTCCCTTGTTGTGATATGTTGTTACTTACAAGAAATTATTAATGATCATTCTTTAAAGTTCAAAGTAACATTGCTTTTAAACAGTAAATGATCAAAAATCAAATTAAATTATTGAGATAAAGCGAATGAAAAGTCATATATAATTTTTGTTTATCTTTGGTATCTATTTATATATCAAAATATGTAAAAAATAAATGGGATTTTTTCTTCTTCGTCTACATTTTCTACATATCATAATATTTTTATTTTTGTTTCAGAGTGAAAAAGAAATTTCTTATCACGACAGGTCACTTGTCACCAGCATCAAGTCCATCCCCATTTGAGTCATCCCCACCTTCCTCTCAGCCTTCTTATGAGATGGAAGATTCTTTGTTGCTCGGTTTCTCGAACATAACCCTCAGGAAGAATTCCTCGTCCATTTCTACATTTGGGTTCACGTATTTCTTCAGGAAATCAACCTCATGTCCTATGTAGCAGTGATGCACATCAAGTGGACTGAAGTAGAAGTTTAAAATGAAAGGAATCCATGGCACTTTTTCCCCTATCTTGAGTAAAATATTCAAGTCAATTTCTAGTGGCAACCCAATGTTGTAGAAAGCCACAACAAACACCTCTTCAAGTCCCCTACAGTGAACTCTTCCAAACATGCCCATAATAAGAAATTTTATCACATCCCTAGGTTCCCCTAGGTCAAGCAGAGAACCCACAAATGTAGATGTAATGTTGTGTTGAACATATAACGGTCCTCACTATGAAAAAATTCATCACCAAGAACCCATTTTAGGGAAGTAAGGACCAAGTGATCATTGGTACCTACTAATGTGGATATCCTACTATCATCTATGAGCCCCAGGAAAGATTCTCAAGGCAATGTGCTAGTCGATCTCACTAGTGTCTCCATATCTCTAAGATACAACTCCAAATCCTACGTCTACGACTATGTTTTCTTAATTCCTTATGCCACCTTTCAAAAGTGTTTCCCTTTTCATAGAGAAAGCATCCACATCCGTAGACATAATGTATTTACTTCACTAACATGAGAATGTCAGATGAAATTGCAAAAGGTATTGTGATTTTTTCCAAGAATTGTCATGTGTCTATTTTTTTTTATCTTTGAGCCCAGTTTTGGCTAGCGATTGTGCGGTCAGAGGAGATCTATTCACAAAAGATTATTTTTTATATCCTAAAGTACTAATGTGTTTATTAGTACATTTAACATTAATATCTTTCATTTCATGCAAATTGGTGATATCTACCTGGATTTTACATTCTTTTCACTTTAAGCTCCCATATTAATGATTGATGAGACATCCTTCCTCAATTCACTAGGTGAAAAATCAAAGAGTGTTCTGCCACCACCTTGAAAAGTAGCCTAAAAATATGTCATCAAAATCATCCATGCATACTAAAGCCAAAGAGAAAAAAAGGGAATAAATGTATATAAAAGAAAAAATGCAAAAAAAAAATACAAATTTAGGATATGATAACATCTCTAACAGGGCTATGAATGTCTGACTGGTAGTAGAGAAATGTTATCGGTTGTCAAGCTGATAACCTTGATGGGGCTATGGACATCTGACTGTCAAGAAGGCTCTATCTAATTGAGTATGGAATGAATCTCACCTACGTAGCTTAGTGGATAGGTGGAAACCATTTCATTATCTTAAGGAGATGGATTAACTCCTTTCACACATAAAAACCCACTGATTATATAATTTCATCTTTTGACATGTGAATCTAATTCTTAATTGATGTTGTTAACAAACTTTGGGTTATCATTCATACAGTTTCATTATGAAGCAAAAATAAAATGCATTCACTTTCTCTCAACCTTGGTGTACCCCTTTCCTCTGTGACTATCCATTTTTTTGAACTGGTTTGTTTGATTATTGAACGGATTAATGCCTATTTTTGGCTAACCCTTTTGGTGCTTTTATTCTTTTTTCTCTCTTAAGTGAATTGCTTCTGATATCCTTTTCATGCCATGGACCCTTTGGTTTGACACGTGATGTCTTATTAGTTTTTTTTTCATCCCCAAGGAAATCTCTAACTTATTCATTTTTTTGCTTGCAGTTATTTCCAACACATCGGTCAGAGTTCCAACAACTCACCAAAGATAACTAATTTGAGAGATTTAAAGTGACTACACTCTCTAGTCAAATGGAGAAGACTCTATTTTGTGAAACCAAATATGTAAGTTTATATTAATCTCTAAGTTCTTTTGATGATTACTGCCCAACCCTTAGTCATTTCATTAGGCAATTTTAGTTGGCTATAACTGTGGCCGAGCTAAAACTATGCTAGGCCGAGCAACATTGCCGAGTAGTTTTTAGTTTGCCTAGTTACATTGCCGAGTTGAGTTACATTGCTGAGCCGAGTAGAGACGGAGATGTTAAATGCCGAGCAACAGAACTGTCAAGTGCCGAGAAAAATAGTTTTTTGTATACTTGTCAGGGATGATACAAACTTAAAGGATAAGTGATCCAGACGACTTTTATAAGCTTTTTGGGCCAACTAATGTATGCATTTAATATTCTCATACGGAGTTAGTTATGCATTTAATTGTTTTATCCTATGCATGACTCATTGTAAGCATTAATTGTAATACCATCATGGTATGGGTATTAGATCTTGATCGTTGATCTAGATCTCACTGTCAGATCTGTATAGATATATTAGATTGCTTCAAAACCCTATTTTATGTGTGTGCAAGAGGTAGAGGAGTAAGTTGTTGAAGTGACTGCATTTTGAAGTGAAATGCATAGAGGGTTATTTTGTTCAGAAGCAGAGATCAAGCAGAGCATAACACGGTGAAAAATAGAGTAAAGATATATTAGATTATAAGAGAAGAAGAGATACTGAAAAGAGGAGATCCGTCATCAGCATTAGAGTGCATATCAAAGGATCAATACTTGAGACTTTTTAATCATTGTATCAGGTGAAAATCTCTTAACAGAGTGGTTTTAGCAGGATTTTATTTATCTCTTAATAGAGTGCTTACTTCATTGTAAGTTTAAATCCTTTAACAAGGTAGATTGTAATGATCTAAAGCTTTTAACAAAGCAGACCTCTAACAGGGTAGATTACATTTTGTAATCAAACATTGTAACCTTAACAGGTAAACTTTATTACTGTAGTAGTGGAGACTTTTGTGGGTGTCATCCCCACCCCAGTTTTACCTATTTGGGTTTCTGGGTTACCACGTTATTGTGTTATGTGTTATTTATTTCATGGTGTGAATGCTATATGAGATTACATTAGATTCATTTATGTATGAATGTGGATCAGTTTGTTTTAAGTGTTTAATTTTGAAGATATGATTCACCCCCCCCTCTCAGTATCTTTCTTTCCCATTTTTGTATTTCCAACAATTGGTATTAGAGCAGAGTTCTCTAAAAGGTTATAATCAGCTTGAGAATATAGATCTTGAGATGGAGATCTAAAAGATGGATAAAGTCATTGAGAATCAAAAGTTTGATGTTCAGCTAGCACTACAACAGCTTGAGTCTGCAAGACAAGAATTAAAGAAGTCCTTGGCTGCAAGGAAAGATCTGGCCAAGCAGATGAATGACACTCATTATCAGGAAGAGGACACTACAAATCTATTTCAGAATGGATATTCTACTGAGAGCGATGCAACAATAGTAGATCTACTGGAAAAGAACAGTGCACTATGTGAAGAAGTCAAAAATCTAAAAAAGGAACAAGAATCCCAATCAATAAGAATGTGTGAAGTTGTTGAACAGAAAAAGAAATCCGAAGATGACAAGGCTATGGCAGAAGAAGATAAGAGAATGCTGAATACTAGACTTGATGAAAGAACACATGATGTGCAAACCATGACAATTAATCAAGTGGAGATGGAAAATCAACTAATACTTGTGAATCAAGAGATCAGCAGGAAAGACTTGGAGATTGTTAATATTAGATCTGAGAACAATCAATTGAAAGATGAATTGAGATCTGAGAAAGAAATCAATAATAGAGTAAATGACCCAAGTGCAGCTATGAGCTACTTTGAACAACTAGTGGAAGCATCAAGAAGACCTAAAGATTCTTCTAGGTTAGGTCACACTAAACAATATACAACCACTAAAGATGGAGAATCATCTAAGATAGGTGAAAGGAAGAATGCAAAGCCGAGAAACAAGAAACCTATTTGTCACCACTGTGGAAAACCAGGTCATATAGCAAACATATGTCGAAGCAAGAATGGTAAGTCCAATCCTAAAACTAACTTTAATGGTTATTACTTTAACTATAATAAGTTTGGACATCAAGCACATGAATGTAAGGCAAAGGCAAGAAAAACACCTAGACTCAATGGTAATTGCTATAACTATCAAAAATATGGTCATAGAGAACAAGATTGTAGATCCAAAGGTAAAAAGCAATGGACATCAAAGGTACAAGAGAAATCACCAAGAAAAGGCAATACTCACAATTGGGATTACAATACATGGCATAGTTGTCATTACTAAGGTGAGTACGAACAATGTTCCAAAAAATTGCATAAGGACACATTTCAGAGGTAAGTCCAAAAGTTGGATGAATGGAAGCTTAGTTTGTCACAGTTGTCTGAAAATTGGTCATACAAGGAAATATTACAAGACTAGAGTACCAGCTCCTACTATTGAGCAAATTAGGGAACAGATGAACAAGACATGGGTTAAGAAGTCTAAACCATGCAGCAGTGAAGCTAATGAAGCTAAGGTCACCCAATCCAATGGATCAGGTGATCACATCATCTCCAACTAAGAGAAAGAGGTATGTAAGGAACTGTATTTAAAAATTCTTATCTTACATCAGTTCCTAACATGAAATGTATAAAAAGTCCATATTTGCATATGTTAAGATGCACCAGGACATATTTAAAGACAAAATGCTGAGATGAGAAAATTGCACTATAGGTGCCGAGCATCTATCATGGACACTAAAGCCAAGTTCTTTAGTGAGTGCCGAGTTTTTTTGGCCGAGTAATATTCTGTGAAGGCTGAGTGTAGTGAGCCAGGTGGGATGCAAGTTATGTTAAGGCCGAGGACAACTGGCTTGCATTAACTTAATGGGAAAAACATTTAATGCTCACCAACCTTGACCTTTCATACCTTAAAAAGGATGAATAGTTGACACTTCATTTTTACCTTGCCATTTTACTATTTACGGAGGAATTGAAGCAATTTATAGAATTGATCTTAACAGAGCTAGGAATGAAGATTTCATCAGTGTGCCATCAGCAATATTAAAGTAAACAGTGAACAAAGAACAGTGCAAAGCATCACTTGCCAAGGTATTCTATTTTCCATCTCTCAAACCCTAAATTTTAGAATTATGGTTGCAAGTTCTTCCGCACCAGCCAAGATTATGGAGGCAGAACCATAAAAAATTTAGTTGATTCGGAGTGATGAATGTGAACCTCTCAAATTTTGAGTCATCCCTGAAAGTGTGATACAGAGTGATTTAATGGGAGCCCTCTCATCCATTCCTCCCAAGGTACTTATGATTCATGATGTTCGATCATGTTATATGGTTAAGATTGGAGAAGTAGGTGATAATGAATTAAGGAAATCCTATAGCAAACTATGTGATAATGGAGTTCTGAAGGTAGAATTCAAACACTTAGCCAAAAAAGGGTTAACTCGTGCCCTAGATTTTCCCCAAGGTTTCAAAGATGAATGGATCAAGGTTATCCTTAGCTAAGTTCATGACATGAGCTTGTGGCTAGACAATGGACTAGTCAAGATCACCAAAAGAATGATTCATCAAGTGACTGGATATCCTGTAGTGAATGGAAAGTGGACCATGAGGGATAACAGCAAAGAGGAAATTACATTGAACACTGGAGTAGTATGGAATAATAGAGGTATGACTATCTCTACAATTACTAACCTAGAACTTTATTTTGGAGTAAGGGTAATTGCACACAAGTTCTATTAGTCTAGCAGATTGGATAGTGTTCCCTGCATAGCAGTTGATCAGGCATGGAAAATTGTGAAGAAGAATCACACATATGATCTTGCCAAGCTACAACAGACACAGTTAGCCGAGAACCTTGCATCAATTAGAAAGGCTAAGAGCTCATCATGTAAGTTTGGTTCTTTACTAGTTTTTATATTCTTCTACATTCAGGATACATTTCCTACACTAGGAAATATTGCTTGGAAAAAGGATAGGCCCATTACAGTTCAGATTAGTGAATGTATAGAGAAACTAGGGAGCAATTTTAGTAGCATTATGGGTAGCTATTTTGTAGAATTCAAGAAGAGAATGAGATTAAGGACTAGGATTCCTAAGTCACTATTGGAGAAGCACTATGAGGAAATCTGTTTTCTAGTTGATACAGATAACACTTATATCAAGGCAGTGACTCCTAGAATAACTTGTTTAGAGCCATTTCCATATGAGATTAATGTTGATGAAGCATCAGCCACCATCACTGCACTCTTAGCTGAGGAAATTGACACCACAGCAGAGGGATTTGGGAACTTTGATGAAGCTAAGGCTAAGATCTCTAGAAGTTTGAATGAAAGAACTAGGGAGAGGAAAAGAAAGAAGATAGTGAAATGGTTGGCTTGGGTAGTGATGAAGAACCTGAGGATGCACCTCTATATCTAACCACTAGACAAGGTGAAGATATTTCTACTGAGGAGGAAGTCAGTGCATCAGAAGAAGTTACAAAGAAGGCTAAGGGCAAGAAGCCATCAATTGTCATAGTAACCAAGCCTAGCCGAGAAAAACCCAAGGTTACACCTCCTGCAGCTAATAATCCAAGGAAAAGAGCATCTACTATCACTTCTCCAGTAGAAGTGCAAACAAAAGTGCATGGTAAGAGAAAAGTTGCAGAGAGTAGTTCTGGTAAGGAAGCAAAGGTTGCTCCTAAGGCTGAGCTGAGTGCACCAGCAAAGAGACCAAGAAGGAAATTAAATTTGAGACCAGATAGTGATGAGGAGTTGACAGAAATTGATAAACCCACAAACATTCCTAAAGCTCAATTCAAGAAACCAGCAAGCATTGATGAGGTATGTGATACTTTAAGGAATTCAGCAGGGTTAGCAACATTTAAGCTCATCAAATATGACAAGTTGAAAATAGCAGATAGGCACAAAGTTCAGGAAGCACTCTTAGACATGATGAGTACCTTCAAATTGACTCCTACAGAGATAGGAAATCATGTGCCTGATGAAATATATGACTTTCTATTAAGAAAATGGGAATTTGCACTTGCCACTGAAAGACAGATCAGGGAAGGAACCCTATCCAAAATAATACTTGACTTAGCCTCTAAACAAAGAGTCAAATTTATTGAGGAGTACAAGAATAGGTTTGTGCCAAAACTCAAAGGATATGTTGTTCTAAAGAAAGACATAGAAGGTTTAGTATAGCAGAGTACAAGGATCTGGAAAGAGATTTTTGGACTGATCATTCCAAAAGAAAAGAAATCTGGTGAAGGGATATCCGAGCCAAAGGAACAAGAAGTTGAAGAAAAGACTACCCCTTAACCATATAAACTTAAAGATCAAATTGTAGTAGAAAAGGACATGACCAAGGATGCATTAGATGCAAAAAACTCTGTTGATCTGACCACAGACAGTCCTATGGATTATATAGTTGATGATCCAAGCAATTTGAATGCCGAGGAACAACAGATGTCGAGTGATAAAGGCACTGACTCACCTATTAAGGCAACTAATACAGAAGAAGGGAAGACCACAACATCAGAGGAAATAATTAGAGTTGTTAGTGATCAGAAAGGTGAAGAGCAACAACAAGTAAATGAACAAGAGGTAACTTCACAAAATCCACCTATTTTAGAAGTTGTGAAGACAATTTTAGATAGTGGAGTAGTAACAACAGATGTTATTGATAAGCCTAAAGAAGAAGAGGTAGCACAAGTGTTGGTTGAGATACCAAACTCTGCATCATCCACTCCCACGGGTCCTAAAACTGGTGGTATGCCAAATACACAGACTATATTGACAGAATTGAAGGAGACATTAGATGTTGACACTATTAAAGGGAAAGATATTATGCTGCTAAGCATAAGTTCTCCAGAAATGAAGAAGAAGAAGATCTTGAAGAAGAAGTCACAGATTTTAGATGTAACACTAGATGAAGTCATTGTGATTCCATAATGGGATCCCAATGAGTTATCTTTTGAACAAA
>MU224805.1:710202-739276 GCA_018584345.1 Thuja plicata | reverse complement strand
GAAGCTACAGTTAGATTTGAGATCAACTGGTGCTACTTTAGGTAAAGATACTACATCTAGTTCTTTACATTTTAATAAGTTGATAAATGCACAAAGGAGAATAGCCGAGCTTATGGCTGAAGATGGTTGCATAAGGGCCAAGTTGATAACTATTTAGACAAGCTTGTTGCCTCACTTGGAGGTAATATAGAAGGAACTCTCAAAAGAAAAGGAGTTATCACAGAGTAGTGCAAATATATCGACTGCAGAGAGTTTAGTGAGTCTAGCTGCCGAGCTTGAAATAAAACTGGAAGTTATGAAGGTTGCAAAGGAAAGCTGGGATACAAAATTTGAATCCACCTTGCAACTTCATAAGTAGTTTTTGGACAAGTACCACTTAACCCCACCAGGAATCAGTGACAAAAACAAGGGGGAAGTTAGTACTACGGAAGGAGGAAGTTAGCAAGGAAGTTAGCAAGGAGTTATGAAAGGATACATCAGTACAGCAAAGGTACACTTGTATATAATTTTTGAAGGCATTGTAAAAAAAATTTGTATGTATATTCCTAGCAGGAGTACTTAGCGTACTTAGGCAATATTTTGATGAAATGTATAGAAGTAATGATAAGTGTTTTTGCCACTAATATCAAAGGGGGAGATTGTTAATCTCTAAGTTCTGTTGATGATTAGTGCCCAACACTTAGTCATTTCATTAGGCAGTTTTAGTTGGCTATCATTGTGACCGAGCTAAAACTATGTTAGGTCGAGAAACATTGCTGAGCAGTTTTCAGTTTGCCTAGTTACGTTGCCGAGCCGAGTAGAGATAGAGATGTTAAATGCCGAGCAACAGAACTGTCAAGTGCCGAGAAAAATAGTTTTTTGTATACTTGTCAGGGATGATACAAACTTAAAGGATAAGTGATCTGGCCAACTTGTATAATATTTTTGGGTCGACTAATGTATGCATTTAATATTCTCATACAGAGTTAGTTATGCATTTAATTGTTTTATCCTATGCACGACTCATTGTAAGCATTAATTGTAATACCATCATGGTATGGGTATTAGATCTTGATCGTTGATCTAGATCTCACTGTCAGATCTGTATAGATATATTAGATTGCTTTGAAACCCTATTTTATGTGTGCGCAAGAGGCAGAGGAGTAAGTTTTTGAAGTGACTGCATTTTGAAGTGAAATGCACAGAGGGTTATTTTGTTCAAAAGCAGAGATCAAGAAGAGCATAACACAGTGAACAACATAGTAAAGATATATCAGATTATAAGATCAGAAGAGAAACTGAAAAGAGGAGATTTGTCATCAGCATCAAAGTGCATATCAAAGGATCAATACTTGAGACTTTTTAATCATTTTATCTGGTGAAAATTTCTTAACAGAGTGGTTTTAGCAAGTCTTTATTTATCTCTTAATAGAGTGCTTAATTCATTGTAAGTTTAAATCCTTTAACAAGGTAGATTGTAATGATCTGAAGATTTTAACAGAGCACACCTCTAACAGGGTAGATTACATTTTGTAATCATACATTGTAACCTTAATAGGTACACTTTATTACTATAGTAGTGGAGACTTTTTTGGGTGTCATCCCCACCCCAGTTTTACCTATTTGGGTTTCTAGGTTACCAATTTACTGTGTTATGTGTTATTTATTTCATGGTGTGAATACTATCTGAGATTACATTAGATTCATTTATGTATGAATGTGGATCAGTTTGTTTTAAGTGTTTGATTTTGAAGATCTGATTCACCCCCCCCCCTCTTAGTATCTTGCTTTCCCATTATTGTACTTCCAATAGTTTCATTCCTGATAGGTCGAGATCCCTTAAAAGTCACCAAAATTGTAGACTCCTTCTACACCAACTGACCTCACCACTTTTCATGTTGATACTTTGGTCGTATGCACATGTGGGACATGTTGCATTAACAAAGCCTCCTAAAGGGATTTGACATTTGTCAACCCATCAGGGTTTCAAAATTCTCCCAGAAGTTGTCTCTCCTCCAAGCTCTGCAAGCACACCATGTGTCCCTCTTGGACACCCGTCGCTCACAAGGACTGACCAACATATATTTCAATAATATGCTCCTGTCAAGGATTCCCATGACCAACGACATTTTTTATATTTGTTTCAAGTATAATTTTGGTTGGTATGTGTAATCATGGTATTTTTTTGATCAATTCATAACAATTTATTCTCTTAGCCTGGCTAGAAAGCATGTTGTGATTAACCAATCAAAAGGACACATTTTCTTGCAGAATTGGAGATCAAGAGACCCATGCTAGATTTTTTGGCATACTGATCGATTGAAACAAATGTAATTATTTATTTGAGTGTCACTTGAGGGTTGTTTAATAAAACCCCTGAGACATGTAAAATAAAGGAGGTTGGAAAGTATTGAACTTATGTTCAATATGTGGAGAAATACTCTGTATTATTTGTAGAGGTATTATGTTTATGAGAACAAGACCCTATAGATTTTTGACTAGGAGTGCATACTGTAGCATTTATTTTCTGGGGCATACTCTCTCGCCTTGGCATTTTTTCTCTTAATAAATCATGGGAATTTTGCATTCGGTTTCTTTTCTTTTTTGTTAATCAATGTGTCCTGTGTTGAATCTTTATACATCTAATCTAGTTTGTTTATGTTGGTGCAATTTTTTTCTATTTATTGGGCGCGCTTGTGATCATTATGGTTTCTATCTCCTAACAATAAATTTAGAACATAGGATGAATTGTATCTCTTGCAGCCTACTCCTCAGGAATATATGTTTTTAGGTAGTGAGGCCTTTTCTTTCGACCCTTATACAAACTATTTTTGTTTGTTAGGAGATAGTGCCTTATAATGTGTCCTTGCGTGAAAAGATCTGCACTTTCTTTAGGATTTTTATGTCTTTATTCAGACCCTTTTAGGTGCTTCCCGTGACTAGGATATGAATGTGTTTTCCCTATGTTCGGTGACTTTGGCTTCCTAATCTCGTGGCCAACAATGAAGGTTTTGTGGTGCACCATGTCATTGTGAATGAATGAATGAATCTATGACCGGTAATGGTCAAACCCCTCCAGATACCATCTAACATATTCAATGTTCATCCAATAAATATTTGATTTGGTGTTTCACCCCCCCTTAGCTTAGGTTGTTTTTTAAAGGTTTTACCCTTCCTCTTCCTCATACATCACTCATGAAGAGCCAACTTCTAAAATCTTGGGGTTTTTCCCCAAGGTGCACCTCATTCCACTCCTACAAAACTTCTGATGTCCTAATTTAGGCATGATCCTCTTAGGGATAAACATATAATCAACAACATTTTCTTGTTTTGTCCCAGCTAAATACAAACCAAATTATTGTAGGAAATTTGTTTGTATGTCTTGGTTCAAATGAGCTTTCATTTGGCCAAAATATGAAATGGTTTTATTGCTACCAGTGTTGGTAGTCACAAAGCTACTACTCACAGTAGAAATCTTACTAATTTCTTCAGGAACCAATTTAATCTAGCACCATTTTTATAAATCCATCCCTGCCATCTGAAAAATCATCAAAAACTTAATTTTCAAAGAAATAATCACCAATAGATGTTGTAAAGCACTTATACGGGATGCCAATACTATGATCATGACCACACTTCATTTGTTCATAGAAGTATGAAGCATCAGATTCAGTATCCATAGGATTCTCCTCTTTTTTCCTTGGCCATGAGTTTTCAAAACTATCCTTAAGAATATATTTGTTTGGTTTATTTTTATCATGAGAAGAAAATAAATTCTCATCAACTTATTCAAAATCATAAAATTCAAAGAGGGGATTATATTTAACCCTTGAATCTTCACAATATTATGTTGTCACATATAACGCATTAAGTTCACTCCAATAGATTTTATTCTTTGACCCTTCCATTTTTCCCCTAGCTACAACATTCTTTTCAATATTTACATCTATTATGACTTTATTTGAACATACAAGAGAAACATCAGAAATTGCATGTTCTTCCTGCAAATTATGAGATGAATCAACCTTTAGGCATGCAATTGATGCTAATGTGGATTCCTAAGTATCACATTCTACCAGCATAGGATCAAATCTAACAAAAACAAATTCTTCTTACATATAAATAAAAATATCATTAGGAACAAAAGCCGATTGGGAAGCATTCAGATCTTTATAAGGTTCAATCATATTGCTTTCACATGCATGCATTTTTTCTTCGATAGTTTATTTTCTTCAATCTTTCTATCAAGAAATTCAAATGATGGGAAATGCATACCTCCTTTAATGTTGTCAAAGTTGAAAGTGAATTCTTTTATTCCTACTTTGGTAGTGTGACCATTTTCATCTTCCATTCAACAATGGAATTCATCATCTAAACCTTTCAAGAACCATCTTGGACTAGAGATGATCTTGGGTTTATCTAGTGATACATTTTTCTTAGGAGAAATAGATGGTTTCTCTCTTTGATCCATCTGCATGCATTATGAAAAATATTTGAGTTCCTCATCTTCATCTTGGTGCAAATTTTTTTGATGTTGTTGATTGTGACCTCAAGGTATTGATGGTTCCACTAATGTTTCCATAGTATCCTGCTCACAAAGAACTGAGAAGTTAAAAGATAATGGATTTTTATCTTATTTAAGTGATTTTGATTCTTTTACGGAAACCTACAATTGATGAATTTTTTATTCAAAATCTTTGAGTTGAAAATATCTATTATGCACCCTTTTCCGCAGCAATGCAAATTTATAATCTTCATATGGATGTAACTTTGATCTTTCAACTCCATAGATACTTTCCTTGAAATCATTCCAAATAAATGAAGTATCTGATCACTAAGCCAAAATATTTTTTACAGTTGGTGCAAGTTTGCTTCTTGATTAGTTTTGTGATTAGGCTTGGCCTCAATTTTTTTTTTGTGATATCTTAAATAAATAGATCCGTGAGCCTTATTTTTTGGGAAGGCACCATGAAATATCTAAAACAAGAAAGGTATTGGCCTTTTCGTTTCCCCAGTGGAGTCGCCAAAAAATTGTTGGTAAATAGATTGTTCATTTAAAGTAAATATAGAAAATAACTCAGAATGCCCAAGAAGGATTAATAATTACCAATAGTTGGAGAGACCATCATGGGATTGATAATCTTTCTTTTAATTTTAGAGGTACAACTCCCTCATAAGATTTATATATTTTTGGTTTTTGGAGTATGCTTTTAACCAGAAAGCAAGAAAGGAAAAATAACATATGCACATCATATTGATACATATGCGATCCAATATTGACAGTAAAGGGAAACATGAAAAATAGCACAAAGACCATTTTACTCATCCCACCACCATGTACAAATAAGAGGAAGATTTGATATTTTCCCTTTCAAATGTACAAATGATGAAAACTCAAAGATTTTGAGGTAAACATATCGATAATTAAAGTGAACAGGTAAGCATAAAGAATAATTGTGATAACTCAAAGATTAACTAAAATTAGAAAGAACACATTTAAACTCAAATATTTAACATATATCCATTCCTTTCTTTAAATGCAAGACAGAAGGCTCAAAAACCATTCAGCTCCTATACAAAATCATGTCAGAAATAGAGAAAACACCCTCTTCTATAAAATTAAAATACCCTCGACTCTGATCAAGTCTCACTCATGCCTCAAAAAAGAAGGGAGATCAAAATGTGGACCCTTCCTATGTCTTTTGTTTATATATTTATAGATTTTACCAAAAGAGCTTTCAGTTTCTGCCCATATAACTGAATCTTGAAAGTCTAATCAAAGAGGCATTTCATTTCTTGTAATTGCCTCTTCATCATTGTTTAATGTTTCTTTATCCTCGACTTTTGAAACCAAAATTCAATACGAGTCCAATTGGTGGTCCCCATAATTCACTCAATGACCCATCGAATAAAGCATGTTTCACCAAGATAGGAATGTGGTTTCATCAATGGTTTCTCATTGAAGAAAGAACATGTTTTGGAAAACCATACAAGGCATCCCTTAGAATAGAAAAGATTGATCAAAAAAAATTTATAAAAAAAAAAAGACAGGATTTATATTGATGAAAGTTATCATATTGACAAGACAAAAGATGTTCCGTTGGCCACCAAAACTCTACCGATAACTGCTCATCATCAAGACAAAAATATTGTCACACTGATAAAAAATTATAAATGTAAGTGATCGTATCAATGATACCTTTGATCTCTTTCCTGAATATTCCAATTCCATTGATGATTGTTCATCATTAAAATAGGATGAATGTCACATCAATGATAAATTTATCAATGTGGTTTTGAGTGTTCCATTGAATTCTGATTACAGTTCTAGAACAATTGTTAGCCTTTGATACTTCTTTTAGAACTGATAGGATTCCCACCAATCTACTTATTTTCCAGTCTCATACAACTTGTCAGCTCTTGATATCTTCATTAGAACCAACTGTTGGGTTTAATGGGAAGTAGTACTAAGAGGGGAGGGGTGAATCAGTACCTCTACAAATTTTTCATGTTCTTTAATCAATTAACCTTAGTAATCAATTGCATATACATTCTATCTTATCTACACTATCTTTGTGAGAGTTATATCAATTCAAAATAGTAATAAACATTTGAATCATTCATAGAAACATTCATGAACATAATTGACACATATCACAAGATATGATATCGTAGAAAACTCCTATTCGGAAGTAAAAATTGTGGTGGGGATGACACCCACAAAACTTCACTATCTTTAGATTGGAAGGGGCTGGTTAAGGCTTACAATTTTGATCACTTCTAATGATCTACCCTATTAGGAGTATTGGTGGAGACATGTTAAATTCTACTCTATTAAGAGCTTTTAGCAACATTGTTAAGTGTGCACTCGGTCAAGATATTTGATATAGGACTGTTAAATCCACCTTATAAGAAGGATTTCTTACACTTTTCTTCACTTGTTAGAATGACAACAAATTACAAATTGACCTGGTAAGTGAAATATCCTATTTCTGTTACAGATCCTATGTAGTTCACATACAAAATATTATCACCTTAACTGTGATTGAATATTACCTCTGATTATCAGTTTCCTATGTTCTTGATTCTGCTAATCAAATTCTTCTTTCTTTGCTCTGGTTCTTGAAACTCTCAATTCAATCCATAGATGTTCTTTTTCTATTCTCCTCTCTCTTCCACACACATTCTAATGAATGATTACATCATCTATTTATAGATGGATTAATTTCAATGAGTTGATGATAAAAACAATATTAACTCTAAGATCAGGTTTACAACTTGCACCTAGATCTCCTAGTCTATGTGCTTTAAATCAGTTAGACTAATTAAAACACTTGCATTAATGTTCCTTGTCCCTAAAGAAATGGATTTAAAAATAATTAAATATCCTATAAATAGAATACCTTGCTTTATTTGACGTGGAAGTCAGATCCACTTTTTGCGGACTGCAACTGAATGTAGGTTCTGTCTTTCGGTCATGCTTGACTGTCCTTCAGTTTTTTTCTATCGGTTGCACTGAATCTGTTTCATCGGTCTGCATTATAACTTACATTTCAGGTTCCACTTTAACTCTCTACATTGTGTTTTTTGGTTTACACACTACCTTGTGTCATCGGTTCATTCTGTACTTATTCATTTTTGGTGATCTGTCAATTTGATTTTTGGTTTTCCCTTTACTATCTTTCGGTGTAAGCATACCGAAAGGGTTGTTTGATTACTAATGAAAAATTAATGTCATCAATATCCCCCTTTGAAATTAGTATCAAAAACTAATATTTGCAAAATACTAACAAAATGTTAAGTATATACAACATATATAATCTTTAGTCATTTAATGACTCCCCCTATGTATATGCTGGTATATCTATACATATGATATATTTTCCTTCTTCATATCACTGTCCCTTTATGAATTTACATATACATATCTACCTTTTTTCCATTCTGACTAAATGTACATAACATTTTTAATGATATTTTGTACAAGTATCATTTCCCCCTTTGTTTGATATTAAGGGAAAACGTCAATTACCTTAGAGCTTATCAAAAATGTGTGAATGGGAAGAATTCATGTCTTCCATCATTTTCTCCCATTACTCCTTCAGGTCTTCTAGAGCCATTTTCTCAAGTATTATCTTGGCATGCATATCATAGATGTTGTCGGCTACAAACATCTCGGGAGTTGCTATCAGTTGTCTTGCAGAATTGATATGTTGTTGTAGCAGTGTGAGATTTGGTAGAAGTTGAGCCTGTAACTCGGTTACTTCTTCTCTGAATTGATTCTTTGATTCCCACAGCTCTTGCCTTAACCATTTCACTTTAATGGTCTTTTCATAATGTAGTTTGACTACATTTTCTCCATCGATTGTTAGGCTACTAGCACTGTTTGCTAGGTCTGTATCTAGCTTAGCTATGTTGTCACTATTTTGTTGAGTGAACTTTTCAATTGTGATTATATTTTTGGATTAATTTTATAGCTTCAGATACAATGGGATCTAATTCTAATATGAATTATGATAGCTTTACCTTATTTTTGGCCACTTCTTGGCTAATGTTCTCTAGAAGCTTTTGTTGATACTTCATTTCTTCTCTCTCCTCAATTGCTTTCTCATCATCAATGTTTTGAATTTTGATGGCATCGATGAGGATAGCTAGTTGATCAATTATTGGCTTTCTTTGATCAATATCAACATCAGGTACAATCTGGTGTATAATGTCCCATGTTGTCTCTAGGACTATTGATTCCTTATGATGTTTCTTCAGTTTTTTCTTGCAATGTCTTTCTTTGGCATATCTCTCCATATTCTTCTAGTGCATCCATGTCAAGTGTAGTGGGTTAACACTTTGGTATTTCAATGATTTCGTCAAGTGTAACCTCCAAATTTTTCTTCTTTGTCTTCTTCTTCTTCTATGACTTAGTGGAGTGGAGCATCATTGCTAACTTTTCAACATTTTCAGTTGTGCTTGATGATAAGACTTGTTGTGCATATTTCTATTGTTTTGCATTAGTTTTAGCTCGTCGGATGTCTATAGATGTCTCTACATTCACCTTAGCATCGTCAATAGCACTTTTTTCCATTTTCTCAAGAGTTCCATCTTTTGGTTTGTCTCCTTCATTTGAGTCCTTTGCATCATCTTCCTTGGTGTTCTCATTTTTCTCCTTAGTATTCACATCTTTGTCCTTATCTCATTCAGTAACCTTGGTAGTTTTGGTCACATTTTGAGTATCTCCAATGTTTTGTTTATCATCGGTGTTATATTTATTTTCTTCTTCTCCTACATTCTTTGGAGTTTCCTTTTCAAGTGATTTGCTTGATTCTTACATGATATTGATAGCTTGTATCAATATTGGTAGTTTACCTGGAATGATCACCTGTGCTCCATCAATTTTTATGTCATGTTCATCGGTTGTATCTTTGATAATAGTGACATCTTCATCCTTATTGATTTCTTTCCCTAGGTCATCGATAATGTCGATGACATTGGTATCCACAATGTTGTCATTTATGGTATCATCTCATATTTCATCTACCATATCTACATTCTTATTCCGTGTTGTATCATCTTCCTCTTTATCCAGCTCAATGGATGTATCATCTTTGTTTACCTTATCAACTTCTTATTTTTGAAGGTCTTTGTCAGGACTGTCCTCCTCAACTTTCCTATTCATGATCTTGCACCATTTATTGTGACTGTCCTTTTCAAGTTCAATCAACTTTCCTTTGAGAAATTTGTAAGCCCGTAGCATCGGTGAGAATTATTTCTTGTGTTTCTCCATCATTTCATTTATTTCTACCCTTGTTGACATAGGTGGCATTAGAGAGACAAGTACTCTCTCTAATTTCTTTCTCATTTGCCAAAGAAAATGTCCAATGGGCAAATAATCTATCCAAGAGCTCCCATGGTACATAACTTCCTTCAAATTGTATGGGTACATATTTGAATTTATACATCTTAGCTATCATAGCTTCTTCAATCTTATTTTGATCTTCCTGATTTTGTTTTCCCCATTTTCTAATATGTGGATCAGTAATAGATCCATAATTTGCAATGTATATACAAATGTCATCAATGGTGTTAGGTTCCTTTACCTTGACATTTTATACCTCTAAGGCTTCATCTCGCTTGGTATCCTCTATATCCTCTCTTTTTCTGACAAATTTCCTACCCTTCTTATTTTTTCCTCTCTTTGGTGTCGGTGGTTTTCTCTTATATGTCCTAACTTTTCCTTTCTTAAGGGGTGAAGGAGTAGATTCTTTTGACATTTGGCTTCTGGTCCTTGAAGAAGCTATAGTTCTGGGTCTCTTTAATGGTGGAGGACATGGTGAGTCTGACTCTTTTTCCTCTGAGTCAGTCTTTTCATCATCTTTATCAACAGACTCATGTTCTTCGGTTTCCTCCTCTTGTTCTTTCTCTTTGTCTTGCTCAGGTTCTTGCTCTTCTGCAGATAGAATCTTTGTGAGATTCTTTACCATTTTTTCCTTTTTCTTCAAAATTGTTTTGACTACCAGGCCTGATTTAATTCTTTTCTTGGCCTCCTGATATGTCCCGAACCTTAGTTGCTTTTTGTCCAGTGGCTCATTGATTAAGGCATCAATTGCCTTTGTTGCAAGATCAATATTGATCTCATATTCTAGTGGTGGAAACCATGTTGTTCTTACTACTATAGGTTTGATGTAAGTGTGGTCTATATCAACCATGAAGCATATCTCATCCTTAAATTGGTCGATGAGTTTCTCGGGGATTCTTACCCTCTTTTGCATTCGGTCCTTGAATACAATAAAGTATTCATCCATGAAAGTTTCAAAATTATCTGCTAGAGCATATATGTGCTCATTGATTTGTACTTTTACCAACTTGGTGCTGTCCCATTTTACATCTCCAACAGATGGGAACTTTTCTTGAAAATAAAATAAACTGCACACGATTAATGAGCCAAACTTACAAGTGTTTGACTTTGCATTTCTTATTGTCTTGAGATTTTCTTTCAACTGATTCAGTAATAGTTCAGACAAGTCTAAATGTGTGCCTTTCTTCACTATTTTATAAGTTTTATCCACCACCTGAAGAAATGTTGTTTAATCTGCTAGCCTAGAAGCATTTGTAACCCAGTACACATGCACCAAAATTAATTTCATCATTGGCTATGGTTGTTACTTTCAGTCCACGTCCATCCCATTTGGCTCCAGTCATCTTTTTGGTCTCTACCTTCGGTGGATGTTTGAGCGCCTTTACTTTATTGGTTATGGGGTAACCAGTGACCGCATGGATGACATGCATCTCGGCTGATTTCCTTCGGTTCATGCAACCATAACTTTTTATTGTACATTCTTCTTAGCACTAACTAAATCTAGTCAATTTTGAAGACCTTTGAAAACTTTAGGGCATTGGTAATCCATTTTACCTCAATGTGTTTATGTTTCTCCTTAAGTGTTCCATCTTCATTACAAAGCTTATGGTAAGCTTCTTCCATCTATGTCGTTCCAATCTCTGCAATCTCGTAATGTATGAAGGATCAAATGTCCTCAACTAGAAAAACCCTAGCTGGTATGCATGAGAACACACCAGTGTCATTAGGCTGTGAGGAAACCTCTGGATGAATCTTATATTTAGGTTCCTCACATGCATTGTTTTTGATGAGTTCGAATTCATCCTTCTTAGCCTTCTTAGCTTTTACAGATTATGATGTGGATGCCATTTTCAGAAATTTAGGACTTCTTTGTAAATGTGTAAAGAACGGAGTTATCGGTTTGTTAGAACTTATTGTTGTGTCTGCATAGATCTTTGAACTATTTTGGAGTGCTTGGTGTTTGAGTTGTGATCTCTCTACAACTTGGTTCCTTTTTTCTCAAAATCACTTCTTCTCGCTCCGCTCTGGGTGTCATGACAAATGAGTCACTCTGATGCCCTATTTATATCCATTGCCCTAAAGTGCATGTAATAAATGCTTCACCAACTTGTCGGTGTTTGAAGACTGAGTTCATCGGTGGAGACTTTATTACCATTGGTCATGCTTACAACATTTCTGAGTAGTCAAAGTTGACTTAGCCTTTACCGATAGGTTTCAGTAACACAAATAGCTTGTTCACATGCTTGTTTACCGACGCGTCTTAGTCAATACTATCAAATTTTGTTTTTAACCAATTTCTCTCGATAAATATAGGTAGTCTTTCCTTTAAGTGTATACTGACAGGTTTCGGTATATATGCCCGAAGACATAGTTTTCACATTTTTTAACAAGTATAACCATGATGCATCTTTCTTATGCTAATTTGGGATTATATCATCATATTATGGAACTGATGTAAAGTAATAGTTTAGGGTTAATGCAGTTCCATACTTACTTGTTCTTCTTAGGTAAGGTTGGTGATGTCACCAGATCCATTGGATGGGGTGTCACCATTTGCATTGCTCATTCTAGATTCATCATTGCTTGAAGATTTTCTCCACATCTTATCTCTAGCCCTTCGGATATCTTCAGTGGTTTTTCCATTGGGGTATGTGCTTGTCTCTGTCATTTGGTCTCTGCAGTCCTTTTTGAGATGACCAACTTTGTGACAGTATAAGCATGCCATTCTGGGGTTTGTCCATCCTCTAGACTTTCTAGTCCATAGTCTCATACAGTTTGTAGCAATGTGACCATACCTTCCACACGCTATGCAATGTTTCCATGTATTGTAGTCCTATACATACTAATTACCGATATTCTTCAGTTGATATGGAGTATCTTTATCTTTTGGCTTCCATGCCTACCTTTTCTTTTTCTAGCATTTAATACTTGTGTGCCCATTCATCTTGCATGTAGGACAATATTTGTCCATGTAGGCTTCCTTCTTTGGTTGTTCTATCTTAGACTTACATTCATATGCATTATTTCCTTTCATGTTACATTTATAACAAAATCCTATGAATGAAGGTGTAGATTTAGGAATACCTTTCATTTTGCCTTTGCACATATTTGTTGTGTGACCTTGCTTTCCACAGTGTTTGGATGTAAGCTTTCTTGGTCTTGGATTTTCATAAACATTCTTTGGATTGGATTGATTTGATGATTCTCCTTTTTTGGTAAAGCCTAGACCATTGTTGTTGTTGAATCTTCATTGTCCTTCCAGAAAATCATCCATTCTTTTATTGCTCTCTTCAGCCTTTCTGATAACTTCATTATTATGTTGCTGAATTCTAACCTCATGCTTTAGTTTTTCATTTTCTTCTCTTAGTTCACCGATAATCTGTATTCTCTCAATGAGTTCAACATTCATTCTATTTTCTTCTTGACTCATGAGAATGATTTGATTTGTTGGTGATGCTCTGCATGCCTTTGTATTTCTAACTCCTTTTCTTGTAGTTTCTCTATAATCTTCCTCTTGTCATCAGTAGCTAGTGTTCTTTCTATTTTAGCTTGTCTAGCAGAACTCATCACATCAATCATTCTAACCATCTAGGTCTCTTGACCGATTTGCAGCATCTTTATTTTCTTTGTCAGATGTTGATTGATCTCCTTTAGATTAGTGGCATTCTCTTCTGATGTATATGATGCTTTGCTTGCATTTGATACTGAAGACTCAAAGAAATCTGGAATCTCTTCTTCTTGATAATCTTTTTCATTGCTTTGAGTTTCCATACCTTTCCTTTCATCCAATAGCTCTCTCATCTTGATTCTAGCTTCTTTATACTGTTCATAGAACATCTGTATCTCAATATTTTTATTCTCTATATTCTTATCAAGTTTATACTTATCCATTGTATGATCTTTTCTCTTAAGCCTCTAAAACTTTTTCATGCTCTTTAATAAATTAACCTTAGTAATCAATTGCATATCCATTCCATCTTATCTACACTAACTTTGTGAGAGTTATATCAATTCATAATAGTAATAAACATTTGAATCATTCATAGAAATATTCATGAACATAATTGACACATAACACAAGATATGATATCGCAGAAAACTCCTGTTAGGAAGTAAAAATTGTGGTGGGGATGGCACCCAGAAAACTTCACTATCTGTAGAATGGAAGGAGTCGATTAAGGATTACAATTTTTATCACTTCTGATGATCTATCTTGTTAGGAGTATGGGTGGAGACCTGTTAAATTCTACTTTGTTAAGATCTTTCAACAACATTGTTAAGTGTGCACTCAGTTAAGAGATTTGATATAGGACTGTTAAATCCACCTTACAAGAAGGATTTATTACACTTTGCTTCACTTGTTAGAATGACAATAAATTACAAATTGTCCTGGTAAGTGCAATATCCTATTGTTGATATAGATCCTATGTAGTTCACATACAAAATATTATCACCTTAACTATGATTGAATATTACCTCTGATTATCGGTTTCCTCTGTTCTTGATTCTGCTAATCAAATTCTTCTTTCTCTGCTCTGGTTCTTGAAACTCTCAATTCAATCCATAGATGTGCTCGTTCTATTCTCCTCTCTCTTCCACACACATTCTAATGAATGATTATATGATCTATTTATAGATGGATTGATTTCATTGAGTTGATGATAAAAATAATGTTAACTCTACGTTAAGGTTTACAACTTGCACCTAGATCTCCTAGTCTATGTGCTTTAAATCAATTAGACTGATTAAAACCCTTGCATTAATGTTCCTTGTCCCTAAAGAAATGGATTTAAAAACAATTAAATATCCTATAAATATAATACCCTTGGTTTATTTGACGTGGAAATCAGATCCACTTTTTGCAGACTGCAACTGACTGTCGGTTTTGTCTTTCGGTCATGCTTGACTGTCCTTCGGTTTTTTTCTATCGGTTTCACTGAATCTATTTCATCGGTCTACACTGTAACTTGCATTTTGGGTTCCACTTTAACTCTCTACATTGTGGTTTTCGGTTTACACACTACCTTGTGTCATCAGTTCATTCTGTACTTAGTCATTTTTGGTGATCTGTCAATCTGATTTTTGGTTTGCCCTTTACTGTCTTTCGGTATAAGCATATCAAAAGTGTTGTTTGAATACTAATGAAAAATTAATATCAACACCAACCATGTTTGATGGTTCCCTTTAATATGATCATATCAGCTCTAAGATGAGGTTACTAAACATCCATCAGGCTCTAATAACAATTCTAGAACTCACAAGCTATGTTGACAATATTGCAACTTTCACTTTATGCATTGTCTCAAGGTCTACTTTACTCATTGGGTCCTCCAAACCACTTTGGAACTGATATGATGTGGAAATGAACTTTTCACTGACTTTGAATTTACCTTTTTAATTTTCTCAAAGTTCCATCTCAAGTGCCAGGGTCTGATGAGAGTTCCAAAACAAAACTTTATCTTTTCCTTCATCTTATTAGAAGTATTATAATATTTGAAATATTTTTCCTTCAATGTTTTCTAGTTCTACTTACCCTTTCAGGTTTTGACTACACTTCCATAACTCACTTCAGACTCTAATGCTTATTCTGGAACTAGAAAATTACGTTTCTTCCTTTTCAAACTTATATTTTAATTTATTTTCTTCCTTTCCGTGGTTCCAAGTGATGTTTCAATGTTCAACAGGTGTTCAATAAGTGACCAAAAACTCTGATCAACTTGAGAAAAGACTTGAATAACACCATTTAAGCTTGAAAAAGACAAGAAATTAGAAAATTTCTATTAGGGGGGAGTAAATTTGGCAAGAACATGAAAGATCTCATTTCTCACTTACCTAATTATGCATTTAATCAGAAAGAAATCCTTTGGGATAAAACTTATGCTTATTGTAATGTCCCCATTTTTCACGAGCATCAGAGGTTGTGGGATTAGTCTATTATTTGACCTTCATAGGATAATTATATGGATAGAGGTTTGTAGTTGGAAATTCCAAAGGCTATTTTCTCACTCTAGAGGTTAGGGTTGTTAAGGTTTTCTCTTTGTTCAAATCAGATGGGCACACTTACTATTTATAGTAAGTTACTATTTTGGGAAAGTGAGGGTTACTATTCTTAGCAGGGAACCTGAATAGTTTGAAGTATCACAAAGTTGTGGGGACTTTGACAAAGCTTCCAGTTTGAGACTTACTATTTATAGTGATTTAATTTCATGTAGTTTCTATTTTGGGCAAGGCACTTAGATGTCTGACATTTTTAGTACACATGGATTTATCGTCGATTCTTTGGAGAAGCATTTATAGGTCATGTGCATGATTATTTTATTATTAATAAAATTGTTATTTTAACCTAGTAAAGATAGTTTACTGAGAGGGGGTGAATCAGAAAATATTAAACCTTAGTACTTTAAATCTAAACCTCTAATTCAACTTGGTGAATCAAACAATAGCAGCAACCAAAACTTGAAAACTCTTCACAAACTTGATAAAAGCATATAACTTAAGAAAATAAAATTCATAGTTATCAAGCATCACATGTAACAAACTTTTTAATGAGGAAACCTAATTTGGGAAAAACGTCCATGGGAATTATCACCCACAAAAATAAATACTCTTCTGAAGTATGCTTGATTAAGAGCAAATCATGTTAAAGATTACAATGTACATTTGTTAGATGTGACCCTATTAGGGGATTTACCTTTGACTTGTTAAGATCTTCACCCTGTTAGGAGTGGCCTAGTTAGAGGGCTTAAACATTCATCCTAGAATGTTATCTTTCTCAAGGGTTTACAAAAATACTTGTTAGGTCTACTCGGTTAAGATATTTTATGTTACAAATGTTAGTAAGCAAAAATGTACTAATGTGACATGTGATTTTGAAACTATACTTTGCTTGATTATATCCTTTGTTTTCTCTCTAAAACTTACAGGCACATAAAACTCATCAACTCATCAATCTCTCCTCTTGATTGGTTATCCAACTCTTTCACTACTCTGCTCGGTAGCTCTTCAACTTATCACTTCACCAGCAACTCTGTATAAATATATAAACTCATCAATATATAGGTATTTTTTTTGGCTCTTAATCCTATTAGTTAGGGTTTCCCTCAATTTTTCTCATACGTACGATCTTCTTAATTAAATAAATTCAATGTATTTGTAACTTGGTTAAGCGGTAAATTGTGCCTCATGACTTGCACTTATTCTTGGAACTCAAAACTTTCTTTTGGTGCTTAATCTACATCACATATTTTGAATTTGATATTTCATGACTGTTGATCTTGTAACAGACTTTTTCTTTGTGCTTGGAAACTTCTTGATTTGCGTGCCTTTAAATTAAATTCATTCTATTCCTTGTATTCAATCTATGTTCATGCTCGGTTCCATGTTTGGTGACTTCGGTGAATACCTTCACTCAGTATCTGACTTTGCTCAGTTACCAACCTTGCTCAGTAACTGACCTTGCTCAGTTGTCAACTTCTCTCAGTGACTATCTTATCTTTGCTCGACCAACAAAAACTTTACTGCTTGGTAACTAGGTTGTTCTTTTTTACCGACTTGACCTTTCTACTTTACCAACTTAACAACATCAAATATTAAGTAAGAAACAATTATATCAATAGTTCCTTATCATTGTCTGATATTTATTATCTTCCCAATTAATTTCCTCTATGATTGATATGGAATCTTAATATAAACCTGAAATCAATTGCTTGATATCAATGACAAACTAACAACTGATCTAATTGTTCTACTTGCTTGTATTCTTCTGAAACTCGGTCTTCATCACCATTACCATCATTTGGTTAATAGTTGTAATTTATTAATAATATATTATAAAGGGAAATTGTAAAAATAATAATAAAGTGATTGGGCTAAGCTATATAATTAAAGTGCCTTTAATGACCACTTTATAATTAATTCATATGTTGGTGTCATCACAAGGATGAGTTATAATTGAATATCATGTCCAATTTTATACTAATTTAAGTTATGCAAGGTGTGAAGAGGAAGCATCCAAGAGATTTATAATGGGAAAATATAAAACCTTGGTGTTGAACCCCATTCTTGATGCATTATTGATTATTGAATTTGTGTGAAGAGTCTGTACCAAGGGTTTAAGGAAATGAAATATTGGAGAATTGAGAATTTTTCTAGGTCATTACACTTTGAACTGGTGAAAATATCAAATTAATTGTGCTTGAGGATGGCTTATTATAGAATTGTTAATGGTGCTTCAATTTATGTCCAAAATTGAGAAGTTGATTCAATGTTCTATCTTAGAGAAGGTTAGAGAGTGGGGAACAATTTATGTAGGTAGATCACAACATATTTATTATGTACCTGCAAGATACAACACAACATTTCAATATGTCATTGCATCAATGGTTAGACATATGGAAATCAATTGAAAATTATAAGGAAACCATTGAACTCAACATATTGTTTCCTATGTAAGAAGAGTATGATTTAAGCTATAATTGCCCTCATATTATGCATTAAATTAGTGACACATTCAGTCCTAGAATGGAAGATTTTTTGATAAAATGAAGCTAACTATCATGCAATTCATGCTTATAGATTATGCAAAGATTCATTGAAGCACAAATGAAAGTTATATAATTAGCTATTTGAAATCATGAAACAAAAATGACAACATAAGAGTGCATTCAAAATTCTAAAATTGTGGACCTATTGAGCTCAAAATTCAATCCTTTTATGGAAGAATATGTGAAATGAGTGGTTGAGATCAACTTGTGAGGAGAGGTGAGGATTGAATATTTTGTGATCCATGTGATTGAACTCTTATTGGTTCATGTATTGACTTTCTATGTGCAAGTGATGAGTTGTATTTAGAGAATTTATTTAATTCCTTTTAATTAATTACTTTAGCCAAGGATTTAATTGGGTTGATTTGATTTAAATAGGCCAAGGTAATTAATGTGGGTTAGTGATGAAATCACTTTTATTTTAGGATATTAAACTGATTTTGATGAATTATGTCAATAATCAAATAGTTTGATTGACATAATTAGGGGTATGATCACATTTAGGGAAAATAGGGTCTCTAATTAGAGTAGACAAAATTAGGGTGGTTACATTTTCCCCTCTTTGAATTGATGTGCAAGAAGTGCATTGATTAAAGAATGTCTGATGTTGACTTCAAATTTTTTGAGAATTTCGCACTTGATTGAACGAAATATAGTTGATGAGACCAATCTCAAACTTGATTGAACTAAGAATGATAGTATCGAATTTTAACTTGATCAAACAAAAAATGATTAAACATAGATCTAAAAATACCAATTCTGAACTTGATCAAACAAGAATTGATAATACTGACTCTAAACTTGATCCAACAAAGGTCAGGTTGAAGTTACTGAGAGTTGTGAGATATCAATTCTAAACTTGATCGAATGAGAATTGACAATACTGATTCTGAACTTGATCAAACGAAGGTTAGTACAAAGTTGTTGAGAGATTGATAAAGATCTGAGAGATTGTAGGCATAGATATCTAGCTTGTTTAGCACTGAAACCTTCTATCCAACAGTCCCAACTTGATCGAAGGAAACTGTCATGCCCCTAGTCTTTTGATGGTGAAGTCAGTTTTGTTGCTTGAGCAAGAATTTGATTGATTTTAAGTGTGATGATGCCCCCTCAAGAATGAAATTGAAGGAAATAGAATTAAATACCTCTTTAGAATGACATTTGAATGGACGAGGTCGATTGGATCAATGAAGAATCAATTAGAAGATGAGATGAAATGAAAGTGTGTTAAGAGAAAACATAATTTTACCAATATGAATACATGAAAATGTTAATTTTGAGTCTGGTAAAATGATGTATGACCAAGATTTTGATGTATGGTGTGGAACTTGTTGATAGATAACCATGAAAAACTGATTGTGTAAATCCTGCGAATCATTTTCTGAACATATAGAGCAATTCTACATTTGTTAGAGACTGTCGCAAAAATTTTACTGTGTTGTTGAAAACATTGTCCTTGTGTTTGATTTCATTCCTGATTGATCTAAGAAGGAAAAAATAGAAAAATTATCATCCATTGAGGGTTTTGGAGCTTTTGTTTAGCTCAAAAAAGTCAATATAAGTCTCAAAAATTACTTTTTACCCATTCATTTTCACTTTCATCGTTGGTAAATTATTGAGCTCTACAGAGAAGATGGTGGTCCCCATTGAGAGGCATCGATTCAAGCTAGCGCATTATCACGAGCATCTGACACATTACACATAGGTGGTGAGTACATCGAGACCTACCTTTTATGCCTTCTATTTCTTGTTTTGTCACACTTTGCAGTAGTTATAGGAAATTTAAATTTGAGTCACATCTGAGGTTCTAGATCGCATCCTATGAATCCCATGTCACATCCAGTAAAGTTGCGAATTTCTAGATTACATCCAGTGAAAATAGGATTGCTTCCCGTAGGTCATCAGAGTGTCATTTTTAGTTATTTTTGTCCAACCTTTGAATTTCATCACATCTTGTGAAAACATGATCACTTCTAGAATCCTGCATCGCATCATATAAAACTAGGATCACCTCCTGATTTCCCCATTGCATCTTGTCATTTTAGGATCACATACGGGATGCGAGCTCACATTTGGGAAAAACATAATCATTTTTAGTAGAATATGTTAAGTTTCCAATTTTGAATCTTTTTCCTCTGTTTGATTACAAAAGAATTAGCTATTAGATTTTTTGTGTGGCTGACTTAGCTAGAATACTAATGTAAGTTTGTACTTTATGCCTGACAGACTGATTTTATCGTTGTTTCATTTTGAGGACCTTGACCTGCATGAGTCCTTGCCCTATCTTGCTCCCTGACTGATGTGGAGTAGCAAATCATTGGATGCCTTGGATTATCTTCTCTAATAGATTTACCTAACATCAGGGTAAATTGAGGGTTGTTGAATGCTCTTGACAAGAGATGGCACTCAGAGCACAACACCTTCCATCTCCATATTGGTGAGATGACAGTGACCCCTGAGGATGTGTGGCATATCTTGTGCATTTTGGTGATGGGATGTGAGATTCATTTTGAGTCTTTCTCTACTGTAGCAATTGCAAATTCATGGAGGTTCTTTGCGGATCCCTCCATAGTACGCAGGTACTTGACATAGGATTACATGATAGATTATTATTGAGCAGTTGTCCATTTTTCTTTCTAGTTTGATAGGAGGGATCCTGATTCCATATCATGGATATCATGGGTTTATGTGTGATTGGGTCGATATGTTGGAGAAGATGATTGGCTCCATAGGAAGATTTGGCTGGGGTAGCTGCATTTTGGCTCATATGTATAGGGATTTTCATGAGATAGTCTATGAGTATTCGCGGGGCATGACCATTGGTATTTTGATATTTTAGATCTGGGCCTAGGAGCACATACCAGTGACACAACCGATAGTAGAGAGGCAACGGGCACCAGAGGATCCATATGTCTATATGAATTTAGGTTATATCTAGCAGCCCCATCTGGGTAAGCTGGAATACTGGCGTTGAGTCCTTGATGATGTTACAGTGGTCGAGTGGAGACCATATCTGGATTGTGAGGAGTGGACTTTTGATCACTGACAGATTCCATATTTCTTTTAGATTAGGTACTTGATTGGACAGATGTGATACATTGTTGATATATTTATAGTCACACACGTCCTTAAACAGTACAATTGGGTATAAGGTATTTCACAGGACCTTACTGCATATGCTCATATCGATGATGAGGAGGCATAGTGGGGTGGCTTCCTAGCTTATAAGACTGCATAGACAAAGATCAGTCAGATGGTGGTAGTAGGCTAGGACTACCATATTGATGTTACCGATGTCGGTTGTACTGATTCTTACATTACTTATATTCGTCAGTATCTATTTCCACACTTTACAGCTCCTGATGAGATAACACCTTGAATTGAGGATACTTTAGAATATGATCCTACTAATGATGGACATGTGAGAGGTAGGGGAAGAGCAGACAAGGTTGGGAGTGATGGTAGGGGTGGTGGGAGAGATGGCAGGCGCCCTCCAACGGAAAGAGGTCAGAGACATGGTCATGATGATAAGGGTGATGACGGTGATGATAGGGGTGGTGGTGGTGGTGGTGTGGAGGGAAGATGCAATCATCTTAGGTTCATACCTCCATGTATGGATCTAGTTCCATTACTCATGAGACAGTAGCAACAACAGAGATCAGCAGGTCAGAGACCTAGTGGGGGGAGGTGGACCTCCGAGACAGGATCCCCCAAGAGACTCTAGCAGAGAGAAAGAAAGGGACAAAGATCCACTGTCATAGTGTCAGAGAGAGAGAGAAACTCAGGGCTCGTATCTATACATTAGAGACACTACTAGCAGATAGGGATGGGTAGCTAGATGTGATAAGATCTGAGAGGGATATTTAGGTACACACGGCCACACATCAAGGTCAAAGAGAAGCTTATTATTTTTCCTTATGTTGTGTTGTAGTTTCACAGCTGCAAAGAGCACCCTTGTATTATATTATATCTCAGAAGTTAGAGGGAGCTATGCCTCCACCACCTCCTCCTCCATGAGCATATGCACCACTTCCTTGTCCTAATCAGGGAGAGGGTGGTAGTTAGACATGACTTTATTGATTACTCCTGAGATTTTTGTATATGGATCCTTCTGTGATCATCCTTGTACTTCATACATTTGATACATTTGTACATGTTTTATCATGATCTTGTTGATACTATTGTAGACATTTCCACATTTTTTTTATCTATATTCACTGATATATATATATATATATATATGAAATAGCCTCTTCTTATTCTAATATGCTCATTGTTTCTCTTTTGATGTATGTGATAGATGATTAGATTGATTCACATTTGATGATGTACTTGGCCTTTATGATGATTTAGAATAGATTCATGTGATGACATCATTTATGCTCTTTGATTATTACCGATATATAGATGTGTGAGATGATTCTATATGAATATGCAAATGTATTTTTTTGAGATTTTCTTTATGCAAATATATGTATGGATGCACTTAAGATGTAAAACTGTGACACTTGAATGCTTTTTTTTTGTTTTTTTTGTATTTTCCTCTTTTCCCATTATGAATACAATGGATATGCAACGACATGAATATATTAGTAAAATAGATTAAGTAGTCAAACTTGGATTTTCAATGAACCAGAAAATTAGTTTGAACTCAAGTCCTTATGTTGTTTAAATGAATCATGCAATCTTAAGTAAAACTAAATGCAGACTTATAGGACTGTCACTGATCTTTTTACGTTTTAGCATTTTATCATCATAGAATGTTTTTACAATGAACATTGTCAGTTAGTAAAACTTTCACTGATACCATGAAAGTATCATGAAAGTATGAATACTATTATATTAGATGCAATGTCTAAAATAAACCTAAGCATTAAGGCATAGAGGCCAGGATGACTTGTTAGTTGTCTCCTTTTACTTTAAGAATCATCTTTTGTTCGTTTGTAATATAGGATACGTAACCTGCAATGACCTTTAATGTTCAATTCCTTGGGTACATAATGTTTTGTACACCTTACTTAAAAATTGATTAAAAACAGACAAGGAAATTGATTCAATCTCACCGTAGCTTACACATAAAAAGGATCAAGATATATGTGGCTATCCACTCATGTTGGAAGCTCTTACCTTAAACATCCAAATTAGGTGAAATTTATAGGATCATTGAAACAATCACCATATACAGAAAACCAAGAAAATGTTATGCCCCATGTCCTTGCGACTCTTTGTCTTTTATTACATGTCATGGATTAACTCGAAAGACATAACAAGAAAAAATTGATAATCAGACAAAGAAAAATCATAACATGCCCTAATTTAGAACATCATTGGAACAAAAAAAGAGCTATAATCAAATCAAGATCAGTCTATATGTTCTTATGTGGTGTTGAGGAACATCATTGATTCATTTTTCAATCACAGTAGAGAAATCATCAATTGTAACTTGGAATTAAGCAATGTATTTTTATGTCTAAGTTAGTGAGATAATATGAACAATTAGAATCCAACATACTGTCGAGAAACACTATTTGATTAAAGTGATGAGAAACACTAGTATGATGTTAGTTACAGGTAGGTGGTGTTTAAGAAACACCCTTGTTTATGATAGTGATGTTTTGATTCAAGTATTAAGAAATATTGTTTGTAGTGGCAACCTTCCAAGACAAGGACCTAGGACAACCTAGTAACCAACAAACGCCAACTGAGCATGCTAGCAGTGATTCTCCCCACTATCCCTAAGACACAAATACAGAAAAATCCCAGGAAAGGATAGGACATCCGTGAGGAATTCAAATTCAATCGATATCAAAGATATGATCATGAAGGATTAATGCAAGCAATGCATTGATAGATGGAGTATAGAGTACAAGTGATGCCTATTTGCCAGGTTTTTACCACTCAAAAAAAAATATTTTTTCTACCAAGACGCCTATTTTCCAAGTTTTTGCCAAGTCACTTTTTCTTGTTTTAAACTTTTTTGTACTTTTTTCTCTCTTTTTTTGTTAGTATCAAGCTGCTTGTTTGTCAAGTTTTCACCAAGAATACCTTTTTCAAGACTTTTTCCATTATTTTTTATTTTTCTCTTTTCCACTGTTTTTGGCTTTCTTCAAGATCAATATTTTCTTTTCTTTTTTGTTTTTTTCTCAGGATCAATTTCACTGTACAAGCCCTTTGGCTAGATGTCAAGCATAGAACCGCTTCAAGTGTAGGGTATTGATAGGATTAGGAAGGACCTCTCCTTTAGGTGTAGCTAACTAATAAGCTCCTATCCCAAAATTTGTTGTGATAATTAAAGGCCCCAACCAGTTGGGTTCAAACTTGCCTTTTTGTTCTCTATTTGGTTGATTTTTAGGATTCTCTCTTAGAACAAGATCCCCCGCTTGAAACTGTAATGGCTTTAATTTTTTGTTGTACCCTTTTGACATCCTTTTTTGATAAAATTTGAGGTGATTGAACGCTTGTTGTGTGCGCTCATCCAACAGTTCTAGTGCGTGAACCCTATCTATGTGGTATTGTTTGTCTATGACAAGACCATTGACATATACTCGCAAAGAAGGAACTTATACTTCAATTGGTAACACTACTTCTATGTCATAGACTAGAGAAAATAGTGTGGCTCCTTTTGGTGTTCAGATACTTGTTCTATAGGCCCATGGTGTTGGATTCAATTTCAAATGTGAGTCTCTACCAGACTTACTCATGGTTCTATGTAGGATTTTTAGAATGTTCTTGTTTGAAGCCTCAGCTTTTCCATTACCTTGAGGATAATATATTGAAGAAAAATGTTGAGTGATGTGAAACTATGTACAAATGTCCTTGATATCTTGGTTCTTGAACTGCCCCCCATTGTCTATTAAAATAAATGAGGGTATCCCATACCTACAAATGATGTAGTTCAAGATGAACATAGCAACTTATTTTCCAGTGGCTTTGATTAGCAGCACTGCTTCGACCCACTTTGTGAAATACTTAGTGGTTGTGATGATGTATTTGTGTCCACTTGAAGAATTAGGATAGATCTATCCAACAAGAGCAAAGGCCCATTGCTGGAATGCCCAATGTGTTATAAATGGTATGATTTCCCTAGATGGGGCATGGATATGATTTTCATGTGTTTAAAATTTTTGACATGTTTTAGCAAATTGCACTGCATCTTTTTCCATTGTAGGCCAACAGTATCCAACTCTTATAAGTTTCTTAACTAGTGAAAAATTGTTCGAGTGTGATCCACATACACCTTCATGGACCTCTTTTAATGTGCAGTCAGACTCTTATTGTTCTAAATACCTAAGTATCATTTCTTCAAGACCTCATCTATATAAGTTAGTAGTAATGAGAACATAACGTGTTGTTGTCCTAATTAAGGCTCATTTTTCATTTCTGGATAGGCCATTAGGTAAGGTTTGATCTGTAAGATAGGCAGTTATATTGGCATATTTAGATTGGTCTTTGGTGTTTAAGGCATAAATAAATTTGGATTTAGGTGTATCAAATGTGAGAAAGGATAATTATTCCACCAAGAAGTCATAGCGGAATTGATGTTCCTCCAGTTGTAACATGCATGTTAGTGTTTCCATAGCATCTACAGCTCTATTTTATGTTCTTGGAATTTGTTGGAATGTGATGAAGATAGAGTACTTTTTCAAATCTTCTACCATCTACTTATAGGGCATCAAATTCTCATCTTTTGTTTGATATTATCCATTTACTTGGTTGATAATGAGTTGAGAGTCACCATATACATGTAACTCTATGATTTTTCATTCAATAGCTAGCTTGAGCCCATTTGCCAATGCTTCATATTTTGAGATGTTTTTGGTTTGTGGAAGCATAATTTTGTATGCCTTGGGTATCTTGTATCCTTGAGGAGTGATAAACAACACTCCTTATCCAGATCCTTGTTGTGTGAAAGAACCATCAAAGTACATCTTCCATGGATATTTTGTTAAGTGCATGATTGTCTCAACTGGAAACTCTATAATCAAAGGTGTTGCATATTGCAATGGTGAATCAACCAATCGATTAGTTAGCACTTGTCCTTTAATATCCTTTCAGTCTATATACTCGATATCAAATTTGTTGAGTATTAAGACCCAATTGCTAGTCGTCTTGTCAATGTTGTTTTACTCAAGATGTATTTGAGAGGATCAATCTTTGTGATAAGATTCACTATATGTGAAAGCATGTAATGTCTCAACTTCTTGGATGCAAAAACAACTGCCAAGAAAGCCTTTTCAATAATACTATAGTTGATCTCATAAGACACCAATGTCCTGCTGATATAATAAATCGCTCTTTCCTTTTTTTTCATCCTCTTGTACTAGCAATACTCCAAGCGATGTAGTCATTGTTGAAATATAGAGTAAAAATATTTTTCCATGAATAGGCGCTATGATAACAGGAGGGTTAGCTAGATAATCCTTTAATTATTTGAAATTATTTTCACAATGTTCATCCCATTTGAAAGTTACTCCTTTATGTAAAAAATTTGTGAAAGATTGCGCTCTATCTGCTAGGTGAGACATGAATCATTTGATTGACTAGAGTCTTCCTTGCAGTGTCCTCATTTGACTTATCTTATGAGGAGGTGGCATTTCCATTCTTTCTTTTACCTTTTATAGTTCCACCTCAATTCCTTTAGCTAACATTCCACCTCAATTCCTTTAGCTAACACACGATAAACCCTAAGAGCTTCCTTGGTTGGACTCAAAATGCACATTTCTTTGGATTGAGACTTAGTTGAAATTGTTCCATTGGATCTAGTATCTTCCTCAAGTCTTGAATGTGAGTTTCTCTTATCTTTAACTTGGATAATATATCATCCACATAGTTCTCCATGTTCTTATGTATCAGGTCATGGAATATTATCATCATAGCTCGTTGATATGTAGCTCCAGCATTCTTTAGCCCAAATGACATTACATTCCTGCAAAATTTGTCCCCATGCACAAGTAAATGGTGTCTTTTCATGGTCTTCAAGAGCAATCTTCATTTGGTTATAGCCTGAAAATCCATCCATGAGTGAATAAATCTGATATCCTACTATAAGATCTATGATCGTATCAATATTTGGTAATGGAAAGTCATCTTTAGGACAAGCTTTGTGTAAGTCACTAAAGTCTGTGCAAATTATGATAGACTTGTCTATTTTAGAAACTGGGACTACATTATAAATCCATCCTGCATAAGAGATGACCGTTATGAATCCAACTTTTAAGAGTTTTTCCAGCTCCTCTTTTACCAATAATGCCATATGTGGGTGCATCTTTCTTAGTTTTTGTTTGACAGGTTTAATTCTAGGAGCTATATATAAGTGATGCATTATTAACCTAGGATCTAGTCTAGGCACATTAGTATAAGACCATGCAAAGTTGATCATTTTATCTTTGAGGAACTCAGTAAACTATGTATTTTCTTCTTCTGATAATGATTATGTTAGATCAACAAATTGAGGAACTTTTGTTGTGCCCAAATTAACTGGTTGTGTTGGTTTTATCAGTACTAAAGATCTTTCTTGAAAGTGTTCAGGGAGGATATCAAGAATCTCATCTTTTGGTGCCTCTGAGAGGTTTTCACCATCAGATACGTATTTTATTTTTACTATTTTAGAATCTGATACTGCCACAACGTGGTTTTCACCATTAATGTTTTTTCTTTTTACTTTTTAATTTTTTACTAAGAAACTTGATATCCTCCTCTATTAGGTTCACACTCCTTGCATTGGTGGAACATGGGTAGGGTTCACAAGCATTTAGGTAACAAGCCAAAGTGTATTCATTAGGAAAGTTTGGGATAGGAGTAGGTTCTGAGTCTATCCAATCAATAAGTTTGTGGTTTATCAAGGATAATGATTCAGAGGTTTTTAAGGACAACATCATGCCAACATCAAAACTATTAACTGACAAGACATGTTCTGTTAAGTTGGCTTCTATAGTGTTTAGATCATTAAGAGTTGAATTGTCATTATTAGTGTCATTGTTAGTGTTATGTGGACCTAACTCTAGAGACTCATCATTTAATATTTATCCTTCTTTCATTATCATATTGGAACTCATCTCTTGTATCCTTTGGAACTCTTCTATTCCTAGTAAAATGCCAGTGTCTTCATCAATTATTGTAGGAATCACCAACTCATCCAATTCTGTGACAATATTTGTGTTATGAGTAGTGTTAGAACTCTCCCCCTTTCCAGTAAAGGTGAAAATTTATGTATTACATCTACCTTAATGTCCATGGTAGCATCAGACATATGATCCCATTCATAATCATGTGAGTCTGAGATATTGTCATCAGATCAGTTTAGAAACTCAGCAATAGTTATCTGGTGTACCCTATTAGTTGTGTGTTATAATTGTGTCACACTTCTATGAATCCTTACATTCAAGAACACTCAAGAATGAGGTCTCAAAAATCGATCCATAGCTCCCTAGGCATGGAGTGCAAGGGTTTTTAGAATGCTCTCAGGTAGAGCTATTAAGCCTATAACCTTGCTAATAAACCATGCAATGGGAGATTCAATGAAGACAAGGGCAAGAATGTCAATATCCTCAAGAATCAAGAATAAAAGGCAATGCCAGCTAGATTAAGATGAATATGTAAGCTAAGCTATGAAAATGAAAGAACAAGTATTACAAAACCTCCTAGTTAAGCTAGATGAATTAATCTAAAGCATAAAGGAAATCTAAGCTAAGAATGCCATGAT
>MU224805.1:668742-707008 GCA_018584345.1 Thuja plicata | reverse complement strand
ATTATGATTTGATCAAGAAAATTGATATAATTGATATTGTTGATATTTGAAAATATTGATTCAGGGATTTGATAAATTGAGAAATGGGGGCCCAAAGTCTAGGCGACCATTTTAGGGTGCATACATTAGCCATTTATGAGTCAAAGTGTGGTAGATTTAGGACATGTGAAACTGTCACCAATTTCCCCCAATTAGGATTGCATCTTGTTGTTGTCCTATAGGAGAGGATTCCTCAAGAGTGTTTGAGCTACTTACTTCCTGTTCTTTGTTTATGTCTTCTTCTTGTTGTTGAGGGATTTCTTCATGAAATTCTTCTATTTGCTGAACTTCCAAAGAGTCTTCTTCATCCTCCTATTCTACTTCTTGGACATTGGTTTGTGACAACAAAGGGACATGATGTTCTAGTTGTTCTCCAAAAGTAGGTACATACTATTCTCTCTGATATTCTGGGTTCTCAGTACCAATATGCAGTAATCTTTCATATGTCCAAGGTACTGTATGCAAGAATTTGGATAAGTACTTATAGCTGAAAACACACACACTTCAATAGATCATTGCATGGTTAGTCCAAATCTAATATAATAAATAAATGACTAATCTAAATCGATCTATTACCTTGTAGTAGGTAGGAGTATGGAATTTGCTCTCATGTCATCGCAAAGTCTAGTGACTACACCAAATCCTAAATGAAGGATTTAAAAGAAAGCTAAATGATGAAACTAAAATGATTGATTAATCTAAATGCAAATTCAGTTTGTTGTTCATCCAAGCTAATTAGATTAATTTTAAAGCACCAAATGAAAGATGATTGATATTTAAAACCCAAATCAAATGTGCTCTAAGACTATATTTTGCATGCTTGAAAGTAATAACAATAATTAATCATAAAAAGATATGAAATGTTAAATGCTTGAATGCTAAAAACAATATAATAATGATAGCTAAAATTGGGATCCTTTGTGAAGGAAATGAAGCTCTCTTTTATAAAAAATCTCTCTCAAATCGACAATCAAGATTAGAGGAAATGAGTGGCTCATATTCAATTTGAGGAAGCATAATCCATGTACAAGAAATTTGATTGGTCGAAAGATTCAGTCTTTTTAGAAACTTCCAAATTGATTTTCAATTAATAGCTTTGTTTCCAAAATGATAAATAGATAAGATTAAGTTAACTGAATAAAACAGATTTGTTTCCAAAATGAGAAAATATAATAATAAATCAACTGAATAAAACATATTTATTTCCAATTCAAAAAAATCAGTTGATGACATCATATGCATTTTCAAAGATTTAATTAATTTTAAATGCACATCTTGTTTTTATTAATTGATTTAATTCCTTTTTGAATTTTATTGACAATTTAGTAGTTTTATTTAATTAATATATTAGAATATCAATTAAATAATTAACTTAAGGTTTATTTGCCAATATATTGTATTTTTAATAATTAATTAATTAATCAAGTACAAAGATTAATCAGGACCTAGGATTCGGGTCAAATTAGTTTGAAATTGATGAATTGCTTGTTTGGTTTAGGACTTAGAATTATCAATATTAGGGTTTCTTGATATGAGACTGAGATTAGGGGTCTAGAGTTTAGGTGGCAACTTTTAGGTCATTATAGGTACAAGTTCTATTTCTCCATCACTTCCTTTATCAAAGATTGGATCATCTCTTGAGGTGGGCTATCCCGATTTGCTATTGTAACCCAACCTTGTTTTGTCTTTAGTGTTTCTGAATTTTGTATGGATAGGCTCAATGAGTCCCTTTCCTTTATCTCCTAAAGGTCCCTTCCCTTTGTATCCCATTTTTTTAAGAATTTCATAACCTTTTCCATATTTTTTGGGAGATATATCAACATGTTTTACTTCATTTTTTATCTTTTCCTCCTTATAGATCCAAGCCAAGACTCATTTATCTTCTTTTTCTTCCTCTTGAGAAGTGGAGTCTCTAACCATTCCATTTGGTTAATGAAAGTCTTTTCCTTTTGATGCAAAAGGTATGAAAGAGGGAGATCCCATATGATCTTGGAGACATAGGAATGTTAGCCAATGATGGTGTTGTGTCTAGTTTGTATTCCCCATGCTAGTTTCTTCAAGTTTTATTGTCTTTCCAAAGATTCTCATCACTATATCTTTAGAGTTTTCAGCTGGGAACTCTGTGGGAACTTCCTTATTGGGAGGAACCATACTATCTGCCTTAATGTTGTTGCAGGTGTAGCTTAAATCTGCAGGAATTGTTACTTCCACCCTATTGTGTGGGAATTTGATATATTGGTGGTAAGTAGATGGAACTGCTTGTATTTTATGTATCCAAGGTCTTCCTAAAAATATTTTGAAGGCCAATGGTAGATCAAGAACTTGACAAATTACACTACGTTCAATTGGTTCTATTCTTATTGGTAAAACAACTAGTCCTTTGTATGATCTTTCTTCTTTATCATAAGCCTTTATGGTTATCTTACTCCTTGAATCAATTGTTTGTTCTAAAAGACCCAATACTTTGACCAAATTGAGAGTACATATATTCAACCCCATGCCTCCATCTATCAATACATATTTTACTTGTTCAATTGTTGATGATATACTATTTACTAGACATGATAATTTATGCAAAGCATTCTCTGAAGCTATGAGTAAAGAATTTGAGATGTCTATGTTTAGTGAAATCAAATTTTTTGTTGGTTTACAAGTTCATCAGATGAAGGATGGTATCTACATTACTCAGTCTAAATACATCAAAGAGATACTGAAGAAATTTGGAATGGAAGATTCCAGACCAGTTGGGACACCTATGACTATTGGACATAAGTTGTCTAAGGATGATGAATCAAAGGAGGTAAACCAGACTACCTACAGATCCATGATTGGTAAACTTCAATATGTTGTTCATACTAGACCTGATATTGCATTAGTAGTTGGTATTGTTGCAAGGTTTTCAGCTAATCCTAGAGAGAATCATTTTACGGCTATCAAAAGGATTCTGAGATATCTTAAGGGTACTGAAGATTATGGATTATAGTATAACAAAGGAGGAAAATTTGATTTTAATACTTTTACTGATGCTGATTGGACAGGAAGTGTTGATGGCAGAAAGAGCACCAGTGGTGGAGTGTTATTTCTTGGTAAGAGTTTAGTCTCCTGGACTACCAAGAAATAGAATTGCATTTCTCAGTCTATAGCAGAGGCAGAGTATGTTGCTGCAACAGTAAATTGTTCAAATATCATATGGATCAAACAACTATTGTCAGGTATGAAGGAGGAAATCAAAAAACCAGTTATTATCTACTGTGACAACACTAGTGCTATTAACATTTCAAAGAACCCTGTGATGCATACTAAGACAAAGCATATTGCAATAAAGTATCATTTCTTGAGAGAATTGGTTTAGGACAAGGAAGTAAGGTTGGAATATGTGAATACTAAAGAATAAATTGCAAACATATTCACAAAACCGTTACCTAAGGATGCATTCTTGTATCTTAGAGGAAATCTAGGGGTGATTCCCCTAACTGGGGCTCACTAATGGACATATTAGTGATGCATCAACCAAGCTAAAAAATAGATTTAACATGTTGATGTCAAAGGTCAGAGCTTATTTCATATGAATCAGTACATCAGGGACACTATAATTCATTGGATAGAGTCTTTGGCATTAGTTGTCAAAGAGGGAGAGATTATTGATGTCATGCCAAAGAAATTATTAAGGAAAAGATTATTGATGACAGAGGGAGAAATTTTATCAGAAACAGAGATTGATGTAAGAGGAAGAAATCTATATTTTCGTGATTGTGAAGACAGAGGGAGTTTTTTGGATGTGAATCATAATGAAGCTAAGGACATTAATAAAATTTTATCCTTGTTACTATTTCTCTATAATTATTTGTATTATGACATGTTGTGTTTCCATCAATGCCAAAGAGGGAGATTGTTGATGACAATTGTTCAATTGTGTATTGTCATTGATGTATACACAAATGTAGTGATATTACCTAAAATGAGCACAGCCAATATATGCCATGTTTTCTCAAGAATTGAAGAAGATCAAAGTGATTTTAAGTTCTAACGGAGTTCACTCAAGCAATACAGTAATGGTTGGGCATTGAAGGATTACAATGTTAACCGAGTTATGATTTTAGTGTCAGCCGACCAACAACAGTTTACATTTTATGTTTAATTGGTTATATGCGGCCAAAAGACTTAAGTTTTATTATTTATTTGGAAGTTTATTCAAGCCAACTTGACAAGGCCTATCATATATATACAAGGTCAATTTTGGATTGAATGTGTGGAAGTAATAAGCAAAAATATATGACAGAGTTCTAATATGAAGAGTGAAGGAAAAATCAAATGGGATTCTAATTAAAGACAGAACATCCAAAAAAATCTACAATAGAATATTTGATCATTAAGGATCTAGTTTAAATCTAGAGAAGAGATCTGAATCAGAAAAAATAGTTGCTTCATCAAACAGGTCAATCCATTGTTACTCTCTAAAAATTGTAGCATTGATCCAAATCTATTTACAGAGTAGACTTAACAGTCTTTCATAAATCCTCTCACAGGGTGACATTTCTACATTGAAGTGTTTGAATACCTCTAACAAGGAAACTCCTTAAAGGGTGATTAAATCCTCTAATAGGGTCACACCTAACAGTGTGTTTTGCAACCTTTAACAGGGTTGGATCCTAATAGGGCTCACTTTAGAAGAGTGAAAAATAGTAATTAGTTAGAATTGGCGGTTTTCCCAAATTGGGTTTCCATGTTAAATCTTGGTGTCATCTGTGTACATGTTATTTTCTTTATTCTTTATGTTTCTACACTTAATCACTAGTAAAGGATATCGCAGTTAATATTTTAAGATTGCTTTGTTAATCGATTAACAACAAAATATCTTTGTTAACTGAGTAATAGTGATAAGTTTGATTAAGACATCTAAGGGACTTGGATTTTTTTTTTGTGATAATTGATTCACCCCTCCCCTCTTAGTTACTCAACCCATTTCCAACAATATTCAACCCCGCACCTCTATCTATCAATACATGTTTTACACGGTGTTTATGGATCATGACTTCAATGTGAAGGGGTTGATTATGGGGATGAGTCAAAGATTTTTCATCTTCTTTTGAAAAAGAGAGATAATGTGGATCTGATATGTGATTGATGATTTCCTGGAGTTTTTCCATATTTATGTCTTTCATAACATTTGTAGTATGTAGGGTTTGTTCAAGAACTTCCCTGTGCACTGAAGAGATCTTTAATAACTCAAATATAGAGAGTTGAGATGAGGTCCTTTGCAATTGGTCTACCAATTTATAGTTAGCAGATGGTATGGGAATCATTTTTCTTGACGTTGATGGTTTAGGAATTGTGGCAACAGGTGGTTTAGATGATGTTGCTTGTTTGGATGAGGAATTAACTCCTTTAATCAGGATTTGTGCTTGGCTTCATGTTACTGCATTCAAATGTTCTGACTTGTCCTTGACACCTTTGATAGTTATCACATTTATTGATTTGTTCTTTATGTCCAACATATTGATCACATTATCATTATGGGAATATGTATAATCGACTTCATTTACTTTTCCTTTAGAGGCTTCTCCTTTTTCATAGTTGGGAAATGGTTTATTATATGTCATGTGATCTTGATTGGATGTATTTCCTTCCACTTTGATCTTGCCTTCGTCAATGAGATCTTGTATAATGTGTTTTATTTTAACATAGTCATTAGTATTGTGTCCTTTATTCTTATGGAACTCACAATAGGCATTATCATTCCACCACCTTGGTTTTATCGCTTTGGTTTTACTTCTGGTTCCCATGGTTTTGACTCTGATACAGTGATGATTTTTTTATCCAAGAGAGTCTTCAAAACTATCTCAAGAGGTTCTCCTAGTGGAGTAAATGTTCTTTGTGGTCTAGACATCCATGGATTATTCTTGTTGGTATCAGTGTTTTCTCTTGGTATTGTTGTTGTTACCTTAGCTTCTTTGTTTGCTTGTAGATTGTTTATGAGATTAAACACAGTTGGTTTAGCATTTGCATTCGAGGCTTCAACCACTCCATCACTAACAACACTTTAATTCTTGTTCCACCATTTAGGTTTGTTTTTATATTTTTTAGAGAATTTATTGTCACTTTGGAGTGTGATCTCTCCTTTCTTGACCATAACTTCTTTAGCACGAATGGCATTCTTTATGATTCTGTCAAAATTGGGAGAATCTTGCATTTGTAAAATGTAGTTCATTTTAGGGACTAAGTTTTTTATAAATATCTCCATATTTTTAGATTTAGGTATTGGTCTTGACTACCTTTGAAATATTCTCCTCCATCATTGCAAAAAATGAGTGAAGAATTCACTTGTTTGTTGTTTTGTATTGCAAAGATCCATCATGGTAACATTGTGTTGTATTTTGTAGGAGTAATGTTAGACAAATCTTTGAATTAATTCCTCAAATTTTTGCACACTTGGTGTTAGTTTAGAGAACCATTCCATAGCTTTTCCACCTATGATTTCTGGAAATAGTCTCATCAAGTATGTCAGTTCGTGCATGTATTCTATGCTTAGGGTACAAAATTCTCTTACATGGTCATATGGATCAATTTCTCCCATGTATTTGTCATATTTGGGCCGTGCCATCTTAGGTGGTAACAAAACCATGTTTATGATTTTTTCAAAAGGAAACGAACATATGTGCTCCAAGGAGCATTTCTTCATCGGTTTAGTCTTCTCTTTCTTGAGCACTGCAAGTTACATTTGCATTTGATATAGTTGTTTCGAGAGTATGGAGATAGGTGTTTGTACCTCTTCTTCCTTCAATATTTCAACATCATAGTATTTGGGAAGTTTAACTCTAAGAGAAGCTAAGTGAAGGAAGTATTTTTATTTATCTTCCCCGATGATTTTCTCCAAGGTACTTTGAAACTTCCTATTTTGTTTAAGTTTATTGTATTCTTCTTTTGATATGTCTTCATCACTTTCTGAATCAAACAAAGGATGCTCATGATTTCTCTTCTTGACTTTCCCTTTCATCTTGTTCTTGGTTATATTCCTCAAAGGTAGCACTCCATTCATGATTAGGTCCATCCATTTCAGGCAATTCTTGATCAAAGAGGGGATTCATTCGAGATGTCTCTCCTTGTAGAAATTTAAGCAATCTTGGAGGTATTTTTGAATCGTCAGCAAGGTATTGTTTGCTTCTTGTGTTAACCATGAAAGAAAGGTCTCAATTTTGTCAAAAGTGTTCCAATTGTGTCAAAAAGGATTTCCAAATTGTCCAAATGTGTTTGTCCAAGTTGTGGTGAATGTAAGTTTGATTGTTTTAAAGTGATTGATTCCAGCATCAGAGGGTTAGAATTCCCTGATAGTGAGCTAGGAACCAATAATATTTTTTTAGTGATGTGATAACATGATTTGGGATCAATTGTGACAACCCTAAATAACATGCAAGGTAGAGTTCTAATTATATTAAGAAACAACATCATGGGGACCAACAAGAACAACACAACCAAACTAAAGAGCCAAAAGGGTATCCAAAACTACATAGTTTCTAAGTTTGACACGTGTGCAAGTACCCTTTGTCCCAGATGCGACCTGCCATATGCAAGCCTAGATATACGGGATACGAGCTTGTTCTTCCTAGATGCAATTCTAGTTCCTAGATGCGAGCTAAGATCTACCAAAAGTGACATTTTTTTCCCACATGCGATTGTGTTTACCATATGTGATCTAAGACTTGCCAGATGCAACCTCCTGATGGACTTTTCTAAGTTTTGCCACTTTTTTTTGAAGGATACAAAAATTTATCCGACTCTAGGGTCTGTCTGATGAATTCCAGAGTGTTTTTTAGCAACATAAATGTCTGTGATGGTCAAAATATTGATTGTTTGGGGGTGTTTAACTTGTTATTTCAATTTTCACACATCAAGCAAGTTGTTAAAGGACCAAACACACATATTCCCTAAAATCTATGGCATAGCATGAAAATGTTTTCTCGTAGACTCAAGTACGCACTCAAATGCTAATCAGAATATGACCATCACCATGCACATAATGGCTCCAGTCATGATGTCGTATTATCTGACTCCAAATGCAAGAGAGGGCATGAAATGATGAGTATCTTGGGGAAATTACTATTTTCCTTGTACAAAGCTTATCACCTTTTGGAGATGAATCAGGTGGTCTTAACTACAAATTATTTTAATCTGGGCATTCATTCACAACCGTCCCCCATATAATTACACAAGGAAAAATTAAGACATATAGCCCTATAAGTACCTAGATGAGTGTAGTCTCACAAGCAATATTCAAGTGGCTCTACTCTACACGCAACCAAGCATGTTCAAGGAATGATATTCAAAATTACAATGAAAATTTTGATTACGTCTTCTGAGACTTTGGCCTCAAGGAAGCATTTTGATTATAGTGAGATGGAAGGGTTGGCGTTCACCTGTCCTCACTTGGGTCATTCCTGGGAGATTTTTTCCTCAACCGGAAGGCCCTCTAAAGTTAAAATCAATAAAGAGGATTGGCAGCTTAGGAGTCCAAATTTATGATTCTTCGTGAGGAAGAAAATAATACTCTCCTATCCATGTCATTTTATCCTATCAAACACATTATGCAATTTCTTTCCCTCGAATTGTCAAACTCGAGACTTAGTCCCCCATATGAAGTTTTTGATTTTCCAACTTGGGAAAAGAGCATAATCCTCTAGTTGGGCTAAGAATCAAATTCCAATTCAAAAATTAGGTTCCTATTAAAGAAATTATCCAAAACACTTTTGAGAAATTAAGTTTATTTCCCCAATTCCTATTCAAATATTAACTTTATGTTTGAGGTTTTGATTTTCCATGAAGGAAAAGAGCATACTTCTCTAATCAAGTTACGAAGTGGATAAAAATTGTGTTAAGTTCCTAGAATTGCAAAATAAGTTTGGTTGAACACACAAGGAAACCTACAAAACTAATTTTTAGTAGTTTCATTCCATATTCTTATCCAAAGAAGTCTTCAACAACATCCTGCAAGAACTCATTAGGATGCCCAAATAATAAGATTCATCCAAAAAAATGCAAAGTTAGCTGATTAGTCATCAAATTTATCAATCATGCCAGTCGACTAACCAAATGTGACTCTGAACTTAACCATATGCGATCTTTTTTCCCAAATGCGATCCAGGAATGACTAAATATGAGAAAAGATCCTAAATGCAAGCCTCTACACTAAATGTGATATGAGATTAACTAAATGTGAGCTTTTACCATAAATGATTTAGGATTAACAAGATGTGATGCAGGATATCCAGGATGCAAGCTTCTTTCCAGGATGCGATCCTTTGCTCCTAAATGTGATCTTTTGCTTCCAAATGTGAGTCTGCACCCAAAAAAAAAGAAAAAATGATGACCAATTGGCTCAAAATGGTGATAAATCCAGGGCTCTACCCCACGGTGGGTGCCAAAAATGTGTGCGAATTATGTACCTACAAGCTGCAACACAACACTTCAATATTTCATTGCATCAATGGTTAGACATATGGAAATCAATTGAAAAGCATAAGGAAACCATTGAAATCAACATATTTCTTCCTATCTAAGAAGAGTATGATTAAAGCTATAATTGCCCTTAGATTATGCATTAAATAAGTGACACAATTAGTCCTAGAGTGGAAGATTTATTGAGAAAATGAAGCTGACTATCATGCAATTCATGCTTAGAAATGATGCAAAGATTCATTGAATCAAAAATGAAAGTTATCTAACTAGCTATTTTAAATTATGAAACAAAAATGATAGCATAAGAGCGCATTCAAGATTCTAAAAATGTGGGCCTATTGAGCTCAAAATTCAATCCTTTTATGGAATAATTTGAGAAATGAGTGGTTGAGATCAACTTGTGACGAGAGGTGAGGATTGAATATTTGGTGATCCATATGAGTGAACTCTTAGTGGTTCATGGATTAACTTTCCATGTGCAAGTGATGAGTTGTATTTAGAGAATTTATTTAATTCCTTTTAATTAATTACTTTAGCCAAGGATTTAATTGGGTTGATTGGATTTAAATAGGCCAAGGTAATTAATGTGAGTTAGTGATGAAATCACTTTGATTTTAGGAGATTAAATTGATTTTGATGAATTATGCCAATAATCAAATAGTTGGATATACATAATTAGGGGTATGCTCACATTTAGGGCAAATAGGATCTCTAGTTAGAGTAGACCAAATTAGGGTGGTTACAATATCATGTTCTTTACATTCATACTTGTAAATAGAATGGGATGAATAAGTTGATAGGAAGGGATTGCATAGTGATAATGAAATATGAATTCTCAATGAATTTTTTATTAAACTTTGAAATTGCATGTATTTGTATATGTTTTGGAATTGCAAAAAAATCATTTAAAAGAAAACAATGCAAACCGTATACACTCAGAAAATTAGAACATGTACATTGCATGTCAACCATTTGACAAAATATCAAAGGTCAAAATTGAGTTTCCAGGGGAGAACCAATGGGGTTCTTACAGTGGTATCAAAGTGGTTTCCTACCATCTTTTGGGGGTTGGAAATCATTGAGCTCACATGTTTTATTTTGAGAGATCAACACACTATAGTTTGAAAGTGTAGTTGAAGAACATGGCTATTTCAAAGAAGCATTCAAATACCATAATGAAAAACTTGGAGAAGATTAGGCAAAATAAAAAAAGGATGGATGAATTTCTTTCACACCCAACAATCATAGATGAATTAATACGGTATATATCTTCCATTCTAAGGGGTCTACATCACAAAACAAAAAGGAGGAGAAACAAGAGGTCTCTACATGTGAGGCATCTAGAAATATTTATTGTGAATTTTTAGCAGCTAGTGACCATCATGCAACTGATCCCATGGAGATTAAAAATCAGATTGACATTAAGGAATATGTTGGACACAAGACACTCCATAATGAATTCAAGATTGGGGAAGAGCTAATTATGTTTGAATATAAACTAGTTGTATTTAAACAACTACATGAAGATAAGGTTTCTTGTGATGTTATTCATACTTATGAATTTCTAATGGAGACCCAAGATCAAAGGGGGATGTGAATGTTGACTCTTTACTGAGTGGAGCAACCACTAGTGTTTTGACTACACATGATGAAGGATTTTTTTTACAAAGTCATGTGGTCAGTATTGATATGTTTAAAGACAACCATATGGATTCCCATCATTCTCATGTGGTAGGATTTCTTGATCATGAGGAACCTAATGTTATGACATCAATCATTGATGTTAGTGGTAATGATACTTTGCATCAACATGAGATAGTAGTGATGACACATGTGTGAGATATTCCTAGTGAGTTGCCACATGGTAGTACTCAATAATTGGGTACTAATGATGCTTTGTGTGATATGGATTCATGCCATGATGAGTCTAATTTTTTAAATTATACCTTGGTTGGTTATGGGTCCCAGGATCATGATTTGGAGGGACTTGCGGTTATATTTGGGGTGGAAGTGTGTGAATATATTGTCAAAACAACAATTTATATAATTAATTTTGAGTCATCCTATGACGTACATAGCATTAGTACCTTAGATGTTGATGTGTGCACTGATAATAAAAAACAAGTCACTATTTATCATGAGGTCAGTGATGTAGATACAACCTCATATCATGGCATAGATTGTGTGTTAGACAGCTTGCATGGGAGTTAGAACTTGAAAGACATCATTTGGTTTGAAAATTGAAGGTTGATGATAGAATGATTGCCACAACCATATGGAACTTTGATGGTGCTTGTCATATGTTGGATACCTATGTTTGAAGAACTCCTGTGACAAATGAGTACTATGATGGCAGTCTTTCCCTTAGAGAGTTTCATACACTTGGAGAAACCATCCAAATATTGAAACAAAACTATTTGCATGTTTTGGTTGACATGAACTATCTTCTTGAGTGGGGTTTCACTTTTTAAGATGAACTAAGGGGAAAGGAATAGGAGTTATATGAGCTCTTTCATGAGTTAGGAGTGACTATGGATCCATTGGAGAGCACCTAGTTGGCCCTTCATGACTCACAGTCACTATTATAGTAGTCTACCTTGGATTTGAGTTTGATATAGACTTCACTAGCTATAGACATATTTTAATCTTCTACAGTGACAATTCATGATGGTTTGATATCCACAGGTTATAGTGATGGATGTGTTGAGGGTGTGGCTATGTCCATCATAGATTTGGGTGTACTAGTATCATTTGGGATGAGTACTTTGGTTAAGATTTGGTGCATCCACAATAAGGAGGGACCTCAATGAGATCAATCCAAGGCATACATAAAGAGTCACTCAATGGAAACAATAACTAAAATACAACAAGAGATAGAGAGAATGCAAGATCAAAGGTTCACATTAACAGAGATTCGTGAAATTACGTCAAGTTCACCAACAACATGCAGGCTTACATTCTTGGCATACAAGCTTGATTATATAATGAAATCTAGATCTATCCCTCCAGAATAACCTTCAAGAGGTTCTCTATCTAAGATATTCTCTCCTAATGATCAATTACATCAATATATAGAGTTATCTAAAGCATCAAGTTGTCTAAGAATATTACATTCCCCAAGGTATGTAAAACATAATACCAAAGATAGGTCAGGCCCCAAATCATGAAGAACTCTTTAGAAAGGTATGAAATGAAGTGCACACCCAAAGGGAGGTCAACCATAATCCCATGAACCCTGAATGATATTATAAGAAGGTGCAAAAACCAATGGATAGGTTTGTGAGATCAGAAAGCTCCAAAAGGTTGTGAGATGTGAAGAACAAATAGTCCAAGCAAAAAATAAAGAGATCTCCACCAAAAAGGAATGGATCAATTTAAGAACCTAGATGAAGAAAAAATATGATGCCAAGAACATGCCACAAGGCCCACAATGGCTAAAGATTCAAATTGAAGGTGCACTGAAAGAAACTCAGAGACTGACATAATATGAACAAACTGAAAGGAAATGTTTTTGGTTGATGTAAGATTTCAAAGTACTTAAGATGCTCCTGCATTAGACACCTAGGGTTATTTGAAAAGTGATCATGTCACTTTTATGAGGCTGGAGGAACACCAAGATGATTAACCTCAGCTTGAGAAATCCAAGAAGAATCTTCAACTGTTATGTAATTCCATTTGACAAGATATTCTTTATACTATTTACCTCTGGTGCTTCTACGAATTCTTCTATCCAAAAATTCCTCTATTTCTTCTATCAGCTTCTTAGGATACTATAGTTCCACATCTAATCCATCACTTTCACTAAAATCAAACTCACGATACTCATACAAATCTGCAACTTTGAATATGGGTGATATATACATGTCTTCTGGAAACTCAACTTCCTATGACCCTGAATCAAGTATCTTTAAGATATTACATGGTCCAAACTTCCTTATCTTAATATTGCTATATTTTCCAACAATAAATCTACCTATCTTCAAATATACCATCACTTCATCTCCCACTTTGAATTCCTTGTATCTCCTCTTTTCATTTTCTCTCTCCTTATACTTCTAATTCATTTTTTCCAAGTTCTCTTTCACCTGAACATGCAATACTTTCATGTGTTCTGCAAATTCTTCTCCTTTGACACTAGTCTTAACCTCATGACTGATATCCCTTAATTCTGATACTCCTTTAGGAATCGTCCCAATTACTATCTCAAATGATGTCTTCCATGTACTCCTATCTACTGAATTATTATATACAAACTCTACTTGTGCTAGGACTAAATCCCAATTCTCAGTCTTCTCTCCAACCAAACACCTTAACAAGTTCCCCAAAATCCTATTTACTACCTATGTTTGTCCATTTGTCTATGGGTAAAATGTAGAACTAAAATTCAAATCAATATTCATATTCTTCAAAAGTTTCCTCCAAAAGTAACTAACAAACTTACTATCTCTGCCTGAAACTATGCTTCTAAATAATCCATGCAATCTCACAACTCCAAAAAATAAGTCAGCTACATGTAGTGCATCTATAGTCTTCTTAAAATGTATGAAATATGGCATCTTGGAAAATCTATCTACTACCACAAATATAGAATCATTACCTTTTTGTGTCTAAGGTAACTCAAGTATAAAATCCATGCTAATGTCTTCCCAAGGTCTAGTTGGCACTATCAAAGGTGTATACAATCTAGTATTCTGACTACTTCCCTTAGCAACTTGACAAACTCTACAACTTTGAAAAAAAATTCTAACATCCTTATGAATCTAAGGCCAAAATAAATTCTCACTTACCAAAGTCACTGTCTTGTCAATGCCAAAGTGTCAAGCTAATCCTTCATAATGCTTTTCCTTAATCAGATTATCCCACATCGAACTCCTAGATATACAAAATTGATTTAATCCAAATAACATGCCATCTTGAATGAAATAGTCCAACCATTTTATTTGGTCTTCTATAATAGGTTCTCTAAAACCTCTCCAAGGTTTTACAAAATTAGGGTCATCCTCATACAATTTCTTCAACTCATCAAATCCCAGCACCTCAACTCTCATCTCTATCAATAAACTATGTCTTCTACTAAAAGCATTGACAAATTGTTTTACTTATCACTCCTATGTTTCAATACAAAAGTATAACTTTACAATAAATCTACCCATCTTATGTGTCTCAGATTCAACTTACCTTGATTGTTCAAATATTGCAATGCTTGATGATCGGTGTACAAAACAAAATCCTTAGGAAACAAATAATGTCTTGACTTCTTCAAGGCTTGAATTATAGCATATAATTCTTGACCATAAAATGAATATCTTATCTTTTCATCATTAAACTTCTCACTGAAATAAGTAACAAGTGTTCCTCCTTGAGTTAGTGTTTCTCCAATTGCAATCCCAATTGCATCACAGTCCACTTGAAATACTTTGTTGAAATCAGGTAGAGTTAACACATGTTCTTTAGTAACCTTTTGTTTCAACAATTCAAAACTCCTTTGTGCTCCACTTGTTCACTTGAAATCCTTTCAGTCACCTCTCATCATCTTAGTCATAGTACTATAAACTGAACTGAAATTCTTGATAAACTTTTGGTAGAAACTAGCTAGTCCATGAAATGATCTTACCTCTCCAACACTTTTAGGTGTAGGCCATTCAACAATTGATTTAACCTTCTTAGGATCCATCTTTAATCCATCAGCTGAAATAAAAAATCCCAAATAAACTACCTCCTCTTTCATGAAAAAATGTGTATTGATATTTATCAACAATTTCTCCTCTCTTAACCTCTACAACACTTGTCTCAGATGTAGTAAATGATCCTCCCTTTCCTTAAAGAAAATCAGAATGTCATCTAGATAAATAATCACAAACTTACCCTAGAATTTTTTCAATACCTCATTCATCAACCTCATAAAAATACTAGGTGCATTAGTCAATCCAAAAGGCATTACTAACCACTCATACAACCCTTCATTTGTCTTGAATGTATTCTTGCACTCATGCCCTTCTCTGATTCTGATATGATGATAACCACTCTTCAAATATATCTTTATAAAATACTTTTCTCCATTCAAACAATCCATTATATAATCCATCCTAGGAAAGGAAACCTATACTTCACTGTGATCCGATTGATTTAGCTATAATTGGTACACATTCTCCACTCTCCATTCTTCTTAGGTGCTAATAATACAGGGACTATACATGGACTCAAGATCTCTATAATCAAACATGTCCTCAACAATTATTGCATGTGTATATTCATCTCTTAATTCTATGGATGTTTCATTCGGTGTGTATCTTTGTTTGGAAAACTAGCTCCAGGGATTAGATCCATGCAATTACTAACACTCGTCACAGGTGGTAATACATCAAGAACATTATCTGAGATTATGTCTTCATACTCTGTCAACAATTAGTTTATTTCCTTAGGTTCCTCTTATGTTGGAATAATGGAATGACATGTACTGAGAGGGGAGGGGTGAATCAGTACCCTTAAATTTTTTATCACTTTAACCCTTAGTAATCTTTACTTTCATTACCGACAATATTTCTTTTCTACCTTATGCATGTAATATCAAAACATAAACTTAATTGCATATAAACATTCATAGAAACATTCATGAAATTCATGTACACATGACACAAGAATTGGTAACACAGAAAACCCCTACTAGAAGGTAAAAGTTGCAGTGGGGATGAAACCCACAAAGCTTCACTATCTACAGAATGGAAGGTGTTGGTTAAGGCTACAAGTGTTCTCTCTTCTAATGATCTTACCCTATTAGGAGTAACATTTTAGACTGGTTAGGTCTACTTGGTTAAGATATTTTAGCAACACTGTTAAGTGTGCACTTGGTTAAGAGATTTACAATAAGACTTTTAAGTCCACTTTCTTAAAGGATTTCTTCTATTTGCTAAAATTGTTAGAGAGTAGTCAAAAATACTTATGACCTAATGGTATGCAATCTTCAATTGCTGATTACAGATCCTTTAAGTTCACAAGATATATGTATCACCTAATGTGATTGATTAATACCTTTGTTATGCTTGGTAGCCTTGAAAATTAGTTCTTCATAACTAAATTATTTCTTTTGTGTCCTTCTACATGAAACTCTCTATCTAATCCATAGATGTCTTCTACAGCCACAATCATCATTTTTTGATTGATTACTTCATCTATTTATACAAAGGTTTTGAGCTATTTAGGTTTCACGCTTTACAAGAAAAACTCTATGATCAAAGGTTTACAACTTGACCTTGATCTCCTTTTTTTCATGTTTATAATTAGTTAGACTGATTAAAAAAATTACATATGCTTTACTTAATCCTCAAGAAATGGTTTTATAGCTAAGCATAAAGCTATTTATAAAACTGAAGTGCTTTATTTGACATGTATCTCAGATCCACTTTTCTTGGGAATAAAATTGTCTCTCGGTAGACTGGTGCTTGGTCTTCTTTGTAGTCTATCCTCGGTGATGTCTCTGAATTGTTTATCGATTTAATCTGTAAATTGTCTGTCGGTGATAGTCTTATTTTGGTGTTCACTTTGCTTGTCTATTTTGGTGACCTCTGTACTTAACTATTTTAGTGACCATTGCACTTGTCTGTATGTTGTCACTCAGTGATCATGTTACCGATGGTCCCAAAACTATTTCCTTGTATACTAATGACAAATTATGATCATCATCTTCTATTTCCAAATCTAATTTCTTAGGGATCAAAGCATAACACATACTGCCACTTTTCAAACCATCCAATAATTTCCTTCCTTAAACCAAACAAACTCTAACACTAGTACAAATTTCACTCTTAAGGTTATCTATCAAAGGAAACAACAATCGTTGCATCCCATCTGCAACAATAATATACCTATTCCTTCTTCCATCATCCAAAGCTTGTATGTCATACTACCATGGTATACCCAACAAGATATGACACACATCTATAGGCATAATATCACAAAGAATTTCATCATGATAAGACCCTATCTTCAATTTCACCAAACATTGTTCACTTACCAACACCTTATGATCATCCTTTACTCATGCTATTTGATAAGGTTTCAGATGCTTCTACCTTTGCATCCTCAACTTGTTCACCAAATCCTCAGAGGCTAGGTCATCTAAACTACCATTTTCAATGATCACTTTGCAACATTTAACTTCAACTTTGCATCTTTCCTTGAACAAAAGTTTCCTTAGTAATGGTTCTTGATCTGTATCTTTGTGACATAGGGCTCACCATAAGGGTTTCTCTATCCTCTAGTTTATTGAAAGATTCATTAGGATCTTTCTCCACATAATAAGTTCTACCCTTATTCTCTATAATCTTATTTGAATTCCCTTGAGTACATTCAAAGGCTCAATATCCTTCTCCTCCACATTTGAAATTGGTTCCTCTAAACATTATTTTGTCATCTCTTTGGTAACTACTTGATCCACTACCCTTATGGAAATTTTTTTCATCCCTTCGGTATGAAATTTCTTCCTTGAATTTGACTGTTCCTTTATTCGGATCTATTGAATATCTTTCTCCACAAGAAAATGTTCTTTCTCTCTAAAATCTTCCACCTCTTCCTCTTTATCTTTGTTCATGCTTCTTGTTCGATTTCTCATCATCTTTTAGGGCATACTGATAGGCTTCTTATACACTCTACAATTTAACCAAATTGATCTCATCTTGAATATATGTCCTCAAACCATTAAGATACCTTGGAACCCTTTCAACATCATCATCTATATGACCAGATCTGATATCCAATCTATAAAATTCTTCGGTATATTCCTTCACACTAAGATCATTTTGCCTCAATTTTTTCAATTTTATAAACAAACTTACTTGGTAATCTATAGGTGAGAACTTAGCCTTCAATTTTTTCACCATCCTATCCCATAATTAGATTTTTCAATTAGTCTGCAAATTTTCTTTCCATAAAGATGCATGTCCTCTCAACTTTGTGCAAGCATACTTCACCTTCTTATCATCATGAGTGCCTTCATAATCAAAATACTTCTCCATCTATGTGATCCAATCAAACAATTCATCTGAATCCAACTTGCCATTATAATCTGGTAGATTGAAATGTGGTATTCATCTACAAGATGGTCATGCATAAAGAGCAGTAGAGAGCCACTTATTGCATCAGGTTTTCCCAAGGTTAGTACTAGGACATATGATGTAGAGAAGATTACTAATAACTCTTGTGTGGTTGTGGTGGGTTCTCTAGAGAGTTGTGTGTTAGTACATGACACTACATCATCTTCATAGGATATTCAAAAAATATCATCTGGTTGGGAGCATGGCTCTCATTTTGATTTGTTTCCCTCTCCTAGAAATAAACCTATTACTTCATCACATGTAGCTGATGGTGATAGATAACTTATTATGCCACATGGATCACCTATAGGTTTTAGAGGATAAGCTTGATTTTGGATTATTTCATTTTGACTATGTCTATACATTTGTTGAGTACCTTCTTGAGAGTCTAGAGTTTTAGGAGGGTCCATATGGAATTACTGAAGATAATCTCATATGAAGTTCATGCAACATTCAACTTATGGTGTGAGCAGTTGTAGATACTCTGACTATAATGCTTTCACATAGATATTTTGTGGTTGTGTTCATAGAGAGGGTTACCAAAGATCCTACCCAATCAATTGTTTTGGGCCAGAGATTGGAGCCATCTTCTAATTTTTGATTTGTTAGTGATGAACCGTTAATAGAGATTGGAGCCTTTTACCGTAACTACATAGTGAGGAGTACTCATTATTTTTATTTTGATCCACATGTGGGGGACTTGGTGATGCATTGATGTGGATTGGCTCCAAGATTATACTATACTTTGTGGGATGAGTATACACCATCTTCAGTAGCTGGAGTTAGTAGCTTAAAGTTGGTGGGGAACTACTTACATAATTATCACATCTAGGGAAGTTTAATAGAGGGTGGAATCCACATCCAAGAAGGACTCAGAGTGTAGTATGAGATTTAGTGTTGTTGATGCTTCTAGATATTCTCACCTCATTATGATGGATGGATGTGAGTTTTGTAAATACTAGGATCTAGGTGGCGACATGGTTAGTACTCTAGTTTGAATGAGTCCCATTGGATTGCTTCACCATGGCCAACATGGTGACATTATGACCAGTTTAGCACAATAGGAGTACGAGATTATTCTTCTTAGCAAGTTTCTATTCATGATATGGGATCCAGGTATATTTGGTTGGATACTCTTTAATGTGTTGTGGGGTCCTACGCATGTATCAAGATTCCAGTCTGGGCTCCCTAGGGAGTATTGTAGTGTGTACATGATGTGGATTACTTGCAGTCTCACTTTTGGTCCTCATGTACATGATTTGTTTAAGATGCACAGGATTAGTACATAAAGATTGGAAAAATGGGTTGTTCATTTATTTGCAATTGTTGTTATGTTGGTGTTGCAGTTGTATTTCAGTGTTGGACATTTCTCAGTCTTCCTTTGGATTTCTAGTTCAATGGAGTTTCTTTGCACTCATGATTGCTTGGGGACAAGCAATCTTAGGGAGGGTGAACTGTAATGTCCTCATTTTTTCTGAGCATCAGAGTTTGTGGGATTAGTTTATTATTTAAGCTTTGTAGGCTAATCAGATGAATAGAGGGTCTTAGTTGGCAGTGCCAGAGGCTATTTTCCCAGTGTAGAGGTTAGGGATGTTCAATTTTTCTTCATTCAATTTAGATGGGCACACTTACTAGTTCAAGAAAGTCAAGGTTACTATTCTGAGCTGGGCACCTAAGCAATTGGTAGTAGCATGTATTTTTGGGGACTTCACAAAAGCTTCCAATTTGAGACTTACTATTTATAGTGAGTCAATTTCATGTAGTTTCTATTTTGGGCAAGACACTTGGATGTCTGAAATTTGTAGTATACATTTGGATTTATCATCTATTCTTTGGAGAAGCATTTATAGGTCATCTGCATGATTATTTTATTATTAATAAAGTTGTACTTTATTAATAATATATTATAAAGAGAAGGGATGAATTATTCAGAGCATTGGTCAAACACTTCGCTGGTGAGGCTGCCACCAGGGTTCAAATCCCAGCTAAGCTATTATGCTCACAGATTTGAATGACTAGAGTATTTGATAGTCTTAAATATGGCTTCCAATTAATAATATCTCTATCTATCTATCTATCTATCTATCTATCTATCTATCTATCTATCTATCTATCTATATATATATATATATTCTCTTTCTTTTTTGATAGGTAAGAGACTGAAGCTAGTAATTTTATTAAATAGATATAAAATTTTACACCTTCATTCAGTGTGGGCACTGGTAGGAAAGAACAGAGTCAAGAAAACCTCTATTCTAGCTAAAAAATTTTGCAAGTTCAAAAATGACAAATTACAAATCTCACATAAGGCATGCAAGCCAAAGGAGAAAGAGGACGTAGAGTCGTCATATACATATATATAGTTTACTTTCAACAGTTACAAATATATATTTTACAATTTTACTCAATGTATCCACCTAAATACATTGTGATACCCTTCAATTGTAAAAGAAAACATAAGTTGCATAATCCCTTCAAGTTCTTACCTTCATCTTGTATCAATCCTTTGGAGAGCATCCCACCTCCCCTATACCTGATCACACTTGTATACATTCACAATACTATACATTTTCTATAACATGTTAGTATCCATCTCTCATAGCCTATGTTATCCAATATTACTCAACAATGATTTAATAATCATACATATCTATATTAATCTCAATCCTACCTTTGAAACATAATATCATAATACTCTTAGCTAAAAAGGATAACCTATATTATTATCAGTGCAGTACAGAATGGAACATCCTCACCCATATTAATTCATTGATTTAGGACACTGGGTATATGTGATGTTCATTTATTCATCAGATATCTTACCAACCAAATTTCACATGAAAACCAATTTCCTGAATATAGGAAATTTCAAGAAAGCACAAATAAACTCTTTACCAATCATAGTGAATATGAGCCTCATTCATAGATCATCAAAAAATATTATAAATTAGACCAGTCAATAAAGAGAAAGATATAAAATTCATAAAAGGTCAAAACTAAAATAATCTTGAGAAGGAAAACCCCACGAAATAAGCTTTGTGATGAAGTTTGAACCTCATTCTTGATGCATTTTTTATTATTCAATTTGTGTGAAGAATCTATACCAAGGGTTTCAGGAATCAAAAGATTCAATAATTGAGAATCTTTCTAGGTCATTTCACTTTAAACTGGTGGAACTATCTAACAAATTATGCTTGAGGATGGTTTATTACAAAATCATCAATTGTGCTTCAATATATGTTTGAAATTGAGAAGTGGATTCAATGTTGTATCTTAGAGAAGGTTGCAGTGATTGGGAAATGGTTTATACATGCAAATCACAACATATTAATTGGCTTAGATTTGAGATATTGCTAGTCGCAAGACATATTTAGCAGTGTCAGTTGTGACAGAGGGTGCGTTTGGGGTTTATAGGGTAGCATTTGGCATTTAGGAGGCATATACATCTATTTGGTGCCTTCTCATCCAAGTTGGCAGTTGTAAAAATAATTTGTAATCACTTACATAAGGTTGTGTTGTAAATTTGGAGTGTTTACATATATCTGATCCTTTCCAGGTTCTATAAAAGTCATTTTAAACATATATCATGTGCTTTACATTCATACTTGTAAGTAGAATGGGATGAATAAGTTCTGATTAAGTAAAACTAGGTTTTACACAGACCTGAAACCTTTACAAAAGTTTTACAAATATTCAAGAGAGTTCAACAACAATTGTGTCATAGCACCTAGCAAGGAAAGAACACCAGCTAACAAGCTAACAGCCTAAACAAAAAGTCCCATAGATACACAATATGAATAGGGAAAACAGAAACAAAAAAGACAGAGCTAAGTAAAAGAAAGCTACATGCCCTCCACTATTTCCTAGGCCTGAACGACCATAATCTGCATCTAATTTACCAAATTCTTGAGGTCTTCAATTTATTTGTCCACCTTTGGACTCATCTTCTTTGTGCTTTCCCTTGTGTGAGTTCCCAATCCTGTGATCTCCTTCCCCTCTCTATAATCCTTTTCCTCTTTGTCCTGATCTAACTTGTCTATTAGGATTTGTGCATGTCCAGTATAGGCCTTTAGGCTCACCAGGCATTTCTCCCCAATTTTCTTGACTTTTTCCTCCTATTTTTCCACCTTTATGTTCAATTTTTTGATTTTGCCTGCGCTATCTTCTTCCTCTACCATGTCAATGATGTCCTTCAACTATTTCTCCATTTTTCCCACTTTGTTCATAAATTGCACCAGGGTTTTCGAGTTCTCGACATCTTCTTTCATTTCATCCAAGCAATCAGCCACTAGTTTCTCACCAATGGCAATGCTTTTTAAGCTATTAATCTCGGCCCTCATAACTTCAATTTGTTTTTTCATATTAGCATTGTCTTGAATCAAATTACTCACCATACCAGTGAAATCCGCAATGCATTCCTTTCTTTGCTTGATATCATTAGGCATATGATAATTGCTTGTTTCCTCATTTTCATGGAAATATGTTTCCTCATGCCTTGTTTTCTCTTTCTCTGTTCTTTTTTTCTAGATTTTCCTTCACCTTTTCCTCCTCCTTCTGCTCATTAGTTTCTGTATTCCCCTTTTGGTTTTGGTTCTCTTCCTTGTCATATTTTTTGTTCTCCCTGTCTTCACCTCTTTCATCCTCCCCGGGGTTCTTCTCAGCATTCTTCTTTTTCTCCATTATATCTTCCTCATCTGAGGAAAGGACAATTCTCCTCTTGCTGGGTTTTTTTAATCTTTTCAACTAGTCTTGTTCCTCTCCATACCTTCTCCCCTTCTCCTCCTCCATACTACCTTCTCCTCCTCCATACTAGTCACTCCTCTTCATCTTCTATTTCTTCCTCATACATACTATCTTCCTCATCACCCTTTGTATCTTCCTCGTCTCTCTAGTTCTTCTTTAATAGAGTTCTTTCAACTTTTTTAGTTTTCAAAACCTCATAAATTAACAACATCAGGCCCTAAGAGTAGCATGATCACCCTTTGGGTCTTTCTGCAAGCTATTAATCATGAAATCTAATGAATTGAGTAGATAATAGGGCAAACTAACTTTCACCTTGTGTGTAAAGTGATTTAAAAGCATAAAATGGTGGCCATAAGCATGGGTGAACCTACCGTCCAGTGTTATGTAACTGATGATCACAAATAGAACATACCTCCAAGGTCTGGATATGTGCTTTGGGTTGTGGTATGAGGTATCAACCTTAACCAGTCTGGCCTTTTCCTCTTCTGACTCTATAAAAACCTCCCAAGCCTTATCAGATAACGCTCTATCTCTATAGAACTTGATTCCTTCCATGCTCATTCCCGTTGCTTTGGCTATTATCTCCTCAGTGACCTCCATTTGCTGATTTCCCACCATAATCTTGCCATCTATCTATGTTTTAGTCAAAATCCTAGTTATAGAGGGGTTTCTACCATGAATTTTTTCCAAAAAAACTTCATCCCTTCATCTTTCAGAATCTTCCAGACAATTGGCATATTCCTCCAATCTTCACAGTTCACAGGCTTGACTCTTTTCTTACTTCCACCCATCTGTTCTCTCTGTTTTAATTTTTTACCTTTGTGATAATTGTTGAGAATGTTGTTATGAATACCACTCCTCGTTCTCAGCAAAACCAAAAACACCCAGAAAGTGTGTTACTTCCAGCTCATAATCACCATAGGGTACTTTCGCTTAAAAAGGTAATTATGAAAAATCACTTCTGCATCAAAATCCTTTAGGACACTTACCATTTATGATCTTGTTTCTGTCTACTCCTCAAATGGTCACTATCAAGTTATAATTTAGCTTTATTAGGCATGTCATTTCCATCACTCCATTGCATCACCATGTCCACCTTACAAGCCATGTTGGTTGCGCAGTCAGCAATACCGTTAGTCTCTCAGAAGTTATGAGTAACAATACATTTCTCAAAAGAATTCACAATAGTTTTAGCTTTTTGAATCGTGTTATGAATAGTCTATGAGGCTGGTGTATCATTATTCAAACACTTGATAATGTTTAGAGAGTCACCATCCAACCACACCTTAGAACACCCTTTCTCCTTAGCTAGAATAAGACCCTGAAGGGAAGCACAGGCTTCAACATTATGATTAGTTTGAATACCAATATGGATAGCTCTAATACCTCTACAAATCCCATGTTCATCTCTTATGACAATGCCACACCTAGAAACCCCTGGGTTACCCTTTTAAGCACCGTCAAAATTAATTTTCTTCCATCCACCAGGGGGGCAATCCCATCTAGCTTCCTCCCTCTTTTCTTTCTTATCCTATTTCATGTGATTCCCTTTTATTTTCCAATTATTGAAGAAGTTTATATCCCCCCCATTCAAAGGATCCATGACTCTATCCTTTAAAAGTAAATTTTCTTTAATAACTCTCTTAATTCTGAAGAAAACCTACGTCTCACTAGCCCATTTATTACTGAAGACTCTCTCATTCCTCTCTCTCCAAACTCCCCAACAGACATAGGGTAGAACAAACTTCCACACCTTGATCACAATCTCGTTCTTTGAATGATTGTTCCAAGAGTAGAAAAGACTCTTTATATCCTCAGGGAAAACCCACTCTATGTTAAGAAGTTTAAGAAAGTAATCCCAAATTAATCTAACATAGGAACAATGAATAAACATATGATCCACACTTTCCTCATCTTGATTACAAAGGTAGCACCTATTCACAATAATCATACCTCTTTTTCAAAGATTATCAGTTGTCAAGACTTTATTTTGCATCAGGATCCAAAAAAAGACATTGATTTTAGGAGTAAGATCTTTGATCCAAGCTTTAGCCCAACAAGGCTCATTAAGGTCTTCAAACTCGAAATGGTACATGGAGGATATAGTTAAGTTACCATTCGGGCCATGTTTCCATATAATCTTGTCTTCTTCTTCAATCAAAGTAATAGAATTAAGGATTTCATTGAGCTATCCCATTTTGTTGTCAAAGAATGGGATGAATAAGTTGATAGGAAGGGATTGCATAGTAATAATTAAATATGAATGCTCAATGAATATTTTATTGAACTTTGAAATTACATGCATTTGTATATGTTTTGGAATTGCAAAAAAAAACATTGAAAAGAAAACAATGCAAACCATATACACTTAGAAAATCAGAACATAGATATTGCATGCCAACCATTTGACAGAAGGTCAAAAGGTTGAAATTAAGTTTTCAAGGGAGAACCAACGGGGTTCTTACACTTACCTAATTTAAAAAATAATTGTAACACCACTCAATAATCTTCCTCCTAAGGCATCCTCGACCACAACATTTGATAAAAAAGAGTCTTAAGGTGATCCATCACTAGAGTGAGAAATTTGAAGGCAATGATAAGGGATTTTCTTTTCCATAGATCCTTGATATCCCTTCCTCCCATCTCCATCCCTTTGAAATTGCTTTGTTTCTCAAATCTTTCAATCCCTTGCAATTGTAAATCCTTCACCTCACTTGCCTATTGGAAGGAGTTTTGTCAAGTATTTTCTTTATTGGCAGTATGTTATCCTTCTTCTAGTGGAATGATGTTCACTCTTGTGGAAAAAGAAGGAACCCCACCAATTTTCCCAATTAATTTTACAAAATTATGTACCTCACACTTTCTATTGAAGTTTGCAACATAAGTGCATCTAGGATCAAACAACAAAAAAATAACACCTTCCACGAGTAAGTACAAAAGAAAATAATTGCTATATTCTTCAAGTGCTAAAAGGAATACAATATGAAAGATTAAATGATTGTGAAATTACAAGATTGCAGGGTGAGTTACAATGAAAACCGTTATTTCTTTTATAGAAAGAAATAGTACAAAAAATATGCAAAAGATAACACAAACTAAAAATAGTAAAATAGAGCTATATATGTAAACTAGAAGTGCATGATATGCACAATGTGAAAATTAGAGCCCAACTAGACTAGAATAACCTAAATTTAAGCTCAACTAAGTGAACTTAAGCTAGAAAATGAATGTGAAAACATGTGGTCAATTATGTAGAATAATATCCATGAGAATATTCTTGAGCATGTGCACAATTAAATAACACAATATAGGAAAATATGCCTAATGCAAAAAATGTGCATTCTCTAACACCCCTCCTTAAGTGAAACATAGGGAGTGAAAAACTCTAAGAATGAAATGCATGAATGGGTCTCGACAACAATAGGCCTAGTTAGGTACCTATGCAAAATGAAAGCATCTCAAAGTGGAGAAAAATTACATGGAAAAAAAACTCTCCAAAAATGAGAGATACAACTATATGAAGTGCAAAAGAACATCCTTTGAGATGCAAAAAAAGTACGAAAAACTATTGAATGATAACTGACATATTGCTAAATGAATAACCTCCTTGAAAATAATAATGATGATTAGGATTAATCTACACAAGTGCCCCCAACAACACTGCTCGAACAATGAGAAGATGAAAAACAAAGGCAAAACATCTATTAAATGAAGATACATAAGATAAGAATTTGCATGAGTGCCCCCAACTACACTACTTGAACAATGAAAATATGAAAGATAAAGGCAGAAAAATGATAGTCAAAGATGTATATGGCACATGAATCTATATGAGTGACCCCAACGAAACTAATCAACCATATAAGAACAAACTGCTAGTCGAAAATGCAAGTGCCAATAGTCTAAATAACTAATCAACTATAGAAACAGGGAAGTATTAGCATGGACAATAGAAATCCCCCCATAAGGTTGATAAAGGAGAGGCATGACAGGTCCACTGAAACTATATGCCACTAAGGAGAATATGAAGGCAAGGCCCATGAGAAAAGATTATGATCCTTGTATGTCTGTGATGAAGAAGATTTAGGAGCTAAAATGTGATGCTCCTACATGACCTCCTCTAAAGCCTCTAGTCTCAATCAACACTTGTTGACTGCATGTCCCACCTTGCTACAAAAACTGCAAGGCTCACCTGACTTCTTCTTCTTTATCTTAAAAGAAGACTCACCAGATTAATTAGAAGGAGAACAAGATGGAGTGGAATCCCCCATACTAAATATCATCAAGAGAACCCCTCACAATAAGAAAACACATACCCTCCTAAAATTGGATAAGCAACAAATCTCAAAATGAACAATTATGAGATCAAAGTGTATCTAATAAAATATGTAGAGGACCTAATATCTGTGTAGACGTTGAAAAATTTCCAACGATGTGTGGAAGTAAAAAAAATAGAGTATGTTTGCTCAAGTTATGGACTTGAAAGTGCAAAAAAGAAGGCTGATTTTGAAGGAATGGTACAAAGAATTGGTGAAGAATCTGATAAAACTACTACTACAAAAAATATTTGTTCTGGAATCAACTTTCCAATGATATCTCATTTTCTTAATTTCAATATTGTATGCAGAAGTTATGACTAAAAAATGAATTGTTTCTCTTTATGGAAAAGAAGTAAAACTGGTTGACTCTAGACTACGAGAAAAAAAAATTGAAAGTCATCTAACCATCATAGAATATTCCTAGTTGCCAGAAAAAATATTATATCATCAGGATATGCCTTAGATTTCCCAGAATATTCTCCTTCGCTAAAGTTGGAGACAGTCTCTAAAATTAATGGGGCTACTAAATATAATAGTTTCACCAAATCAAGGACAACCAAAATGTCAAAGTATATGTGCTGATGTAAGCACTAATCACTGATTGCACAGGTCTGATTGTGGGTACAAATGTACGATGCTACAAAAAATTGATTTGAGAAAGACATTTTAAATTAAAAATTAAAAAATTAATTATGGGAGTTATACTTTGAAAACTTTTCTCTTTTTTTAAACCCCCATGCATAATTTTTGTAGACTAGTGCGTTGACTCTTCTTTTGCTGATTTGGTTGTTTATTGCACATAGCATAAGCACTAATGTTGATGCCTCGTAAAACATGCAACCCAAAAAATAGCCCAAAATTTTACAGTCACCAATTTCAACAAATTTAATGTTGATTTACAGGTTTCTGTCTCTTTTGAGCGCAATGGTGACCTCTATTTCGCTCCATGATATCCAATTTTTTTGTCGACCCTTAGATTTTGCCTCGTGTTTCATGCCTTAACAAAAAAGACCCAAAATTTTAATTTCTTAGAGTTTGACAAAATGATAATTGATCTTAGGGTTTTGAGATGCTGCAAACGTATGATAATATCCATTTCAAACCAAAGTGTTGAGAAATATGAGTTTGCCTCAAAATTTGTGCCCACAAAAGATCGCTCAAATCCAAAACTTCTTGAAATTTGACAAAACAATTGTAGGTCTAGGGGTTTTGAGACATTGCAATCACAATTGTGAGGTCCATGAAGCTCCAAAAAATAAACAAAAAATATTCAAATTCAATTGAAAAAAACAAATTTGGAGACCCTGCAATGCCCTTTGAGAAAAGAAACCCTCAAATCTTGAGAAAGTGTTTGATGAATCTACATTGTGATACCATGTTGATGTTTGCAATAGAAACACCTCTAGGATTAAACAAAAAAACAAAAACATCTTTAACAATCAAGGGAAGTAAGAAAATAATTGCTATATTCGTCAAGTGCACAAAAGAATACAATATGCAAGATTACATGATTGCAGAATTGTAGGATTACATGGAGAATTACAATGAAAAGATCTGTTACTTTTAAAGAAAGAAATAGTACTAAAAATATGCAAAAACTAACTCAAACTAAAAATAATAAACTAGAGCTAGACATGCAAATTAGAAGTGCATGATATGCACAATGTGCAAACTAGAGCGTAACTAGACTAGACTAACCTAAATTTAGGATCAACCAAGTAAACTTGAGCTAGAGCATGAATGTGCAAACATGTGCTCAATTATACACAATCATATGTATGAGAATATTCTTGAGCATGTGCACAACTAGTTAACGCTACATATGCAAATATGTCTAATGCAACATTTGAGCCATTACTTCAATCTTAATTGATTTGACAAATTTTTAATAAAACAAATAATTATAAATTAAATTAATTTTGGTAATGTACTAGGATTTTATAATTTCATAAAAAGTCCTAAATAATTAAAATGAATTTTAAACTCAATTAAAAATTAATCCAAAACAAGAAAAAGAAGTAGAATAAAGGTAATTTTTTTAAAAAAAAAATCCTTTTTGAAAACTTATGAACGTAAAATAATATATTTTAATTAAATATAATATTAAAATACATTCTTGTCAAAATAAGATAAATTTATTCTTTATGCATAATTTTTGTGAAAATTAATATAAATACATCTTTCGCCTCAATTTGGAACTATTGATTTCAAAAAGCATTTAATTATTTTAATTATTTAAAAAATATGTTTTAACACTTAATATTATATATGTTGGGGTTGATATGTACGCCTCTTTGTAGCATAATAGATGCCTTGGGCAAGGAGTTAGGAGTAGTTCGATATTGTTGTCACCATATATAAACCCAAAAACATATGACTGTTATAGGGGAAAGGGACTAGTAGTGGACATAGCACCAATACCCGTTCACTTTTCGTTATAGGGACCCCCCAATATGAAATAATCTTGCACACCAATAAATGTACATAATTAACCCAAAACATATTTATTCAACCCCCAATACATGTTCATACATGAACAAGTAGTAGATAGATAAAAAACAAAAAATTGAACCACTATTGGTCCTTATGTGATTGACATACAATCTTCCTTGCACAAATTTAGTGAATAAATCATTTATTAAAAATTCATAATGTTTACAATAACCACTTTATGCAAGTGAACCAAAAGTAAAAAAATAGTAAAATTCTCCCTTCCTCACTTGGCAGGGAGATGTTGACCAAACAACTTACCAGCAGGAGACAACACGAAAATAGAAGGTGCTGAAATCTATTGTTGAGGACTTAGCAAGGCCCACTGAAGAGCAGGACAAAGCAGTTTTTGAGGAAGTGCCTAGGCAGAAACGCGGGCAGAGACATAGAAAACAACATGTCGATGATTGAAAACTAGTTTTGGGCGGTTTTTGTCCAGTTTTTCTTGAAAATTTTGCAATTGACTGAGATCTCTAAATGCCTCAAGTCTTATTCTCTCCTTGTCTCCTCTCTGTCTTCTTCTATCTAGTGGTTATTGAAGCAGCAAACAGGAAGTCGGCCCCAATATGTTCTCTCTATAGTTGGAGACCTCTAAGGTCCACTTTGTAAATCTCTATTTCAAATATGGGATTGGGTTAAGAAGCCTAGTAAAGGCTCTATATGACTGTATAGCCTCAGTGCTAATATATAACTATGATGTAATTTCTTTCTTATCTATATAAATCAAAAAATCTGTTATAGACCAAAAAAAAAAATTGTCAAATTACAAATACAAGAGAGCAGTTATTGGTCCCTCATATGACAATTTTATAAATGAAACTGAACTTCATGGGTTCTCATATGCACTTTCTCCCAAACAGGTTTGTACTCTTTGAGGCATTTAATCTATCTGCAAATAGTACTTGCATTTTCAACAACTGGTGTAAGGCTCCCATATAGACAAAATAAAAAATAATAAAAACATATTAAAAAAATTGTAAGGCTAAATCCACACATGAGAATCAAATTGAATATGCAAGCATAAAATGACCGATTGGTTGCAAGCAATAAGAATTTACACAAGAAAAATGTACACATAGAATTATTGAAATTGATATGCAAGTATGAAATGATTGTTTTGTTTCAACTAATAAGAGCTAGGTACAAGAATGAATTGATAGGATGTAGCGCAAGAATGAATTTTTTTTTATCGATAATAGGTTATATTTTATTTATTTTTAGATAAATGTTACAGACTTCATTACATAGAGTCATATACTAACTTCTTCAATCCTTCTGTTATAAGATTCAACAGCACTTCATCTTTTCCCATCCTGATAATGGCTTGAAAGCCCAATAAACTACCCAGCCCCCTTACATAAAAAACTTTGTAAAGCTTACAAAATTCCTCTTTACACAGAGGCAAAAACATCAAGTAGCTTATCATATCCTTCGTCGATTCCTCCCGCTCTGGTTTCTTCTTCATCTTGCATATTTCTCATTGAGGAGTTCAAAAAGATGCCTTCGTGTCCCTGGGTTTGCATTGCCTCGTCGTGCATTTCCTAGGTTCAAATTTGCAGCATTACTCACAAAATTTCATTCTATTTTTTCTTTTCAAAAAGGTTGTGGATTTCCCAACTCAGTTAGTGATAATCCTTGCTCGTCGGGCTCGAGTAGTCCTGCATCTCCTCAAAATTACCATGGGTAAGAATACCCTTTATTTTGCAACATGGGCCTCATGAATGGCCATCCTTAGCTGTCTTCCGCTCCACAATGTAAGCCTTTCTGTCCACACCTTTTGGAAAATTGAGAAAAGGGATGATTCCCACCTCAGACCCCATCACTTCATCTGCATATATCTCGCTATAATCAAAGGCCCATCCCAGGTGTGCCCATTCTAGTAGAGATTCTATCCCTTCCAGCAATGCCTTCTCAAATAGAGACTCCATTACCCACTTTACATGATTCTCATGTTCGCCAATTTCCAAACCCCACACCATTATCATTGCAGCAATGTCCACCTATAATTTCCATCATCTATTGTCATTGTTGAAAAGCGGCCCCAACGTATTCTGCATTGTTGTTATCACATTCTTTGTGGGGAAGAGCAACATTTTATTCAATCTTAAGTCTTCTACTAGGCCGTAAAGACCCTTTTGTTGCTTCTTAGTTTGAAATGTGAAATTCGGCTCCATCACCCTAAGTCGCTGCACCTGCACAAATTGATTACACAGAGAAGAGGAGAAGAGGATATGAAAAATATATTAGAAGGTTTGTTTAAATAAACAAGTGGTGAGCTTTTCTCTTTAATTCTCGTCCCATCGCGCTGTCCCTTCACCCAACCTTCAGTCTTTTCACACAAATTTAGCTTAACCGTTCACTCAACATGTCGCCATTTATTCCCAATCATTAATGCATATCATCGCCCATATTTAATGATGATTAGACATATACACTTCCCAATCCACCTTATGTAATAATCATTCCTAAAATGCATTTCATCCGATCCTCATTTTTTTTTTTTTTTAAATGTGACTCAACGGGGATGATATCCCATTATCCTTTGCACTGAGATTTTCAAAAATTAAATTTTCCACCTTTTCCATAGTTACTGCCCATTTAGATAGGACATTGACATCCTTATTCCCTTCCCGTTCGATATGGGATACTTTATAATTTTCAAAACTTTGCAGATCTTCTCTGATCGTGTCAATGTAGTTTTGGAGGTGCCAAGCAGTAATTGACATATTGCTTATAGCCTGAATGGTAAGTAAAGAATTCCCCTCTAAATGTAACTTTTTAACTCCTATTTGCTTCGTTAATTTAACTGCCAACATTGTTGCCCTGCATTCAGCTTCATTATTTTTTCCATCCTTCAATCTCATTGCACCATAAGACAAAATCTCCCCTTTTGCATCCCTTATAATGGTGCATGCCCCTGATCTTCCTAGATTGTTTTGTGTCGCCCCATCAAAATTTTCTTTACACCACCCCTCTTCTGGTGTTTCCCACACAATACTCTCTTTACTTTTCTTGTTTTTCCTTACTACCAATGCTCCAGAGGGTGCTTTAAATTTAATTCCTGGCCATCTTTTTTGGATTACACCATCTTGTTGTGTGAAGGGAATGTGGAGGGATTTCTTTCTTGAAGCAGCCATTCCCATCACTTCTTCTATAGCATGGTCAATTATATAGAGGCATCTTTTTATGGGTTTAGCTTTACTTCTGAAGATTCTTCGGTTACGCTCCTTCCAAATTTCCCATATAATCAAGGAAGGGGTGATTATAGAAATGCTAGATAAAGTTGAAACATTTAGGGGTCTTGGACAACCATCAAAAGTTCCTTTCACATTGGGCTCTCTAGGTCCCTCCCAGCCCATTTTTGTTTGCACATAATCCCAACACTTTTCAGCAAATTTACACTGAACTAAAAGGTGGTCCACTATTTCTTCATTTTTCTTACATAACACACGCCATGTTGGTCCTGCCAAGCCCATTCTCTTCCTTCTTTCTGCTATTAAGATCCTCCCCTTAATGTCTAACCATGCAAATGCCCTTGCCTTCGGTAACACATCTTGATGCCAACATAAATCTTGAGACTCAAACTTCAATTCTTCCTCCTCTGCTTTTGCTGGGTTGTTAAATCCTCTATGTTCACATCCTTCCAATCCTAGAATTTCCCTATCTGGTCTTATTTTTGGATTACATAATCTCTGACTTTCTCCCCCCATTTCTCCACAAAGTAAGCCTTTAAATCCTAACAATCTTGCTCATCCACTATTTCCTTTTGACCATCCCAAGAATCCATCCAAAAGTTTTCTCTTTCTCCATTTCGGATCTGCCATGATAATTGATCTATGATGATTGATCTGCATGATAACATAAAGTTCCAAATTGCTGAGCCCTTAGGGGGGTCCCTGATTGTTAATATTCTATCATTCTCTCCAGAGTCTAAGTATTTTCCTTGTAGGATCTTAGCCCAATATTGATTTGGATGGGCATACATGCTCCATATTAGTTTTGCTCCTAAATATTTATTCATTTGGTGCCAATTTCTAATGCCTTCTCCTCCTTTTGCCTTGGGCTTGCATATTTTTTCCCAAGCCAAAAGTGGGATCTTCTCCTCCTCATTCACCCCATTCCAAAATAATTTTTGCATTTTCTGTTCTATGACTTTAATCACTTTTTTCGGGATCTCTAGACACATCATGGAGTAGATAGGTATGACAGATATTACAGTCTGCAACATTAGTATTCTTCCCACAGATGAAAGCCATTTACCTTTCCATCCATACATTGTTTTTAGACATTTTTCTGTTAGGTCTTTCCATAAACCAGCTTTATTTCATCCTCCAAAAAACGGGATGCCAAGATATCTTCTAGGCACCTGTCCTTTCTTCACTCCCATTATTTTGCAAATTCTACCTTGTGTGTGTTGAGGTGTATTGAAGAAAAAAATCTCTGATTTTTCCAAATTATGTGCTGTCCAGAAACTTCCCCATACATATCTAAAGTTTCTTTCATAACCCTTGCTTCATGTTCAGTAGCATTTCCCCCCAAAAAGTATCATCAAAAAATTCTAAGTGTGTCAATTATTCCAGTCCCTCTGTGATTTTAATGCCTTTCCATTGACCCATGATTTTCCTCTTCATAATCAATCTACCGAGAACTTCTGCCAGAATAATAAACAAAAAGGGGGACAGTGGTCCCCTTGTCTAATTCCTTTCTCTTGAGAGAAAAATCCCTGTGGGCTTCCATTTACCAGAACAGAGATCATTGGGTTATCAATGCATCCATTAACCCACTGCATCCATTTCTCAGAGAAACCAACACCCTTTAGCACTTTCATTACAAAAGTTCTATCTACTTCATCATAAGCTCTTTTTATATCCAATTTAACCATCATTTTTTGAGCTTTGGCAGCCCTGATCGAGTGAACAACCTCATGTGCAATAATAATCCCTTCAAAGATGGAGCGCCCAGGTGAAAATCCACTTTTCTCTTCTGATATTATTTTTTCTAGAACAAGCTTCAGACAGTTAGCTATTACCTTAGAAATAAATTTATAAGTAGTGTTGTAGAGAGCAATGGGCCTAAAATCATCAAAGGTGATTTGTTCGTCCCTCTTAGGGATGAGGGCCAAAAAAGTAGTGTTGAAATCCTTCAGAATGAAGGCCCCCTGTCTTGATTCCTCCACAAATTCCCATAAATCATTCCCTAAAATATGCCACAATTTCTACAAAAAAACAGTTGGGAAACCATCTGGCCCTGGGGCTTTGTCCCGCTAGACCAAATAAGGTAGCACAAGAATGAATTGACAGGATGTTTCCCACAAGAATTCAAATTCAAAATTCAACCACAAATGAATGCATTCAACTTACACATTAAAATTTTCAAATTAATTTATTAAGGGATTTTGCAAGTTCATTTTCATTACTACAAATAGGAAGTCTGAATATTCTTTGCAGACCACAGAGGTGAAGTAGGAGTTATCTTTTCATTACTGCAAAGTCTGAAGATTCTCTACAGAGCTCATAGTTGAAGGAATATTTCCTGCACAATCCTAATCAAATAGACTTTCTTTAGGTTGGTACACTATGCTTAACCTTTGTAATTTTATTTTATAAGTGAATATTGTGTAAAATTACTATTTTCTATGTTCTAAATACATCAACCGCATCCTCATTAATTTATAACCTTATTTGTCATGCACCTATCACTTAGAGCATCAATACACATTGTAACCTTCTACTAATGACATCATCTAGATTTTCTAATCATATCAGAGTCACCCCTCCATCACATGCTTTAATTATATCTTGTATCATCATGTTTTCTTTCTTCTATACTTGTATACATATACACAATTATGAGTATACCTCAATAATCATGCACACACACACATATATATATATACAAAGTAACAGATACCTTTTTCATTTAAGTGTTTACTATGCCTTGCATTTCATTAAAATGTTAATATCCCGTCAAGGGTCTCTTTTTTCTATTGAATGATTATCTGTGTGACTAAAGGGCTACATTAAAATGATGAAATTTTCTTTTGTGTTAGTCCATCATGCTTTATGTAGTTTATTTTGTCATCATTGCTTCAAATGTCGACCATTCTATTAAAATTCTTACTATTTCATATATGTGGTAGATTGTTTCATATTTTTTGTTGTGAATGATTATCTGTATCCATATAGTGTTCCATTAAAATGATGAAATTTTCTTTTGTGTTACTCCTTCATGCTTTATGTGGTTTGTTTTGTCTGAACAATTATATATATATATATATATATATATATATATATATATATAACCTTTCGCTCAATACTAGAATCTCAGAAGAACAAAGCATCTAAGGCTACATAAATTGAGGATACACGACAAAAAGAATTGTTCTATTTCTAAAACTCACCTTCACTAAGCATAAGTTTTAACTTAATAAATATCTCGCCATTCTATGAAATGATAAAAAGTAGAAAGAAAAAAAATCAAATCACACCACCTCTGTCTTTTTTATATAGTTGTCATGGAGATATAGAGAGAGAGAGAGAGATAGCGGCATCTTCCTCGGTCCCAACCATTTTTGAGTTGGCCCAGCCCTAAATAAATAATAGGCCACCAACACTTGCTCATCAATTGCATCCCATACGGATATTATCCCCCCGGGCCTGCTTGATTCACTAATTTTTCCTTTTCATTTTCATTTTTGGGTTCTTCTTTTTGTCCTGAAAGTTTCATCTCCTCTTTCAACTCTTCCTCCTTGCAAGGTGTCTTGCTTCCCATTGAAAGCATTTCCACTCTTTCACATATTCAGTTTTAGAATCTTTGAAATTTTTCAATCCATCCAATCCTATTTTTGATCCAATGTGGAGACTAATGACATTAATTTTTCCATTAGTACACTTGTGAAAAACATTGACAAAGATCACCGGCAGACTACAAGCATTACTGATAGACTACAAGAATTACCGACGAACAACGAGCATACCCGTCAGAATATAGAGGTCATGAGAAAATGCTAAGTATGGAATTGACCGAAAAACACTGACAAGTGTTGCACCGATGAAGTGAACAGGACATCACTGATGGGTCAATAACATAACATTGAGATCATTACCAACGACACAGTTTTGAGAATAAAATCGATGAAACAGAAAAAGGCATACCCAATGACTAGTTCAAGAAAGGAACACCGACGACAAATAAAACCGACCGTCAGAACCGACAGTCAGTTAGAGAACCCGCAAAAAGTGGATATAAGTTTTAAACATCAAATAAAGCAATGTAATTCTATTTATAGAGTTTTAATTTGTTTTAAATTATAACTTAAGGGTCAAGCAAGATTTATGTAAATGTTTTAAAGCATCCTAACAGATCTAAAACATATCTAACTAAAGATCAAGGTCAAGTTGTAAACCTTGGATCTAGAGTTAACTTGTGAAGCGTGAATCAAGAATTGAGCCAAAAACTAGTATAAATAGATGTTCAAATCAATTGTGAGTTATGAATTCATTTTTGTTGATAGCCATGAAGAGCATCTAAGGAGAAGAACGCAGAATTCATGCAAATTTTAGAAATAGATCACATCAGTTGTTAAGAACACACAGAGGCTACCAACAAGTAGATAAAGGTATTATTCAATCATGGAAGGATGATTACTTATATGTATGAAGCTTAATAGGATATGTTATCAATAATTAAAGATTGCATACATCATCAGATCAAATAATTATGTAGTTGCATTCTAACAAGTGCATCACATCTAAAATCCTTGTGTAGAAGGTGGACTTAACCGTTCTTGCCAAATCTCTTAACAGAGTGCACACTTAACAGTGTTGCTAAAGCTTAAAATGAAGTAGATCTTAACAGGTCTCCACTGTAATACTCCTAATAGGGTAGGTCATCAGAAGTGACCAATTGTAAAGCCTTAACCGGCCCCTTCTTATCTGTAGATAGTGAAGTCTTGTGGGTAACAATCCCCACCGCAGTTTTTACTTCCTAACAGGATTTTTCTGTGATATCATATCTTGTGTTATGTGTTATCTATTTTCATGAATGTTTCTATTATGGTTACATATTAAAGAACTTATGATATGATTGCATATACATAAAGAAAGATGAACAGTTAGATAAGATAATTTACAAACT